>JAVJIF010030012.1:217500-561165 GCA_038442645.1 Agave tequilana
AAAATGTTAAAAACAAAAATAGTTTCATATGCTTGATATTTAAGCTAAAATTTTATCACATGTTTATATATCAATGCAAATTGATAAAACTATTTTTGGGGATTTTTAGAAGAGATAAAAGAATTTTTAGAAATATGTTTTTCTGACCCAGAATTGGCTGACAGGCCAGGTCGGCCGACCGCACGGTCGACCGAACCAAGGGCGAGTCGACCCAGCGGTCAACCGACGTGCACAACCTTGTGCACGTCTGGCAGCACAGTGGGCTGGCCGACCGACCGGTCGACCGGACCAGAAAGCTCTGCTCTCTGTATCTGGGCGGTCGGCCGGACGGTCGATCGGATTGCCCCAACGGTCATATTTCTGACCGTTGGCGGTCGACTGGGCGGTCGACCGCAAGCCTGTCAGGCTGCCAGATCAGCCTAACGGCTAGTTTTCTGTTTGGGCTATAAATACCCCATTTCTTGGGGGTCTTAACCAAGATTTTCAAGAGCAAAAATTCTTACTTTTCTGAAGTGTTTTTACAAGTTTTAAAAAGTGTTTTAGAGCTTAAAAATTTCATCTTTATTGTTTTTCAGGGTTTTGGAAAATTAAAGAAAACTAGGTTTTTGGGATATTGTTTTGGATTTTCATTTCTATCATCTACAAGAGATTTCCCAAGTAGTTTTCTTTGTGATTTGCTTTCCAAAAACACCTTGATTTCCACTTGAGCTATATCTTCTATCCTAATCTATTTAGGATCTTTGTTTTGTAGAAAAGAGAGTTTGTGGTCTTTGGAACCACTTGTTGTAAACACCCTTGCCTTTGTTGTATCCCTCTTTGGTAGAGCTTGATCGAGTGATTGGTTTGCTCCCTCTAGTGAGAGGTGGAGTTTGGTTTGTATCCCTCTTCGATAGAGGTGATTGTGGTTGTTTGGCTACGGGCCTACCCCTCGGTTGTGAGGCGGTGTTTGAGAGAGGAGTTCGGTACTCCCTTGTCGTAAAAATCCTTCTAGGTGAAGGTTCCCTCGGTGGGAGTCCTCGGTGGATAAGATAGTGGATTAGAAATCCTTCTCGGTGAAGGCGAGGACGTAGAGTTAGGGGCTCGAACCTCGGAACATATCTTTATGTTTGCGTTTGATCCACTTGTCTCTAAACTCTCTCTTTATATTGTGCAAAGCATCATTCATTCATTCATATCTTATTGCTTGCATTTGTGCCTTACATTATTTCATATTGCTCATCCTTATATGCTTGGCTTGCTTGTGTGTGTGCCTCACTTGTAATTAACCACAAGAGCTTCATATAGCACCTCAACCCATATCTAGGAGAATCAAGAGGAGTTAGTCCAGAGCCCTTCACGGGGAATTCGGCTACACTTGTGTGTTGTACTAAGTGTGTTGCAAAATAGTTTTAAGCTTCCGCATTTAACGCATTTAGTTTATAGATTAGCATTATCACCTATTCACCCCCATCTAGGTGATTTACAATTGGTATCAGAGCCTACGCTCCTGATACTTGGCTTAACATCGTAGGAGTGAGATCCCTTGTTTGCTAATCTATCATTTGCATTTGCTTGTTTGCACACATATAGTTTGGACCCATGGACTTCATGACCCCACCTATGTTTGACCCTACAACATCATTGTTTGGAAGATTAGGATGTCCGTTTATTTACAAACCCTAGGATATAAGGTTTACCTTGCCATTACCAAGGAATCCTACCTTAGTGATAGCAAGCATATAGGGGCCAATGCACAAGCCCTTGAGGCCATTAGAAGCATGCTTTCAAAAGAATATCTTATGCATATTTCTAATCTTGATTCCGCCTTTGCAGTGTGGAACAAGTTGACAACAACCACCACCTCCAAGCTTTAATTACCAATACAAGAGGATGAATCTAGTGGAGATGAATCCGAGCCACAACAATGCTATACGGTCCAAGGAATGACTCCCTTGAGGTACACTCGGAAACCCACTTAGATGATGATGATGATGGTAGTTCTTCAAATGATTATGTTGATGCCCATGCTTTGAATGAAGAACTTTCCATTGTTTGTGAAAAATTATTAGAAAAATATAAAATTTTGAAAAAGAAAAGTCTAGGAATTGAAAAAGAAAATAAAAGTTTGCATTCTAGACTTGACAAGGTTTTGCAAGAGAAGGTTGAGGTCTATAATGAAAGGGATTCATTAAGATCTCAATTAGAACTTGCACTTAAAGAAAATGAGTTTTTAAAATCTAAAAATGATTGCCATGTTGTTTTGAAAAATAATGAGGTTTTATCTTCTAAAGTAGATTCTATTTTAAGAGATAACAATATTTTGAAAAATGAAATTGATTTTATCTCAAAAGAATTAGAAATTTGTTTAAAGAAAAATAAATCTTTGAAAAATAATATAGATGCTCATGTTTGCCATGCTAGGGTAGTATCACACACTTCACCTATTGCATGTGCCACCTCTTCTTTAATTGAACAAGACATATCCATGCTTAAGAAGAGTGTTGATTGTTTGGGCTCCACTTTGAGCCAATGTGTTGTGGGCCATACACGTTTGGAATCTTTGTTTCGAAAGAAACAAGTTCCGTCTATTATGCATGCACACCCTCCACGGCATACACATGCTCCTCACGGACACCATCACACTATGTATGCTCATGTGATACTTGTACACATTGTGGACGTAAGGGCCACCTTGCTAAATTTTGCTATGATCGTATACATGTTTCTAATTTAGTAAATAAGTTTGTTTGGGTTAGAAAAGGTATTAACCCCCACGGACCCAAAAAGTTGTGGGTACCAAAGACCACCCCTATGGTTTATGATGTAGGTGTGGGCTCTCGCATGACGTGAGAGTAGCGGTACCTTAGAGTGGATGCGTTCCGTACTTAAAGGAAACATTTTGGATGCATCACTTTCAAGGGAAGTTTGGTGGAGAGGACCACCATGTTTTGGAGACAAGGAAAGTTGCCTTCTAGGTTTTGGTAACGATTCCTAACTCCTTATTTATGTTTGCATGCTTTTCATGTTTATTGTTTATAGCATGTTTTATTGTTTAGTAATTATCATGTAAATGCCATGACTATTAGATCATTGACATGCATGTATAGCCTTTTGAGACACCCATGTTTAATATGGACTATTATTTTGTGTTCTCACCGTTTGTTTAGCTATCATGTTTATCATAGGTTTAATAACATGTGAATTTACATAATAATCATGTTTAGTTTTGTTTATCATGATGATTTATATCTTGTTTTGATGCTTCATGTGTTGTTTACTTGTTTAAATGTTAGTATTCATTAAGACTAGGTATATACTTGTACATATAGTGGGCTACAAATAAATTTATATATGTTTGAGCTTGAATGCTTATTTGAACCCATTAGATGTGCTAGTATAGTCTAGTTTTGATGATTCATACATTTTAAACTTGTATTCCCATTTTTGGATTTGTTTTATGATTATGTGTTTTCATTTTATGTATATGTCTAGTTTGCCAAACTTTAAGATATACATGTATACCCCTTGAGTCATTTGCTTTTCATGCAAATCTATACATATGGACTCACTTGTGTTTAGGGTATGTATGTATACTTCTTGTGTTGAAAAATCATACATATGCCTTGAAATGAAATTTGTTTTAATGAAAATTTAGTTTTTCATGTTTCCATGTGTTTATGATTAACTTCATGTATATGTCCATTTTATCTAAACTATTGTTATACATATACATCCTTTTGAGCCACGTGCCTTAATGCATCTATCTTTGTGGACTCGTTGTGTTTGGATATGTATGTATATTTTAGTTTGTATAAGACATACATATACCTTGAAGATTAAATAAGTTTTGATGATTTTCTTGTTTTAAAGAAATATTGAGCTTAATGGTACATTTTTTTCATGATTGTGATCTTCACATCTTATTTGTATACTCACATTTATTTTTTACTCATGTGTTTGTTTTCATGAGTCATATTTATGCTTAATTGACTTGAGTGTTTTGATATCATGGGGATTTCTTATTTCATGAAAAATAATTTGTTTTTATTCCTTACTTGAAGGATTTCGTACTAGTTAACAAGTTTTTCCATTTAACTAGTCGTATTCTTCATTTGGTAGAGTTTTTCAAACATACCTTATTTTTCAAATCTATTTTTGAAAACCCCTACCATCTAAGGGCGGTTGGTTGGAAGACCATGCCTCATGTATGCTTTATATTGAAAATCATTTTAAACTTGAACATGGTTGGGTGGTAGTTATATGATGTATACACTTGATCTTATTGTTATTTCAATTGGTATCATTGAATTCTTTCAATTGGTATCAATCTTAACATTTCTAGTATACTCATATATGTTTGTATGTATGTATGCTTTCACTTCATATAGTATCAATTTCGATTGGTATCTAATTTTCATACATATATATTTTTGTTTATGCTAAGTTTGAGCTTCAACTTTGTTTCAATTGATTCAATTTTCAATTGGTATCTTATTTCAAGCTTATGCATGTGTTTTGTTGGTATTTCATAAAGGGGGAGAAAATTCGACTTTCATATTTCAATTGGTATTTGTATTTCCACTCCCTTACTTTATGATAGAAAATAAAAAGTTTAAATTGATATCATATACTTAAAAGAAAAATACTCTCTTTTGATATCAAGATTTTTATTTGATGTTTATTTGAATGTTTTAAAAATTGGTATATCAAAATTTTATTTAAAGAAAATAGTCAAAATGTTTTGATTTGTATTGCCTATATGCAAGGAGAGCTTAACATCTCTTCTACATATAGATTCATGATGAGTGTATCTTGTATTGAAGAGCTTGACAATCTTTTCTTTATATGGTACACGTGTGTAGGGGGAGCTTCACATCTCCTCTTATGCATTGCATAGTGTATATTATGTGAACTAGGGCTTGTCATCCCTCTTTCATGTAATGTATCTATGTAAGGAAGCTTCACATCTTCCTCTTCATGAATGTATATAGCATATACCATTTATTTATTAATCTATGTTTACTTTCAATTGGTATCAAAATGCTACTTTGACATATTTTCAATTGGTACCTTAATTGATTGTCACCCCTATTTGGTTTTGTTTTTGTTTTAAGACAAAAAGGGGGAGAACATTGTCTTTATTTACCCCTTATTGATGATTGTTTCTTTGTATTAAAAAGGGGGAGAAGATTTTGTTTTGTTTGATTTTTACCCCTTTGTTGATGATTGACAAAAAGGGGGAGAATTATTTGAGAGTTTAACATGCATATAAAACTCAAACTCAAAATCTTTCTCCATATGTGCATGTTTATTTTGAGTTTGATTGATTGAGTTTCATATATGCATATTTATGTTTTGCATATATTAAGTTTAATTTAGTTTAATTTTAATTGGTATCTAGAGCATGTTTTGTTTTTGAACATTTCATTGGTATCTAGAGCCTTTTTATTGTTTATGCATAATTATGCATTGTAATTCATTGCATATTTATTGTTTATTTGTTTATGCATGAGTTAAGGGGGAGCTTCCTTGAAGCTTAACTTTAATCCATGCATATATAACTCCATGAGTTTTGTCATCATCAAAAAGGGGGAGATTGTTGGCCCGGAGGCCTTCCTCTCTAGTTTTGATGATGATTAACTCATGTAGTTATGTTTACTAATAATCTTGTGATTTTAGTTTCAGATCATGTAACAAGATATTAGTTGGTGATTGCTTCAAAAAGAGGAGTTTGGAAGCCTTCACTTGGTGATTCCAGAGCCCGAGCATCAAGATCATACCTTTGCACTCGGTGGATCACGTTTGGAATCGAGTCGGCTTGAAGATGGAAGATCATCAAGAAGACTTAGGTATCCTAGTTTTAGTTTAGTGTGTTTTAGATCCATGTGTAAAGATAAGAATAGTTAATATGCTCAAGTGCACAACATACACGTTTTGGTTTTGATATTGGTTTTCATGAATAGTTGATCAAAACAAGTTTAATTGGTTTATGTATAATAGATGTATTCTTTCTATACATGCATGCTTAACTTCCTATACAAACTTATTTTGACTTTCCTATTCATGTATTGAAAAATCCAAGTTTGATAAAATACAAGTTTTGGTTTTTGGTAAAAATGTTAAAACACAAAAATAGTTTTATATACTTGATATTTGAGCTAAAATTTTTATCACATGTTTATATATCAATGCAAAATGATAAAACTATTTTTAGGGATTTTTAGAAGAGATAAAAGAATTTTTAGAAATATGTTTTTCTGACCCAGAATTGGCTGACAGGCCAGGTCGGCCGACCGCACGGTCGACCGAACCAAGGGCCGGTCGACCCAGCAGTCGACCGACGTGCACAGCCTTGTGCACGTCTGGCAGCACAGTGGGCCAGCCGACCGACCGGTCAACCGGACCAGAGAGCTCTGCTCTCTGTATCTAGGCGGTCGGCCGGACGGTCGATCAGATTGCCCCAACGGTCATATTTCTGACCGTTGGCGGTCGACCGAGCGGTCGACCGCAAGCCTGTCAGGCTGTCAGATCAGCCTAATGGCTAGTTTTCTGTTTGGGCTATAAATACCCCATTTCTTGGGGGTCTTAACCAAGATTTTCAAGAGTAAAAATTCCTACTTTTCTGAAGTGTTTTTACAAGTTTTAAAAAGTGTTTTAGAGCTTAAAGATTTCATCTTTATTGTTTTTCAAGGGTTTTGGAAAATCAAAGAAAACTAGGTTTTTAGGATATTGTTTTGGATTTTCATTTCTATCATCTACAAGAGATTTCCCAGTAGTTTTTCTTTGTGATTTGCTTTTCAAAAACACCTTGATTTCCACTTGAGTTATATCTTCTATCCTAATCTATTTAGGATCTTTGTTTTGTGGAAAAGAGAGTTTGTGGTCTTTGGAACCACTTGTTGTAAACACCCTTGCCTTTGTTGTATCCCTCTTTGGTAGAGGTTGATCGGGTGATTGGTTTGCTTCCTCTAGTGAGAGGTGGAGTTTGGTTTGTATCCCTCTTCGGTAGAGGTCATTGTGATTGTTTGGCTACGGGCCTACCCCTCGGTTGTGAGGCGGTGTTTGAGAGAGGAGTTCGGTACTCCCTTGTTGTAAAAATCCTTCTAGGTGAAGGTTCCCTCGGTGGGAGTCCTCGGTGGACAAGATAGTGGATTAGAAATCTTTCTCGGTGAAGGCGGGGGCGTAGAGCTAGGGGCTCGAACCTCGGAACATATCTTTGTGTTTGCGTTTAATCCACTTGTCTCTAAACTCTCTCTCTTTATATTGTGCAAAGCATCATTCATTCATTCATATCTTATTGCTTGCATTTGTGCCTTGCATTATTTCATATTGCTCATCCTTATATGCTTGGCTTGCTTGTGTGTGTGCCTCACTTGTACTTAACCACAAGAGCTTCATATAGCACCTCAACCCATATCTAGGGAATCAAGAGGAGTTAGTCCAGAACCCTTCACGGAGAATTCGGCTACACTTGTGTGTTGTACTAAGTGTGTTGCAAAATAGTTTTAAGCTTCCGCATTTAGCGCATTTAGTTTATAGATTAGCATTATCACCTATTCACCCCCCCTCTAGGTGATTTACATCTCGATCTTTCAGTGTTGGAAACCGGTAAGTAATGTATCTCCTAGAATTTAATAATATGAATAAGTTGAGAATTTGATTGAGTAAGATTTACTAGAATATTATCCAAATAAATTATCACCATATGATGGTAATTTACTAGTAATATTTAGGGATGGGTAATGAACTCAATGAAGAGTATTAATTAGAAACATTGTAGTTGTGCTAGAAATCGTGTGATGATGAATAATTGGATATAATCTTAAATATGTAGAAACTAGTAATGATAAGTAATTAAGAAACACTTTTTGTATGTAAGGAGGACTATGTGGTTGTGATCCTCTTGAAAATTCATATGATTTTGTATATGTGATGTTGTTTACTACTAACACACAAAAAAAATCAAAATAGGAAGATTGATATACCGGATTCCTATGTGGTGTATTCGGGGAAGAATGTTGACCCAAGGTTACAATCACCCAGTTTTATAATTTTAATGATAACAAAACATATATGGTTATTTAGTACTAATCAAGTTCAAGTGTTTAAGTATATTTCAGGGTTTTAAGAATTCAAGGAGTTTTCTTCCTCTAAAGGAAGATGTTGAAGACTTAAGAAGATTCAAACACGGGATTAAAGCTCAAAGCACTCGACGTCGCTAATGGAGAAGCCCGTTTGAAGATTTTGTAGTCACTTAGAGCCTTATAAGATATTAGTTTATTAAAGTGTAGAATATAGTTGTGATGCTCAAGAAGTTACACACACAAAATATACGATTTCAAAAATATAAGTTTTGATAGTATTGGTATTTTGCATATTTGGTTTTGATACATTTCTCATAATTTTTTCAAAATTTTATATCAAGTTTAGAACATGTATTTCATCACCTATACATTGCTACATTACCTATAAATCAATACAAAATATTTTAAAAAATGTTTGAAACTCAAAAACTATCCAGAAAACTATTTCAGGCCAAGTTGGTCGACCGGTGCCCATTTCAGGCCAATACGGTCGATTGCCCGGTCGATCGGGCCTTTGGCCAAGGGGCGTGCATGTTTATGCACATTTTCGGTCGACCGACCAGTTGACCTCTAACCCTTGCGGTCGACTGATCGATCGACCGACTGAGAGACCCTAACTCTCGGTTAGGGTGGGTTGACCGACCCGGTCGCTAACCATTTGTTTTTTCCCTTTTAATATAAAGGGCGGTCGACCTGCTGGTCGACGGAGCCAATGGCTCTTTTCTAGATGAGCTGGCGGTCGACCAGCCAGTTGTCTAGAACGGCTAGTTTTTGAATCTGTTTTATTTTTAGTGGATTCCAACAGACATTTTTGGTTTCCAAGTGTCTAAACACACCGCAAATGGCCTGGTATAATTAACAAATGATATTTATTCATTGCCTATTTATATGGGTCATTGGTTTTTATTTCAAGATAAGAAAAAAACACAAGTTTATAAGTTTCAAGTTTGTTTCAAAAGAGAAAAGTTTTTCAAACTTTCAATCTTCAAGTTCATTCTTTCCAAAGCTATTTTCAGTTGGTTTTAAAGCTCTTCACCTCTTTCTAACTGAATTTCTTCTCTCACTTAACTTCTTGAACTTCACTTCATATTCTACTCTATAAGAAGTTGTAGGAGAGAGTATTTATGATCTTGTTGAATCATCAAGAGCTTTGTAACCTCAATTAGCTTTATGCTACCTCTTGTGTAGAGGGTTAAGTGGTGGAGTTATGTACTCTGGTCTTGTGTAGATCAAGGTGTTATTCTTTTGTGTAAGATCCTTTTGTGAAAGATTCCTTAAAGGATAGTGAAATCCTTCATAGTGGTGAAGGCGGGGACGTAGAGCGATGGCTCGAACCTCAGAATAAATCCTTTGTGTTTGTGTTTGCTTGTATCTTTCTCTCTATTGCTTTCTACTTTTCATACTTGTGTTGTTATTCATCTTATTTAATATCATTGCTTGCATTTCATCCATCTCTTTCATTATCGATCTACACTCATCTCAACAAGGAGGCAATTAAGTACCTCAACTCATTATCTAGAGGAATCAAAAAGGAGAAGTTTTAGAGCCCTTCACGGGGAATTCAGCTTCAATTCTTATTTTGAGTGACTGTTTGCATAATTCATCATGAGTATTTTTAAAATAGATTTGATTAGCAAAACACCTATTCACCCCCATCTAGGTGATGTCAATTGGTATCAGAGCCTTGGTCTCTAGATTTTGGCTTAACATTCTTAGAGAGATCCTAATTGCTAATCACTTCTTTCACAATTTCATTTTCATCCACTTTAGTAAAAATAGCCGAAGTATTAAGACCCCTCCCAAGTTTGATAGCCTTAACTTTATTATATGGAAGGTCAAAATGACCATATTTTTGCAATTCTTAGGAAGCCGGGTTGCAAAAATGGTGACTAAACTCTTTAGTGTACCCATTGGTGATGAGAACACTTAGTCCGACATTGTCATTAAGGAGTTTGATGCAAATGCTAAGACACACTATGCCTTCCTTCAAGTTTTGAACGATGACGATATTGCTAGGATCATCCATTACAAATCCGCCTATGAGATTTGGACATACCTAGTAGTCACACACGAGGGAACGTCACATGTCAAGAGAGCAAAAATTGATCTCTTGTGTTCCCAATATGAAAATTTCACCATGCATGATAATGGCACAATTGATGACATGGTAACAAGATTTACTAAAATAACTAATGGTCTTGCTTATTTATGTGATGTCATTGATAATGATCAAAAAGTAAGGAAGGTCATTCGTGCACTTCCACCCTTATGGGAAGTCAAGGCTACTACATTGAATGAGCTAAACGATAAAGAAGAGATGGATCTCATCGGTCTTATAGGAAACCTTAAGACCCATGAAATGGAGAGGAGGCAAGGGAAAAGATGGCACCATAAAAGAAGATGATGATCGCTTTTAAATCCACTCCCACCATCTCTGATGATGATAATAAAGAATTCTCTCTCCTAGTGAAAAATGTAAGGAGGATGTACAACAAGACCAAGTTTAACAATAGAAGAAGATGGCAAGGAAAGAAGATAAGAAGTGAAATCACCTAAAGGGGGTGAATAGCTGACTAGCTAATCTAATGGTAAATTAATGCGGAATTAAAACTATTTATGCAAACTAAAAATTTTAAGCTAAACACACTAAGTATAACACTAGAGTGTAGCCGGTTTCCCCGTGAAGGACTCTGGACTATCTCCTCAAGATTCCTCTAGATAAGAGTTGAGGTGCCGCTATGACTCTCTTGGTTGAATACAAGTGTGAGCAAATAAACCTAAGCATATATCAATTTGAGCATAAGATATATCAAGCATATAAAGATATAAGCAATGTAAGCAAGCAAGATATAAACACAAGTGAAAAATAGAGAGAGCAATCGCAAACACGGGAGATTTGTTTCGAGGTTCGAGCACCCTTGCTCTACGTCCCCGCCTTTAACACTATGAAGGATTTTCACTATAAACTGATCCCACCAGATCACTCGGTGCCACAACACCTACAACGAGTTCACACTAGAACTCCTTGAACTCACTAGACCCTCTCTTGTTCCCGCAAAAACTACACACCACAAGCACACTAGCTTGTCGTGGCCGCACCTCTACACCGAGCTCTCACTAGAACTCGAAACAACGCGAACCCGCAAGTCTGCCTCCTCAAATACAAGAATGAACTCTTGGTGATCTAAACACTTTAATCACCTACAAACACTCTCACAATAACTCTTATATAGGATAGATATGGCAACGGAAAGCTCAAATCTATGTGAGAAAAACAAAGATTGATTTGGTGGTGAAAAACTCAAGAAATCTCTTTTGAAAACCTATTGATAAACTCTCCTTTTGATTTGGAATATAGCTCTAAAACATGTGGAGAAAACCACTGAAATAGGTAGAAAATACTAGCCCAAAAACTCTCTTCAAATCTTGTAGAAAACAGTCCAAGTGAACGCCAATATATAGGCCTCCAAAAACTAGCCGTTGGGGTCCAAATCAGCAGTCTGGACTGCTGGCGGTCGACTGCCGGGTCGACCGGCTAACGAACTTTGGTAGGATGAAGATCTACTGCCCGGTTGACAGATCCAACTACAACTATGATGTCTATTCTGAGCAACAAGATCCAACTACAACTATGATGACTCATGTCCAGCAAAACGCTCAAGCATTTGGTCGATGAAGGGTAACGGGAAGTGGTCTTTACGTTTAGCTGCATTCAACTTCCTGTAGTCGATACAAACACGAATCTTGGTAGGCAGTCTTGTTTGTACCAACTCTTTTTCCTCATTTTCTACCACCGTAAAGCCAGCCTTCTTTGGGACCGCATGAACAGGGCTAACCCATTGACTATCAGAAATGGGATAAATTATCCCATTATCTAATAGTTTCAGAATTTCAGCCTTAACTGCCTCTTGCATGAGAGGGTTAAGCCTGCGTTGTGGGTCCCTCCTAGGGATTGCTTCATCGACTAAATGGATTCTGTGTTGTACTATGGCTGGACTTAATCCCTTGATGTCCTTCATCGTCCATCCAATGGCTTCTCTATGTCTTTTCAGAATAGACATTAAGCTGTCCTCTTGTTGCTCAGTCAGGTGGGATGCTATGATGACTGGCAAGCTGTCCTTTCCGCCCAGGTAGGCGTACTTGAGGTGTTCAGGTAGGGCTTTTAGCTCTAGGGAAGGTGTTTCTTCATTGGAGGCAATCTCTGGGCTTTCAATCCTAGGATGGGCTACACTGGGGCTTGATGCTCAATCCACTGCTGAATCTACGATCTGGTCTAGATTAAAATCCTCAGCCTCCAGATCAAACTCTGCCTCAGTTTCTGTTTCCATACTTTCCTCATGCTCACTGGTCAGGTTTTCAATAGAATTGACCTCAAACGTCTGATCATTGACATCCCTAGGTTGTCTTCCAAGATTAAAGACATTGACTTCCTTCGTCATGTCTCCAAAAGTCAATCGCATGGACCCGTTCCTACAATTGATTATGGCATTGGCTGTAGCAAGGAATGGGCGCCCTAAGATGACGAGAGTTTGAGACCTAGGATTGGACACCGGTTGGGTCTCAAGCACAATGAAGTCAACGGGGTAAATGAAATCCCCGACCCAGATGAGGACGTCTGTGATTTCCCCCTTCGGGATCTTCACAGATCGGTCAGCTAGCTGAATGGTGACTCGAGTTGGGCTTAGCTCGCCCAACCCAAGTTGCTGGTATACTGAGAGAGGTAGCAAGTTGATACTTGCTCCTAGGTCAAGAAGTGCTCTACTGATTTCAGTCTGTCCTATGGTGCAGGAAATGGTGGGACATCCGGGATCCTTGTATTTCACCGGAATGGGACCAGACAGAATTTCACTTATATTAGTGGCCAAGAAGACTTTCTTGGGCACATTGGTCTTTCTCTTCTTTGTACACATATCCTTCAGAAATTTGGCATAAGCCGGGACTTGTTGGATAGCGTCAAGAAGTGGCACATTCAATTTGACCTGGTTGAACATCTCTAGCATTTTCTCCATGTGCATATTTTTATTGTTGTTCCTAAGCCTATTGGGAAAGGGTGCTACAGGCTTATGAACTTGTTCAGCAGCTTTGTCCTCGTCAGATATTTGTGGAGTGGATTGGGAGGAACTAGCAGAGGTGGAGGCATGAGTGGGATCGGGATGAACTTGACTTTTCTGTTGGTAAACCTGATTGTCTACCTTCTTTCCAGATCGCAGTGTGTGAACAGCATTACACTGGTTAATCGATGGATCCTGAATTTCATATGCTTGATTGGAGGTTTTTGGGTTAACTAATGGCTGACTAGGTAAAGTACCCTTAGGTCTTTCACTTAGGGAGCTAGCTAACTGGCTCATCTACATTTACAACCTTGATATGGCCTGTGAATGACTGTTCAGAGTTTGTCCCTGGTTTTGCATGAAAGCGGCTTGGGACTTAATGAAAGCCTCTATGCTCTCCTCCAATTTACTGATTTTCTTTTCCATTGGAGAGCTTTGGGAGGAGGAAGATGGGGCTTGACTGTGAAAAGGTGGTGGAGGAGTAGGATGGTGAAAATTGTTGGAAAAATTGGGCCTGGGAGGATTGTTTGGGGCCCAGGAGAAATTTGGGTGATTCCTCCAGCCGGGATTATAGGTCTGTGAGTAGGGGTTGTGAGGCGGCCGTGAGTAAGCCGCGTTCATGTGTTCCGGTGGCACTTGCTGGGCATGGAAAACAGGACACTCTTCAAAAACATGATTTGGTGCCTGACAATATGAACAACCCGGATTGTGAATTGGTGGTGGGTTGATCTGGTTGACGCTGGCAGGCTCTTTTGTTTCTAGAGCCTCTATCCTTCTCATCAGGGTAGCAATCTTAGCCTCGGCAGCTATGGATGATTCTAGAGATGGAGCCCTCCTCTTGAAGCTATAGATTGTGAATTCCTAGGTTTCTCCGAGGCTGGCTCCCATTGCAGGGTTTTCTCAGCTAAGTCCTCAAATAAATCCCAACCCTGATTCTCATCCTTCTGCAAGAACCCTCCCTAACACATCGTTTCTAACAGGGTCTTAGTCTGATAATCTAGACCATCGTAGAGAATCTGGCACTGACGCCATTTCTCCACGCCATGATGAGCGCATTGAGCTAGGAGATTTTTGAATCGCTCAAAGTATCTCCAAAATGGTTGGCTCGGGTCTTACTTAAACTGCATGATGTTCTTCCTAATGAGGGCAGTTTTGTGAATTGGGTAAAATTTCTTCAAGAAAGCCTTGACGAAATCATCCCACGTCGTGACTGAATCTGCTGCCAAACTGTACAACCATTTCTTAGCTAGGTCCTTTAGGGAAAAAGGGATGAAACGTAACCTAACGGCATCGTCTCCTAGCTCGGGTATACGCATCATAAGGCATACTTCTTCAAATTCCCTAACAAAGAAGTATGCGTCCTCTAATTCTAAACCATGAAATTTGGGAAGAGTGTTAATGAATTGGGGCTTTAACTCAAAATTATTGCCGTTTGCTTCAGGAAGTTTTATGCAAGAAGGAAGTGAAGTTCTGATCGGGTAAAATCTATCCTGAAGTGATGCCATCACCGGTTCTGAATGCAAGGGTAGAGAAGTGTTTCTTGTTAATCTGGAAGTTGATGGATCTCTCACCCACTCTTGCATGCAGCACACCACAAACAACGTGAAGACAACAAACAATCAAAAAAGAACTAAAAACAAACAAAAGAAAGAAAAACAACCACTAGCCTTAGTCTAAGGTACCTGGACCTAAACGACTCCTAACTGGTCGATTCTCCGGGGAGGTTGTTGCAGGAACTCGACTACAAGCTAATCGGCCAGGAAAGGGCAAAGCTCGGGGGGGGGGGGGTATCCGGGCGGAGCCACGGGTCTAATTACGCCAAACCATGGAGCTTTCGAGGCTTAACCTCTCAATCCACTTTCCTTAGACACCGATTTTGCAGGAGTATAGTTCTTACAATTTTCAACCTCGGTTAATCTCTTAGTGAGTCCGAGATGTCCCTAGGGCCAACGTCTATTGATTTTTAGTTAAGGCTTGGGAAAGTGTGAGTGCACTTGGAGATGGTTTTTGGGCTAAGGAAGGGTGATGAAATTCCCATCTTTTCTTGTTTATTTGGGTTTTGCCCTTAAAGTCAATTGTGCAAGTGTACAGTTTATTCACAACAAGGTAACACTCAAAGCGGTAAATCACTTCAAAATGTTGGTCCTATTCTATATGAATGCACACGTACCTTGTCTCCAGCACTCTTCAACAGAAATTAAAATGAATTGAAATAGACACGTGCCCTATATGCAAAGGTCTAATCCAAATTTCAATTAAGCAATAAGTGAATTTCTGTTGAATTTATTACACATGCATATAGGTGAAGCATCCAAGGAAACTAAAAAATTAGAAAGCAAAAATTTTTTTTTAGCGGCGCTCGGCAACCCTGCAAACGAGTTTGTTAGTACTTCAATCGGAAAAACTCGCTTTTACACGAATTTTTCTGAGGGCAAATGAATCCTCGCGCAATGTCCTTGGCCACCTCTTTTGTTTCCCGTATAGTAAGCTCCTTGGTTCTTCTCCTACACACAAAAATAAAGAACAATCTTTAGTAGTGAACAATAAAGCCGTTCCCTCCCCGGCAACGGCGCCAAAATTTGATCGGCAAAAGGCAAGTACTAAAATAAGAGAAGGAAGTGTGGGTTGATGTTACTGCTTTTGCGATTCTTCCATAGTAGCGAAGTGGCTATACGGGTCGTATCCACAAGGAGGGAGAGCGATAGAAGCTTGATGCGGCTTTCAAAGTTCAAGAAGAAAGAAAGTTCTTGTTTCCAAATAAAGAATTGAAAAGTGAAGACAAGTTGTTTTTAAGAATCGATGGAAAATGTTTTGGTGGTTTGTAAAAAGTGGGTTCTTTAGTTGTAAAAATGCATGGCTAACTTTTCTACTAAGTGCTCCACTAATTTCTAACTTTTTGAAGATAGCCTCACGATGGATCATAGGCAAACACAACCCTTGTGCATTGGAACTAATCACGTGGAAATCGAGTGAAAGTTCTTCCTAAAACTTAGCCTTACACGGCAAAAACTCGGACATTCCCTTATCAAGATCCGATAGAAGGCGAGAATAAGGGAAGACTCGAGTGCACTATTGGTATTGGCAAATTTAAAAGAAAATGTCTCTGACTTACAATAACAAGTAAAGTACACAACTCATAGATCATCAAAACTCATTAAGCATGAAGTATAAGAAAGTAGATACTTGTAGGTAAATTAGAGTTAGAACCCTCGTCTTAAGATGCCATAGCTCTCATTTGCCCAAGGCTTGTTTGGCACTATTGACTCATGCGGGTTATCAAACAAGTGTTAGAAATTAGTGGGTTAGTAGTTAGTTAGCCATGCTAATGAGAAAGTTAGTTAGCCATAAAAAGAAAAGAAACAACAAAGGAAAAGAAGTGGAAAAGAAAAGAGTTACACTACAACAAGAAACAAATAAAGGGAAGAAGTAAAGAACAACAAGTTTACACTACAACAATGAAGTAAAAGCAAATGCAAAGACAAGTAAATGAAAAGAAGGAAGAGAAGTAGTACTTGTATTATCTTGTCACCCTTCAAATACAACTCTTTACACACTCTCTCTCTTTCACTTTAATGGCTAAGACCTAAACTAGAACTAGAAGAACAACAACAACAACAACTACAAAGAAAATCAAACTACACAACTTTGCTCTCTGGATCCTCTCCAACTGAAGAACCCAGGAGGGCTTTTATATGCATCAGGGATGAGGGGGGCCAGGGGACAAACCCTGGCCAAAACGTGGCGCGCCGCGCGCCCACATGGCCGCGGAAACGCGGCATATGCCGCGTTTTCGCGGCAGTACTTTGGCGGTGCTCGCAGCGCCGCCTGCTGCGAGCCGCCTGGTTGTCCCCCTGTCGGCTGGATTCCCGGTTTCTGGTTTTGTATCTCTGGTTTTGACGAAACCAGCCTCTTAAGTCAATGACTATCTTTTAGGCCTTTTAATCACCAAATAAATGGTGATTTAGATCTTCTTCTTCATTTGCCCACCATGGACCTAGGATCAAGCAAGCAAGGTTTTATTAGTAGAATTTTATATGAAATAAATATGAGAATGTGATGAAAATTATGCAAAATTAGAGACTAATCACACCCCCACACTTATCTTTTGCTCGTCCCGAGCAAAATAAAAATAAGAAAATTATTATACCACTTTCGCAGGTGACGCGATTGCACTGAGCATGTGCAACAAGCCTTTAAACCTCTAGGTTTCCCCTAGAGGAGGAGTGTTGTCTCCTAAGGGTTTTCAGCGGATTGCACCCACAAAATCCAGTAAGTAAAGAAGTTAGTTGTTAGGATTTTTTGTCATGAAAAAGAACTTTCAATCATCTAAGTAAAAATGACCGAATGATGTAAGAATTAGGTTTAACCCTCATAAGTCCTCTTATACTTTAGCCTTCATAAAAGAAGAAACTAGGGTTTTTCTTTAAATTTAGGAAGGATCTAGTACTTCTAACTCATTTTTTTTATTTTGTTTTAGATAGATATGCATAATGTGTAAGTGTGATGTGCTTGGGATTTTTTAACTCAACTCTGAATATCATTTAATTTTATTAATATTTACTTATTATTTTTGTGTCCATTAGGCTTTCTACTTCACTTATGTAACACATATCAAACCGATGACTCCCAAACCAGATGGTCTTAGGGCACCAGGTGGAAAAACACCCTTCAGGTCAGATATGCAAGTAGAGTAGGCCACGAAATCAAGATTTATTTATACATTATTGTATATATATATATATATATGGCGTGAGTAATCATGCTTCTTGAGGCACAATTATCCAGCTTTTTTTTTCAGAGTTGTGTCTCCTAATCCCAAGCATGTGTCTGTGGGTTATGCATATTCTACTAAGGCTAAATAAAATGAATGAGTTATTTTCCTTATCCCTCCTATCTTTTTAGTCAAACCATTCTTTCTTGTTTACTTAGGCAAAAATAAAGATTTATTACTAAGCTTCCCGTAATTCCTACAATCTTTTGATATTTTTATAAAGAGTATGAAATTTCTTTTTAATCTGGAGACTTTTTTTTGGAAAGAAAAAGAAAGAATAAAAGGAAAAAGAAAAAGTGTTAGCACCCCCCCACACCTATCTAATGCATTGTCCTCAATGAATGCATATGGAAAAGTGAATGCAATATATAGGGTGAAGAAATGATGTTACCGTCTTCGTGAACTCGGGCGGCCAAGTACGAATAGGCGAAAGAAAGGTCAAAAAGAATGTAGAAGGGGTAAACATATAAACAATTTTTTTATTTTTATTTTTTATTATTTTTTATTTTTTAGTTGTGGTGGTTAGGTGTATGACGGGGCAAAAAGAGTTAGCACACTATCATTTGGAATCATAGGCTCAGTGGTCAAGAAGGGCTTCAGTCTTTACCCATTCACTTTAAATTCCGTGTTTTTTTAGGGTCTGTAATAAGCACAGCACCGTGTGGGAAAACAGTGCGCACAATGAACGGTCCTGACCAACGAGTTTTCAGCTTTCCCGCGAAAATATGAAGCCTAGAGTTGTATAGCAGAACCCTATCTCCCGGTGCAAAGTTTTTCCGGGTTATGATTTGGTCATGAAAAAGTTTAGTTCTGCTCTTGGTGATTCGTGCATTCTCATAAGCTTCATTCCGTATCTCCTCTAATTCTGAAATCTGCAGTTTTCTAAGTTCACCGGCCTTGGTCAGGTCAAAGTTGAGTTGCTTAATTGCCCAGAGGGCCCGGTGTTCTAACTCTACTGGCAGATGACAGGCTTTTCCAAACACGATTCTATAAGGAGACATCCCCAGAACTGTCTTAAATGCGGTGCGGTAAGCCCACAATGTATCATTGAGCTTAACCGACCAATCCTTTCTGTTTTGTCCGACAGTCTTTTCCAGAATGAGCTTGATCTGTCGGTTGGTGACTTCGACCTCCCCATTTGTCTGGGGATGATACGGAGTGGATAACTTGTGATTGATGGAATATTTTCACATCAGAGTTTCAAAAACTCTGTTGTAGAAATGTGATCTATTGTCACTAATTATCGCTCTGGGGGAGCCAAATCGGGAGAAGATGTTCTCTTTGAGAAATTTGACAACTACTTTGTTGTCATTCGTCTTAGTTGGCACAGCTTCTACCCACTTAGAGACATAATCTACAGCAACCAAAATGAATTGGTTGCCGAAGGAATTGGGAAATGGTCCCATGAAATCAATACCCCAAACATCAAAAATTTCAACTACAAGGATCGGGTTTAGGGGCATCATGTCTCTTCTTGAAATCTTCCCAGTTTTCTGACAATTTGCGCATGACTTGCAA
Source organism: Agave tequilana (assembly GCA_038442645.1). NCBI lineage: Eukaryota > Viridiplantae > Streptophyta > Magnoliopsida > Asparagales > Asparagaceae > Agave > Agave tequilana. The sequence continues at coordinate 236,904 of JAVJIF010030012.1, forward strand.
AAATGATATGAGTCTTTGAACAAAGTGGGCCAGTAGAACCCACTTTGTAGAACCTTTTCTGCAGTCTTGCGGGGACCGAAGTGTCCTCCGCATGCAAGTCATGGCAAAAGCTGAGCATACTCCTCTGTTCCTCCTCGGTATGCATCGTCTAATTATTTGGTCGGGACAATACTTAAAAAGATACGGTTCTTCCCAGAAGAAGTACCGTACTTGGGCAAAGAAGCGGTCTTGGTCTTGCTTTGTCCAGTCAGCGGGTAATTGTCCAGTGGCCAGGTAATTAACGATGTCAGCATACCAGGGTTCCTTAAGAATGGCTAGGATGTGCTCGTCTGGGAAATCCTCGTTGATCGGAGCTTGGATGGTTGGTGCATTCGGAATTCGTGAGAGATGATCAGCAACCACATTTTCTATACCTCGTTTATCCCGGATTTCTAAGTCAAATTCTTGAAGAAAAAGGATCCACCGAATCAATCGGTCTTTTGCTTCCTTTTTGGTCATGAGATATTTCAGAGCCGAGTGATCCGTAAAAATCACCATTTTTGAACCTAACAAGTAAGGCCGGAATTTTTCTAACGCAAAGACAACGGCCAAGAATTCCTTCTCAGTCGTTGTATAGTTCTGTTGGGCGTCATTCAAAGTCCTACTCGAGTAATAAATCACGTGCTGCCTATTGTCTATGCGCTGTCCTAGAACAGTACCAATAGCAAAATCAGATGCATCACACATGATTTCAAATGGCTGGGACCAATTAGGAGCAGAAATGATAGGCGCAGAGATAAGTTCTTGCTTAAGCTTCCCCCATGATTTAAAACACTCATCGTTGAAATCAAAGGGCACGTCCTTAGCGAGCAGGTTGGTTAAGGGCCTCACGATTTTGCTAAAGTCCTTAATGAACCGTCGGTAGAACCCAGCATGCCCTAAAAAGGATCTAATATCCTTGATGCTTTTGGGTGGTGGAAGCTTAGCAATCACTTCTACCTTATCCACTTCTATGCCTCTCCTCAAAATCTCATGGCCCAAGACAATCCCCTGTCTCACCATAAAGTGACATTTTTCCCAGTTTAGAGTTAGGTTCTTCTCAATGCATCTTTGTAGCACTAACTCTAAGTGATGAAGACACTGATCAATGAATCTCCGTAGATGGAGAAGTCATCCATGAAAATCTCAAGAAAACATTCCACCATGTCAGAGAACAAACTAAGCATGCACCGTTGGAACGTTGCGGGAGCATTGCACAATCTAAAAGGCATGCGCCGATAAGCAAAGGTTCCGAACGGGCAGGTGAACGTCGTCTTTTCCTGGTCTTCTACAGCAATGGCATCTGATTGTATCCTGAGTACCCATCTAGAAAGCAGTAGTACTCATGTCCAGCCAAACACTCAAGCATTTGGTCGATGAAGGGTAACGGGAAGTGGTCTTTACGGGTAGCTGCATTCAACTTCCTGTAGTCGATACAAACACGAACCTTGGTAGGCAGTCTTGTTTGTACCAACTCTTTTTCCTTATTTTCTACCACCGTAAAGCCAGCCTTCTTTGGGACCGCATGAACAGGGCTAACCCATTTAGATCTTCTTCTTCATTTGCCCACCATGGACCTAGGATCAAGCAAGTAAGGTTTTATTAGTAGAATTTTACATGAAATAAAATATGAGAATGTGATGAAAATTATGCAAAATTAGAGACTAATCACCAATCAAGCATAAAACTCATCAAATTCTTTTCTCCTTTTTGTAAAACAAAACAAATATGCATAAACAAAAATTCTTCTCCCCCTTTATGTATAAAGCAAGGAAAACGTGCATATATATTAAAATACTTCTCCCCCTTTTTGTCAGTCATCAACAAAGGGGTTAAAGTAAAAACAAAATATGTTTTCTCCTTTTTTTTTGTCAGAAAACAAAAATCAATAAATGGGTGAAATCAAATCAACCAATAAAGAGATATATGCGATATATATTCATGAAGAGGAAGACGCTAAGTTAACTTCCTTACATATATGCATTACATGAAGAAGGGACGACAAGCCCTAATTCACATAACGCATAATATGCAATGCATAAGAGGAGATGTGAAGCTCCCCCTACACACGTGTATCGCATAAAGAAGAGTTGTCAAGCTCCTCAATATAAGATACACTCAACATGAATCTACATGTAGAAGAGATGTTAAGTTCCCCTTGCATATAGGCAATTCATATCAAAACATTTTTTAAATCAAATTTTTATAATACTAAAACAAATTTTACGATATCATTTGTACATAAACAAAATTTTATGATACCAATTGTAACTAAAACATATCAAAAACATTTTTAAGAATCCAATTGTAACTAAACAATACAAATTTTGAAAATTTTCTTAGATCAACAAGTCAATTTGATATATCACAAGAATTTTATACCACATGAAATAGGAAATATGTGATACCAAATTGAAACATTTTTGTACCAATTGTAATTACCAATTGTAATTGAAACATTTTTGATTTTGATACCAATGAAAGAAAATATTTTGATACCAAATTAAATTTCATGGAGACCAATTGAAATAAATAGATCAATATATACCAATTGAAATATATATATACCAATTGAAATAAATAGTTCAATAGATACCAATTGAAATATATTGTACATTTTGATATCAATAAAAATACCAATTGTAAAAAAAAATAACAATTGAAGATAATGCATAAGCTTAAAAAAAACCATTGAGAAATTAATTGAAAATCAAGATTTGAATTAAGCTTAACATAAATATACTTTGTACTTTAAACATGTAAATATCTTATAAATCAAGCACTAATAAATCATATATATGTATGAAAATGAAAATACCAATAGAAATTGATATTATATGAAATGAAACATACATATATAGAAACAAAATATGAGTATATACAAAAAATATCAATTAAGATACCAATTGAAAATATGATGTAAATCAAGTATATAACTCATAACCACCACCCTATACATGCACATGATAAGAGATTTTCAATAAGGCATACAAGGCATGGTCGCCCATCCGTCCGCCCATAACGGGATTGGTCGTGTTTTCAAAAATAGGGTTTAAAAATATTTTTATAGTGAAAACACTACCAAATGAAGAATAAATAACTAGTTAAAGTAATTTTTGAAAAACTAGTTAAAGATCCTTCAAACATGAAATCAAATCATATGAATTTATGAAGCATGCTAAAAACACAAGAATTGACACTCGAAATATATAAGGCTCAAAATATCTCATGAAAATAATGTCATGAGTAAACAAATGAAATGTGAGTGTACCATAATCATGTGAGTAACATTTTCATGAACTAAGCAATAAGGCTCAAAAAATAAATCATGAAAAACATGAAAAATTCATTTTTCATATAAAAATGAAAATCATAAAAATTTATTTTTCAACTAAAAACAAACTTCTAGGTATATGTATGTTTTTATCTAAAACTAATATATGCATACATATCCCAAACATAAAAAGAGTCCATAATATAAATTGCATGAAGGCAAATGACTCAAGGGGTATACATGTATATCTATTAGATTTGAACAAAAATAGCATATACATGAAGTAAAACATGTAAATAGGCAAAACAATGTAAATGAGGAAATCATCAAAAGTAGGCTATATTATGCATATAGTGAGTACAAATGAAAAATGAAGTGCAAACATATATGAATCAAATGTTGCTCACTACTTGTACAAGTATATATCCAAGTTTTGACAAAATTACATCTAAACTAGTATTTACCACATGAAGCATAAAACATAAAACATGAATATTTTAACAAACAGTAAAACATGCTAAAAATCATCCATTATAAAAGCATGTAAAGCATGATCAACTATCTTATTCCTTTTAGAAACATTAACTTTTTCTTTTTGAACAATTTTTTCTTTTTAAAGAAGTGTTTTCATCCAAAGCAACTTCTTTTTGTTTTTCCACCAAAACAATTTTATTTTTCAAAGCATTATTACCTTCACACAAATCATTCAATTTAGATAGCAAAGAAATATTTTCATTTTTCAAACTTTCATTTTCTTTTGAAACATTTTCAATCTTCTCTTGTAAAGAATCTTTTTCATTTAACATGGCATCAAATTTGTTTTTCATTTTCTTATTATCCTTTTTAAGCAATTCATACTTTTCTAGGAGTTGTTGACAAAATGATTCAAGTTCATTATAGGACATATCAACATCCTCTTCTAACTCGGATTCGGTAGTACCTCAAGGGGGTTATCCCCTTGGACCATGTAGCATACATTGGAAGTGTCACTTTCAACATCCGAGTCGCTTCCCGCATAGTATTGTTCTTGTTCGCCAAGGGAGATGATGGTGTTCCAAACTACAAAAGCTGAATTAAGATTAGCAACCCTTGATAAATAATCATCATTTTGGGTACTCTTCAAAGCATGGATGGCTTTTGCATTAGCCTCAATATTTTTGCCATTTAAACAATAAGAATCTCTAGTAGTGACAAAATAAATATGAATACCTAGGGCTTTGAGGTATAAGGATATCTTAACCTTCTAAGTTTGGATGTTAAGAATGTCAAAGGTGGTAGGTGATATGAAATCCACAGTGTGTGTACAAATATTGTGATTAGCTAACAATAAGGATCTTTAACTCTAGGTTGTTAGACCTAAATCAAGAGCACATGGCTCTGATACCAATTGTAATCACCTAGAGGGGGGTGAATAGGTGACTAGCTAATCTAATGGACAATTAATGCGGAATTAAAACTATTAATGCAAACTAAAACTTCTTAAACTAAACACCAAGTATAAACAAGAATGTAGCCGGATTCCCCGTGAAGGGCTCTGAACTAACTCCTCAAGATTCCTCTAAATAAGAGTTGAAGTGCCGCTTTGGCTCTCTTGGTTGAATACAAGTGTTAGCAAACAATCCCCAAGCATATAACAATAAGCACACAATATATCAAGCATATAAAGATAAAGACAATATTAACATGCAAGATATAAAGACAAGTAAGAGATAGAGAGAGCAATCGCAAACACGGGAGATTTGTTCTAAGGTTCGAGCATACTTGCTCTATGTCCCCGCCTTCAACACTATAAAGGATTTCCACTATAAACTGATCCTACCGGATCACTCGGTGCTGCAACACCTACAAGGAGTTCCCACTAGAACTCTTAGACTCTCTAGTCCCTATCTTGTTCCCGAACACATCGCAAGCCCATAAGCTCGCCGAGGCCGCACCTCTACAAAGAGTTCACACAAGAACTCGAAACACCGCGAACCTGCAAGTCCGCCTCCTCAAAGTACAAAGTAGAAATTTGGTGATCACAACACTTTGATCACCTAAAATCCTCTCAGAACAAAGATCCCTATAGGTAGATATAGCAATGGATAGCTCAAGTATTTGTGTGAGAAAACTAGGATGGAATGTGTGGAGAAAAACACAAGAAATCACTTTGAAAACACTCTTGATAAACTCTCCTTTTGAATGGAAGTATTTGGCTCTTAAACAAGTGAAGAAAACCTCTCAAAAGAGTAGGAAAAACTGGTGCTAAAACCCACTTAAAATCTTATTAAAAACAGTCCCACAAAGCCCCCTTTTATAGGCCAAAGAAAAATTAGCCGTTGGGGTCCAGTCAACAGCTCTGGACTGCTGTCGGTCGACCGGCCTGGTCGACCGCCAACGATCAAAAATCTGACCATTGGGCCAATGATCGACCGACCCAGTCGACTGAGGCCTGGAACAGAGAGTAGACACTCTCTGTCGGTCGACCGGCCCGTTCACCGGGGCTTTCCCGAGAGCAGAGCTCTCTGGACGGTCGACCAGGTCGGTCGACCGGCCCTCCAGCCAGAATTGGCATGCACGTTTGTGCATGTCGGTTGACCGACTCAGTCGATCGACTCCAACCTCGGTCGACCGACAGAAGCCAGATAGAAACTATATAGGGATTAAAAGGTTGTCTTTTTAGCTTAAATAAAATCCCATAAAATCTCTAAAATTCTACAAAAATAGTTTCAGTATTATACTTTGATATACAAACATGTTTGAGTAAAATCAAGACATGTTACAAATATTTTGAACTATTTTTGTAACTTAGAAATTTTGGCTAAAAACAAAATCTGTATTTTTCAAAATAGATTTTTCCAAAACTTATTTTTTCAAAACTTCTCCAAATACAAAAACAAGATATTTTAAACACATTTAAAGCATAGAGTGTATGGATATGATCCACTACACATACATGATGAAATATCTATGTTTTTGATAATAAATATTAAAAATAGTTTTGGTTAAAGACATGTATATATTAAACTCCAAAACCAAAACGGTATTTTTCAAAATGAAAACTCTTTTATGAAAACTCATCTAAATCTTGTGTGTGAGTGTATATGGTATGCTTGAGAAATCCACCAACTATTCTATCCTCTATATTTTAACTAAAACAAAATCTTAACAAAAACAAATCTGGACACAAGTCTTCTCTTGAAGTCTTCACTTGAAGTCTTCTTCTCCTTCTTGACTTGGTTCAAACATGATCCAACGAGCTAGAATCCTCTTGAGTACTTTGATGTGGTCTTGATGCATAGGTCTTGAATCAAACCGTGCTAGCTCTAAAACTTGACTTTAAATCCTTTGTTGAAGCTAAACGCCTACTAAGATCTTGATCATAAATCTGAGACTAATTAAACACAAGATCATTAGTACTATAACTACATGAGTTAATCATCATCAAAACTAGAGTGATGGGCCTTTGGGCCAATAGTATATGCACATCGGTCGACCGCCCAGTCGACTGGCAGAACGCCAGTCCAACACATTTTAGGGATTAAAAACTCAGTAATTTTACCTTCAATAAAATCCAATAAATTCTCTAAAAATCTACAAAAATAAGTTCAATAATATACTTTGATATATAAACATGTTTGAGTAAAAATCAAAATATGTTACAAATATTTTGAACTATTTTTGTAATATGAAAATTTTGCCTTAAACAAAAATCTGTATTTTTCCAAAATGATTTTTTCAAATTGAAAACCGATTTTTTCAAAACTCCTCCAAATATAAAAATAAGATATTCTAAACACTTTTAAAGCTTAGTGCATATAGATATGATCCACTATACATATATGATGAAATATCTATGTTTTTGACAATAAGTTTCTAAAATAAGTTTTGATAAAACACGTGTATATTTTGAAACTTAAAAACCAAACCGGTATTTTTTAAAATGAAAACTCTATTATGAAAACACATATAAATCTTGTGTGTGAGTGTATATGAACTTGAGCAATCCACCAACTAATCTATCCTTTATATTTTATCTAAAATTAAAATCTTACTACAAACAAACCTAGACACAAGTCTTCTTGAAAATCTTCTCTTGAAGATCTTCTTCACCTTCTTGACTCGGTCCAAATCTTGATCCAATGAGCTAGACTCCTCTTAAGTACTTGATGTGATCTTGATGCACAATCTCTCGAGTTAACACGTGCTAGCTCCAAAACTTGACGTTAAATCCTTTGTTGAAGCTAAACACCTACTAAGATCTTGGTCACATATCTGAGACTAATTAAACACAAGATCATTAGTACTATAACTACATGAGTTAATCATCATCAAAACTAAAGTGATAGGCTTTTGGGCCAGTAAGAAGGTCATATGCTTCAATTGTTGGAAGCTGGGTCACATTGACGCGGGCTCCGTACACTCTCCTTGGTGCCCCATTTTTGCCTATAAATACCCTGGGATTTCTAGAGCTCAGGGGGAGAGTTTTGAAGTATTTTTAGGGTAGTTTTTTGGGTAGTTTTCTTTCTTTAGTTTAGGTTAGTTGTTCTTCTTCTTCCTCTTTTATATTTTTCATTTCTTGTATCTTGTAAAAGGGAAAAGAGTAGTACATAAGATGAAAGTAAGAGTTCTTATAATGGAAGGTGACAATCTATGAAAAATTCTCTCTTTATCTCTTCTTGTTTTCTTCTCTCTAACTCCTTTTACATGCTTAGCTAATTTTCTCTCATGGCAACTAACTACTAACCACTAACTTACTTACTCCTTACTTGATAATCCACATGAATCTAATAGCCTCTACTTGGCTTTGCTCTTGCAAGAGCCATTGAGGGCTCATGATAATAGATTCTAACACTCTAACATTTAACTCTCTAACAAACTAATATTATTTTATTCCATGCTTGCTTTATTTTAGTTTTGATGGTTTAAGTGTAGCTTGCACTAGTTGTTGAGTTGGATGTGAAAGTAATCTTATCGGTCATACTTTGAAACGCTCTTAAACTAAGGACTAGTGATGGCCAAGGATACATGTGAGGCAACTATCACTGAGAAGTTAGCATGGTTAGTGGAGCCATTAGTAGCTAGTAGCCATGAGTTTTCTTTTCTTTTTACTATGTTTAGAAATACTATCAAAAATCACAAATATCTTCACTTTTATATTCCCACTTCTTCGTGTTTCACCATACTCTTCTCTTCTCATTTTTTGTTTTGTTTTCTTTTAATTTTTTAAAACATCGAAGAAACTTTAACACACGCGTGAACATACCGTGAAAGCTTCTATCGCCTCCCTTCCTAATGGATTCGCCCTGTTTAGCCTCTATGCTATAACGAAAGTATCGAGGAAGCCAAACCACACACACTTCAATTTCTTATTTCAAAACAACACTTTTTGTGCGCGATTTTTTCCCGATCAAATTTTTGCGCCATTGTCGGGGATAGGAACGGTTTGATTTCACATTTCTGTTAACTTTTCTTACTTGCTTTTTGTGTGCAGATCAAATTTTTAGCATTGCAGAAGTCCACACTTTTGTGTTGTTGGATAAATCTTTGTATATTGCTATCTTCTGCTGCTATTTTTTTTGTTTAGATTCCCTGTGCACTGTAATAATTAAGAACTAAAATACAGAAATTGGATGCTTTAAAATGGTTTAGACATTTGCATCTAGGCACTGTTGACACTCAAAAAAGACAAACTCTCAGACAGCTTTCCAACCGGTCTGAACGATGTCTAACTTGTTAACATTTACAAAAGATAAGTCGCACACAAGCTAACGACCAGTTTCTACCCATCCCCGGGGGACAAATTAGTAACTTGGACTCTACTGATCTAGTGAAGTAGACAGTAAGCCAAAGTTGCTTTTGAAGAGACCTAAACAGGCCTAAGATGCTAAGTTAGTTCAACACTCAGCATCACATGAGCTCAAGGGATAGCCTCGCCTGAGAGGCTAAGTTTGTCTCGATTCGCCTTGAAGCTCTCCATAGGGAGCTAACTTACAGCTTTACCGGAAGCTAATTCAAGCTTTACCGGATGCTTTCTTGATAGCTTCGCATGAAGCACTTCAAAGCTCCACGGAGAGCTAACTTACAGCTTCGCCTGAAGCTAAATCTAGTTTCGCCATAAGCTAATTCTAGCTTTGCCGGTGGCTTCCTTGATAGCTTCGCATGAAGCTCTTCATAGCTCCACAGAGAGCTAACTTACAGCTTCGCCTGAAGCTAATTCAAGCTTCACCGGAAGCTTTCTTGATAGTTTCGCATGAAGTTTTTCATAGCTTCACAGAGAGCTAACTTACAGCTTCTCCTTAAGCTAATTATAGCTTCGCCGAAAGCTTTCTTGATAGCTCCACATGAGAAAAGTAACTGCCCTACTAAGTTAGTGGGGGGAGTTAATGGGTAGTTACACCCATGTCTTCTCATTAAAAGGAGACAATTAAGGGAATCATAACTCCCTATTTTCTAGTGGGAGAATTAATGGATAGTTACACCCATGATCCCTCATTAAGAGGAGCCAGTTAAGGAGAGTTAATGGGTAGTTACACTCATAATCTCTCATTAAGAGGAACCAATTAAGAGGATCATAACTCTCTATTGAGCCTATAAATAGCCCACTAGTAGACTAGGCTCAGGGACTTTGAAAAAATTCAGGTCCGGGGCTTGGAAGAAATTCAAGTCCACACCGTCTTGAAAAAATTCAAGTCCAAGAGGCTTTGAAAAGCATAAGCTTCTTTGGTGGCTTCAAAGCTTAAGCCAACAAGAGATATACTCTCTCACTTTCAAGAATTCAGAGGCTCACTTCTCTAGTCCCATAAGGATAAATTCAGGGTGCTAATACCCTAAGATCTTCCCCTCTCATTTGAAACCAGGCGAGAATGAATTCCCAAGCAGTAGCATTCGAAGATTGATCGCTCGCATCGTCAACGAGATAAAGTGGTCGCGCGCTGATCAGACTCCCACCAGCACATTTTCCCAGAAATCTCAGAGGAGATCTACCTATAATTTTCTTTCTGCAAAGAAATACTTGTAATTTTGCTCCTCGATATCTTTTTGTAAGTTTTCCTACGAACACCAATTTCAATGGAAAACAAGATGGTGACTCTGCTGGAAAGAGCATTCTCCGCTGCTGAGAATCAAGTGTCGCAATGCGACAATTAGACATTCTGGTCTATTACGGAGACGCTGGCCATTCACTTTGACCAAGAGAGGTTTGAATAACTTCTCTCTGGGGCTAGCACAAGCCCCCTACATGTGCGCAAGGAGGTCAACGTAGCCAGAGCCCCTTTGATTAACTCTTAGAAGCAAGTCTCTGTTGAGACAAATAAGGCTCTCTGCAAGCCTATTACAGCCTCAGGCGAGGCTAAACGGACTCTATGCGAGTCTAGCACAGTCTCAGCAGAGACTAACATAACCCCGCGCTAGCATATTAACACTGTGCGTGAAGCTATAAAGGTTCCTTGTGAACCTAAAACAGCCTCTGCTAAGGCTATGTGGATTGAGAAATCTGTAGTTTCATGCGAGATTAGAGATAGATCTTCTGATTCAGCTTCCTGCGAAGCTAAAATAGTCTCTGACTGCAAGATTATTTTAGCTCTTCATAGAGCTAAGCCCTGCCTGTTTCACGAGGTTAGGGCTAAAGCACTTTGTGCTAACAGCGAGGCTACTGCAGCTCCACTTACATCATCAGCACTATTGGGCAGTGCTAGGCTTGCCGCTAGTGACAAAACCAAAGCACTAAGTGCTAAAGACCTTAGCCGTGAAGTTAAAAATGAAGCACCACTGAGAGCTAACAGGGAGGCTATTTCAACCTCACTCACAGGAATAACTCTACGAAACAAAGCTAAGCTCGCCTTCAAAGGTAGAGCTAAAACAGTAGTTTCGCCTTGCGAAGCTACTCTTTTAGGGAAAGTTATCCTAGCTTTGCCTATAGCCCAAAAGGTCTTCAAGGCTAAGCCCAGGGTTTCTCAACCCAAGCAGGCTAACATCCAGTTTTGCTGAGTCTCCGTATTAGATCAGTTGGATCCAGGTAACACAGACTTGCGGGATTATTTGAGCAACAAGTGGAAACTCCGCTCCGAAGAGCCAGTTCACATCTCGCCATCCCACTGCGGAAAAGCGGGGTGTCAAACTGTGATGGTACATTCCGTCAACTGTTGTTTGGGACCAATTCCAACAACTTCTCCTCTGAGCTAGCAATCGGTGTTTAACCAGTTGTCAGTCCAAACTTCTGAGAAGCTCAAGTCTCGAAAGAAGAAGACAGTGAAAGTGTTTCACATTGCAGATGCCTCTGTCAACATGATAAACAGAGAAAGGATTTTCTACGATCTCAAAGAAGGAAACAGGGGGTTCGCATTCTTTCAATCAGTTCTCCAGGGCCCGACTATAGCCCCGGCTTAGGTCAGGTTCTGGTCGAACAAAAGGGTGCTTCCAAGGTACGGTACCCTATAATTATGGACAACCTTCTTCCTCAGAAGTTATGTGGCCAGAACTATTGATACACCAAATCCAATGGTCCGATGATGAAGAAGAAGCCAGCAGCTATCCACCACCATCAGCTCTATGCAGGTAAGGTTTGTATTAGCCAACATTGCTGATAAAAACAATAATGATGATTTCCGTCATCGCATGGAGGCACAGGAGCAGACTTCCAAGGCCCAGCAAGAAGCCTTGGACAACATCTAGCAAATATTAATTCAGTTCTTAACAAACTGGAAGAATGATAACATAACTGGCAGTAATCATAAAAATGAGGAGAACAACAATGAACCTCCCAAGACGGATCATGCAATGGAGGGCTCTTCATTCGATGCCAAAGTGATCAAAGGCATCCAAGCTCAGATCGCACCCCTAACCCAAAGGGATGAACTGAAGAAAGTAGAGGCAGTCCGTCCTTACCCCTTGGAATGAGATTCAATCCTATATCCGTCAAAGTTTAAGCCACCAATGTTGCATTCGTATGATGGCAAGAGCTCGCCAAATCAGCACATTTACTACTTCCGATCGCAGACCGGTAATGTAGTAGGTAATAATGCTATCATGGTTAGACTGTTCATTGGTACTCTGAAGGGGGTAGCCTTTGATTGGTTCAAGAGTCTCCTTGCGAACTCCGTTAATTCTTGGCTCAACTTGAAAACTCGATTCTTCTCCCGATTCTACGAAGATGATACCGAGGTGACCATAAACACTCTCCTTTCGGCAGTCCAGAAAGAAGGAGAATCTATACGGGATTATATAGAGAGATTCCGCAAGCTTTCTCTCATGTGCCATGCAGGTATGCCTTCGCCTATGTAACTTCAGATGTGTAGGCATAACTTTCTCGATAAAGTGGAAGTTCTCATGGGCGCCGTCAAAGCCCACACTTGGAAGGAGCTTATTGAACAAGCCGAGATAGCTGAAAAATCAGCTAAAAAGTTTGAGACCCCAAAAATAAGGTGGGGAATCAATAGCAAAAGTTATGACACGGTTGAATCTTCTAATACATCAGCATTGGAAGTGTATGGAAAAACTTGATCAAAGAAGGTAAATTCAACAGAACTTCAGAGTATCAAAAATAATACTCTTTCAAAGATGAGCATGTGGTGACAATTTTTACTCGCTCAACAAAAGCAACAAGCTCAAGTCTTCAGAGGTTAGACACCCAGATGAAGTGGGACAAACGTATGATCCCAACTATTGTTTTTCCATAGGATGTTCATCACCCTACTTACAGGTGCAATGTCCTTAAAGACAAAATCCAAGCACTGATCGAAGCAGATGTTTTGACTCTGAGGTCAAAACATAACAAGGCCACTTCCTAACTCCTATCTTGAAAGGGAGTATAGAGGTAGTCAACTCTACTTCCAAAAGTCATGGGTCTTATCCCAGCAATAGCTAAAGCAATGGGACTCAAACTAGTTCAAAACTAAAGGCAAGTCTTGCAATGTCTCTCGTAGCAGATGACATCGCACTAGAAACTCCTCTCAGCAGCTCTGAGGAGGAGACAACTGTCTCAACCGCTATTTGATAGCCGACATGCATTAGGTCTGGCAAATAATACTTTCGATAGTACAACTAGACCCCAACGAGACGCAACAGCCAACGACGTCGGAAAATACGCAGGGGGTTGAAATATGTCATTCCACCAACCAAATGAGGACAACCTTTCATAGTAGAGGCAGTCTACTCGAGTGGAGCTTATCACCTAGCGAATCCAAACGGTGACACGCTCCTGATGCCAATCAACGACAAGTGCTATCCATGATCACGTTAACACTATACGTCTGATCAAAGAAGTACTATACATGATCATGTTAACATTACAACTCTGATCATCAAGTCAGACTCGTTTGACTATTTCATCTCCTAAAGGAGTCCCTTTTCACAGATGGAATCAATTTTAACCATCTCTGCATTCTTCTTTCGGCAAATCAATTCAGCTTCACAATAATTTTGAATGAGCCGAAATCATCGAAGAAGGTTCGTGATGCATCCTTGCAGGACTTTTCTAATGTTTCCACATTCATGTTTAGATTCGATGATCAGCTGTGACTAAAGTCTTGATTATGACGAACAAAAGTGAAACTCCATGAGGAATCTCGACTTACTCGATATATTTCTTGTGAAGCTTGTACTCCATATCTAGACACGAAGATCAGCTGAGAACCAAAGTCTTGATAAATAAAAGGTGACGCTCCATGAGAAATGTCGATCTACCCGACAAATTTCCCATTAAGTTTGGACTTAACTCTTTAATCCCTAGTGAGATTTTAGAGGTTACCAGTGGAATACAGAAATGTCCACTTTATGTGACATGATCTGAAGCCTTCGGTGAATAAGGCTAGAGGAAAACATTGACTTCTAAGCCCAATATAAAATCCTCAACAACTCATTATGCTGAGGGGAATAGCATGGCTAGCCCAACTCAAACGGTAGTTAGTAAAGGCATACCAAATCCATTGACAGCTGAGAATTTGCTAAAAATTCTAAGGGACCTGATCTCACTTTTTTCACCAAAGTCCCCTACCAATTCTCGTCCATGGCATGGTAGGACCACAAAAGGCTGTATTCATTTTCCTAATAACAGATCAGAACTGTCATGCTTAAAGCTCATGCCTCTGACAGTAAAACCTTTTGAGTATCTCGGCGGATCTTGCTAATATCCCTAGTAGATCAAACTCCATGTGTCATTCTCTTCAATAGAATGACAGGTCCACTCAAATTGCTGTTATATTCAAACACCTCTAACAGTAAATGAATCCTTGTCAAGTTAACATCACATCTCTGACAAGTTGTTTTACAAATCCCTAGGTGGAGAAGTTGTCACGATTACATCTGACAAAATCTCCTTTTAAATTCCCCAGCAAGGGATTTGGTTGTTACGTTAATAATATACCTCTGATAACTTTTTAGGGGAATAATCCTTTCACTACCGAATCCCCACAGAGTCTTTTGTCACGTTAATGATTACCTTTGATATATGATCTCTTATGGATTCATTTTTTAACTTCCCGTCGAGTTTCTAAGTAGACTCTCTTCAAAGTCTATTATTTCCCTCTCAGTCCCCAATGGACTTTCTTGGTTGTCACGTTAGCAATACACCTCTGACAATTTCTTCCAAATAATATCAAAAGGAGATATCAATTTTCCATGGAGTTTGTGATCAAGTCTTATTTCCCCCAATGGATATTTATTTTTATCGTCACGTCCAGTCAACAACATCTGAATGGTAGAAATCTTGAGCGTGGTGGTTTCTCAATCGGTTATGTCCATATTACCTCTGAACTGACAGATAATCAAGTCTCACCTTTTAGTCCAGTAGGGACTATCTCTTTGCCGTTATGTCCAGTCAATCACCTTTGAATGGTAGGGTTTTGAATCTATCAACTCCTAATCAGTTATGTCCATATTACCTCTGAACCGACGGGTACCTAGATATCTCTTTTTATGATACTTCAACTGTCATGTCCAGTTCACCACCTCTGAACAAATAAGTCCATAACTTTGTCCTCCTTCCCTCTATCAAGGTCAGGAGCTCTTGCTGTCATGTTAAAATTAAACCTCTAAACGGCAGATTATGAATCTGAGGTCATTCAATTGGTCATGTCTAGTCAACCACCTCTAAACTAACAGGACCCTAGATCTAATCTGTCTTTGTAGTCCCCTTGGACTAGCTGCAAGTTAATATGACTACCTCTGGCAACGGATTTGAAGCTTACTGTGTCTTAGTCTATCACGTCTAGTTTATCACCTCTGAATAGATGGGTCCCTAAAATCGGATGTACCTCCATTTTGTCGTCATGTACAGATTATCACATCTGAATGATAAAATTTCGAGCTTGGTGGCTTCTCAATCGGTTATGTCCATGTTACCTCTGAACCAACAGATAGCCAAGTCTCCCTTTTTTGTTTATTGTTATGTCCAGTTTGTCACCTCTGAATAGTAAACACCCTGAGTTTGATAATTACTAATCGGTTATGTCCAGTACGTCACCTCTAAATCAATGAATATCCAATTTCACCTTTCTTTGTTGTTATGTCAATTTCGTCACCTCTGAACGACAAGGTTTCATGTCTGGTGAATCCTAATCAGTTACATCTAGTTTGTCACCTCTGAACTGACGGATATCCAGATCTAACTTTCCAGTCTGGTAGGGACTTTTCTCGCTGTTATGTCTAGTTTACCACCTCTCAACAGCGAACACTTTTTTCTAGCGATTCCCAACCTGTTATGTCCATATTACCTCTGAACAGACGGATTCCTAGATCTGCTCCCTTTTGTCCCTAGTGAGTTCTCATACTCAGACTAATTTTATCATCTTCCTAACCTCTGAATAATTTTCAGTCAAAGTTCTAATTTCTTTGGGGAATTCTACATGGTGAATGCTCTCTCTTTTGAACACCTGAGGCAATTCAAAGTAAATCCGATCCATCCCATTGCGGATTTATGAAAACTTTGAAGGGGGTCTTGTTGATACTTAAAAAGACAAACTCTCAGACAGCTTTCCAACCGGTCTGATTGATGTCTAACTTGTTGACATTTATAAAAGACAAGTCGCAGACAAGATGACGACCAGTTTCTACCCATTCCTGAGGGACAAATCAGCGACTTGAACTCTGTTGATCCAGTAAAGCAGACAGTAAGCCAAAGTTTCCTTTGAAGAGACCTAAGCAGGCCTAAGATGCTGAGTCAGTTCAACACTCAGCATCACATGAGCTTAAGGGGATATCCTCGCCTGAGAGGCTAAGTTTGGCTAGATTCACCTTGAAGCTCTCCACAGAGAGCTAACTTACAGTTTCGCCGGAAGCTTTCTTAATAGCTTCGCATGAAGCACTTCAAAGCTCCATAGAGAGCTAACTTACAGTTTCACCTGAAGCTAAATCTAGCTTTGCCGGATGCTTTTTTGATAGCTTCGCATGAAGCTCTTCATAGCTCCACAGAGAGCTAACTTACAGTTTCGCCTGAAGCTAATTCAAGCTTCGCTTGAAGCTTTCTTGATAGCTTCGCATGAAGCTTTTCATAACTCCACAGAGAGCTAACTTACAATTTCTCTTGAAGCTAATTATAGTTTCGTCGGAAGCTTTCTGATAGTTCCGCATGAGGAAAGTAACCGCCCCACTAAGTTAGTGGGGGGAGTTAATGGGTAGTTACACCCATGTCTCCTCTTTAAAAGGAGACAAATAAGGGAATCATAACTCCCTATTTCCTAGTGGGAGAATTAATGGGTAGTTACACCCATGATCCCTCATTAAGAGGAACCAATTAAGGAGAGTTAATGGATAGTTACACCCATGATCCCTCATTAAGAGGAGCCAATTAAGGAGAGTTAATGGGTAGTTACACTCATGATCCCTCAATAAGAGGAGGCAATTAAGAGGATCATAACTCCCTATTGAGCCTATAAATAGCCCACTAGTAGGCTAGGCTCAGGGACTTTGAAGAAATTCAGGTCCGGGGCTTGGAAGAAATTCAAGTCCACACCGTCTTGAAGAAATTTAAGTCCAAGAGGCTTTGAAAAGCATAAGCTTCTTTGGTGGCTTCAAAGCTTAAGCCAACAAGAGATCTACTCTCTCGCTTTCAAGAATTCAGAGAAACACTTCTCTAATCCCACAAGGATAAATTCAGGGTGCTAATACCCTAAGATCTTCCCTCTCTCAAGGAATCTCTGGAACCAGGTGAGAATGAATTTTCAAGCAGTAGCATTCGAAAATTAATCGCTCGCATTGTCAATGGGATAAAGTGATCGTGCGCTGATCAGACTCCCACCGGTACATATCCCCAGAAATCTCAGAGGAGATCTATTTGTAATTTTCTGTCTGTAAAGAAATACTTGTAATTTTGCTCCTTGATCTCTTTTTGTAAGTTTTCCTACGAACACCAATTTCAATGGAAAACATGCACGTGTCAATTTTTATTTCAATATACTGTATTTTATTCTACTGTTGTTGTGATCTGGAATGAGATGTACATATGGCATTGCATATCGCATAGGACAAACACGTAGGTGATTTACTCGCTTTGTGTGTTCATTATTTTCTATATTGCACACTTGTATGAATTGAAATTAAGGGCAAAACCCAACACAATATAAGGTGTGAAAGTCATTACCCTCTCTTAGCCAAAAAATTACCTCTCCACTCACACAACCCAAGCCTTAAAAAAACATGCTAGACATTGGCCCCTAGGGACATCTCGAGCTCATTTAGGAGATTGATTTAAGGGGAAATTGCTAGAGTTTGACTCTTATCAAATCGGTGTTTAAGGTTGGGGATTGAGAGGCGAAACCTTGAAGAACAGTGGTTTGGAATAATTAGGCTCGTTACTCCAGCACGGATACCTCCCACTAATCTTGCCCCTACCTGGCCGATTAACTTGTGATCAGATTTCTACAAGGTACCCCTCATGGACAGTCTAACCAGTTAGGAGTCGTCTTGGTCTAAGTCAACCCTAGCATAGACTTGCTTTCTTTTTCTTTTTCTTTTTTTCTTTATTTGTTTGTTTGTTTGTTATTTGTTTTTTTACTTGTAAATTGTGATATGAATTTCAACAACAATAATTTTTTCAGTCCTAATATGAATCCATATTTCACCCCGACCTCATTTGACTTGGATAACTCTAACCCAAATATGTACAACATGAACCAATCATATAGTACGGATTAGGATTATTTAACTCAGTATGACCCATACCCCCAATCTTATGACCATAATTTATAAAATAATTTCAAATCTTCACAGAGTCATTGAGGATTTACCTCCCCCGAATCAAATTTCAACCACCTTGTCTATAATTTTCGCAATATTCATTCCCCAATTTTGCATACTATACTCTTTTTTCAGAACCACCCTCTGAAGAAAAATCTGATTTGGAAAGAAGTATGAAAGTTACGCTTTAGTCCCAACAACAAATTCAAATTTTGCTCAATTCACAATCTTTCCCACATCAAATTTCATATACTCATTTTCTAGAACATCTAATTAAAGAAAAATCTGAGCTAAAAAAGAGTTTGGAAGTCTTTTGTGAAGCAGTGTAACAATTTCAAAATATGTTGAACTCATCATCTCAACTAAATTTTCAAGAGTCATACTCATCTTTTCTAGTCGCACCAATTCAAAATGAACAACTATCCATCCTAGAAATGAATATGGAACTCTTGTGTGAGTCCGAGCAACAATCGCAAAATCTGATGGACTCACGACTTCACCATAATTTCTAAAATCAACTTACATACTCACCTTTTCAAGAAGAACCAATTGCATAGAGTATGGAGGACATGATTCAGACTCAAAATTCTGTTACTCGACCTATCAGTAGGTTAGACTCAATAATTAGTGAATTGATCAATGAGAATAAGAAAAGTCTTTCTTGTCAACCTTTAACCAATCCTTATATCGCTGATTCTATCAATTCGACCCAAGAATCATGTTACTTTGAAAACTAAAATTCAATTTCAGCACACACATTTGACTTGACCAAACTCTAAGTTTTGAAAGTCGCATTGACATTCTGACAAGTTATCTCTTTCCTGAAATTGAAATTGAATATGCATGTGATCCCAATCCTCATGTTGGTGATTCCATTTCACTTTTTGATTCAATAATGACTCCGGTATCTTTACCAAATTTTTTTCATATTTCGGAGTCAACATTGAATCTTGTATCAGTACACCGTGAAATTGAATCACCAAAATCTTATGATCACACTTCATTGATGGAGAAAGTGTGTGAACATCAATTCTTTGGTTTGGACTCTATTTTTGAACCAATTTCGACTCTCTCTTTTGAATCTCGACTTGATCTGAGTCAAATTCCCGAGTCATATTAGTTTTTGTTCATGTTCCATTTGAGTTCAAATCAATCATCTTCCAAAATCAACTTCATTGTTGGACAAAGATGTTGAACAAAATAACTCAAGAATTATTTTTGAAAATTGGAAATTAGGTGGGGATAATTTTTTATATAAGACCATTCACTTCAGCATTCTTTTTATCGGTTATATTTGAAAGGTCACTGGTAGGTTCCTGCAAATTCCACAATATAAGATTTGCGCCACATTTTGTAGGCCAATCAGACCACCACCGGAACCACCACCCTGAGGTAATTTTTCCTTTCCTATTTTGTTTCATGTATATACACATTCACATTGCATTGAGGACAATGCATGAGATAAGTGCGGGGGAGGATTTACTAACATAGTTTGTTTTATATTTTCTTTCTTTTACATTTCTTTTTAAAAAGTTTTAGGTTTTCCCTTTTGTATAGAAACCCTTTTTTCTTTCTTTTTTTTACAAAATTTTTTAAAATAAGAGAAATAGTTTGATTTATTTGTAAGAAAGTTAAGACAATCTTAGGAATTAAGAAGACCTAAATTATGAATACTTAAACCAAGTCAAAATAATAGATCTTATTTAAAATTTAGGATAAGAAAGTAAGATTGAAAGATAATTTGATCTTGAATTTTTTTGCCTTAGATATATGCACTTCACACTTACACAATTTTTTGGGATTGAAACAATAACTGAAAATGTCATAAAAATATAAATAAATATAAAAAATGATGATAAAACTACTTATTGAAGCTGGATAGTTATGCCTCAGGAAGCATGATTATTTACGCCTAACATGGTGGACAAAAATAAAATAATCCCCTTTAGTTTTGTGGCCTTATTTACTCGAGTCTTTAAGTCCAAGGGATGTTCTCATCTTGTTTCCTAAAACCATCTAGTTTGAGAGTAACTGACTAAAGTCTCAATTCCCAAGTAAATAAGAAAGCCTAAGAAAACTACGAAAAGAGAAAAAATATATATATAAATAAATGGCATGAAAGTTAGAGTCAATATCCCAAAAACTTCACAGTTCACAAAGTGCATTTTTTTCTAAGAGTTTTATAAAAGATTAAAGAATCGATTCAATTTTAAATTCTTACATTTAATTTATAATAAGATTTTACATTTAGACTTAGTTTAAAGAAGAATAATTTATGGTTAACTTATGACCTTGGATCCTTAAAATTTTCGCAAAAATATTTCAACACTCTATTTCAAAATGCGTTTTCAAAATACTAACATTTGATTTCTTTTTCTATAGATTTTGTGGGTGTAATCCGCTGAAAACCCTCAGGAGACAAACTCCTCTTCTAGGGGAAACTTAGAGGTTTAACGGCTTGTTGCATACGCTCAGTGCAATCGCGTCACCTGCGAAAGTAGTATAATAATTTTCTTAATTAGTTTTTTCTGTTTTGCTTGGGACAAGCAAAAGATAAGTGTGGGGGTGTAATTAGTCTCTAAAATTGCATATTTCATTCCAATATTCACACTTATTCAATATTAAATTCTGTTAATAACACCTCTCTTGTATGTTCCTAAGTCCATGGTGTGAAAAGAAAAAGAAGCTCAAAAATTCTATTTATTTGGTGATTTAAAGCCTATAAGAATAGCCGAGGATCTGTCAAAATCGGGTGCACATATCCCAAAACCAACAGCATATACCGATAAGGGGACAAACTGACAGCATGTAGCAGAAGGCGTTGCGCGCGCAGTGCCAGTACGGCTGAGGAAAGGTAGCCCTGGCCATGTTTCCACAGCCTACCATGGAGCCGCGCATCGTGATTTGACGTGCGGTTCCGTACACTCTCTCTGGTGCCCCTTTTTTTGTCTATAAATACCCTAGGATTTTCAGAGCTCAGGGGAGGAGAGTTTTAAAGAGTTTTTAGGATAGTTTTTAGGGTAATTTTCTTTAGGTTAGTTATTCTTCTTCCTCCTCTTTTGTATTTTTCATTTCTTGTAGATCTTATAATAGGGAAGAGAGTAGTGCATAAGATGAAAGTAAGAGTTCTTGTAATGAAAAGTGACAATGTATGAAAGGTTCTCTCTTTATCTCTCCTTGTTTTCTTCTCTCTAACTTCTTTTACATGCTTAGCTAATTTTTTCACATGGTAACTAACTACTAACCACTAACTTACTTACTCCTTACTTGATAATCTACATGAATCTTATAGCCTCTACTTAGCCTTGATCTTGCAAGAGCCATTGATGGCTCATGATGATGGATTCTAACACTCTAACATCTAACTTTCTAATAAGCTAATATTACTTTATTCCATGCTTGTTTTAGTTTAGCTTTGATGATTTAAGTATACCTTACACTTGTTGTTGAGTTGGATGGGAAAGTGATCTTATAGGTCATGCTTTGAAACGCTTTTGAACTAAGGACTAGTGATGACCAAGGATACATGTGAGACAACTATCACAAAGAAGTTAACATGGTTAGTGGAGCCATTAGTAGTTAGTAGCAATAAGTTTTCTTTCCTTTTTTATTTTGTTTTAGAAATACTATAAAAAATCACAAATATCTTCTCTTCTATGTTTCCACTTCTTCGTAGTTCACCGTACTCTTCTCTTCTCATTTTTTGTTTTCTTTTCTTTTGATTTTTTAAACGTTGAAGAAACTTTAACACACACGTGAACATACCGTGAAAGATTCTATTGCCTCCCGTCATTGTGGATTCGACCTATTTATCCTCTATGCTATAACGGAAGTATCGAGGAAGCCAAAGCGCACACATTTCAATTTCTTATTTCAAAACAATACTTTTTGTGCGCAGTTTTCCCCCGATCACTGCTTTACTGGATCAGTAAGTTTTAAGGCATCGCTTGGTCTCTGAGGATGGGTAGAACTTAGTCGCCAGCTTGTCCACATCTTTTCTTTTGTAAATGTCAACGAGTTTGGATGTCGTTCAGACCAGTTGAAGAGCTGCTTAGGAGTTTGTCTTTTTGGAACGTCAATGGTCATCTGGATAGGGGCATAGGAGTATGAAGTTGCAGGTCATAACTGACACGTAAACAGTTACTGATAGGTTGCGGATTTCATAAGAATCTCCAAGTATGTACAAGGAAATGATCCCATGTTACATTTGAGAGCTGTGGCAACTTCCTGGAAAGTGTGAGATTGGCATATTAAGGCTGTAGATGATTCATGTGGAAAAAATATGTAGAGTCCAGCTCAACTCATGTGAATAATGTTTGTTGAAGTTTCTCTCACGCTAAAGCATGGGTGTGCCTATACCAATTAACCAATCCTACTTCTAAATTTGTTCAAGAAATTGTGAATCTTTTAAAGTTCAATATGATAATAATAACCTAATAGTTTGAAAAAAAAAAGAAAGAATGATACTAGTTTTTCTTTTGAGTGAAAACATAATAATGTTTTGGTGTGCATTTCTCAGATCAGTAATGTCACAACTCAGTAAACGAGCTCAAGAAATACTATAATACTTTTTCAGTAAAATAGTGTATATGTTTGATTTCTGAATCTTCTTATTAGATTTGTAGAAATATGTGTATAATGGATACATAACTGAAAAAGGTCTTGTCTGATTTGTGCATGCTGGCAGGTTCATCTAGGATGGCATAATGCTGGTACAGATGACAAGAATATTGAAGAATGGCCCCAAAGAAGAGAAGCTAATGGAAGTCTACGATTTGGAGTAGAACTTAAACATGCAGCAAATGCTGGTATGTACGTGTTTTCAATAAATATTGAACTACAATATCCATAGTTTGATAATACTGTAACGAACTTTATGCGGCAACAGGGCTTGTGAATGCTTTGAAGCTTGTTCAACCAATTAAGGACAAGTACCCAGGTGTTACTCATGTAGATATATTCCAGTTAGCAAGTGCTACAGCTGTGAAGGTGGGATCTCTGTCTGGATGTTTTTTTCAACTTGGACCAGGTACCTACTAACCCTTATTGTCTGTTGTGTGCATTTGGCTTCTATATTCTTTGTATATTGCCTTTTTATGATTGACTGACTCATTCTCCAACTGTAGTCTAACTCTTGTGAGGCAAACACAGATTTTAACAGAAGAATGCAGATATTTGAATTTGTAAAATTGATCCAGATAAATAAGAAGAAGAAGAAGACTTATTTGTGCAAAGACAAGATACCATTACCTATAGTTCTTGGTTGTATATATGTACACATATTGGTCACATGTTTACACTGATTTAGGAGATACAGTAGGAAAACATTGGCTGAGAGAAATAATGAGAAACACATGGTGTATGAATCCCATGAGTCCCATGTGTTCCTATAATCATGGAGAGATTTTAGGATCTGGTTGATTTCATGAGGGGTGTTGTAACGCCCCGATCCTGGCGGATACGGAGACATTACTGCAACGTATATACGCAAGTCAGAAGTACCTTCACGTATATACGCTAAGCATCAGTACAGGCAA
Organism: Agave tequilana; assembly: GCA_038442645.1. Taxonomy (NCBI): domain Eukaryota; kingdom Viridiplantae; phylum Streptophyta; class Magnoliopsida; order Asparagales; family Asparagaceae; genus Agave; species Agave tequilana. The sequence goes on from JAVJIF010030012.1 coordinate 260,883, forward strand.
GAATCAGAGTACGGAAGCAAGTGGTGCATTATACATTCCAACACATGAGTACTATTACAAAGTTATCACCAGAGGTGATCCAATATTACATGAATATTACATCACTAAAATGCGCAATTGCGGGAATACATGGAAATGTATAAGTATGAACAGTATAAAGGCACTCACGAGTTTATAAAAAGGAAAACTCGAGAGGCGAACAAGAGGGCCTGGAAGGATAGAGCTACAGATGGTCTGCTGGAGATCCACGCTACCGCTGCGCCACTCTGATCAGCAACTGGGAGAATCCACTCGCTCCAAGCTCTGACATGCTCCAAGCTCCATGACCTGGACATGAGAATCCAGGGGAGTCAAATGATACTCCCCAGGCGAGTGGTGATACAAAAGCCAAGTGGCGAGCCAGGATGAGCACAAGTGTGCATAAAACAAACGATATCAAGTAGGAAGTACTCATGATATGATTAGATAAGAACAAGAGACAGGTAGGTTATAACAGGAGTACATAACAGGAATCATAACATGAATCATAATAGGAATAACAGGAGTCATATCAGGCACCACTAGATATCTCCTAAACTAACATAAAACCGATAAAACCGTTAAAACCGATGTAAAGCCGATTACGAGCAAAACCAATCGTAGACACTTAGGTTAGGCTCCATGAGACTAGTACCTCGAAGGAATAATCCAAACAAGGAAACCCTCATCTATATACCTTTATCTCATGTCACCGTAATCCAAGCGCATACAATCCGAGTTACAAAACAACACAACAGATTCACATAGCTTATTATTATTGGGGCCGCCTAAGTTCCAAGCTTCAGTATGTGTCCCATTCCACATACTTCCACTCACAACTTATATAGCCAGTTATTTGGAAACTGATAAAGTTCGATGGATCATGTTCTGGATGGGCCCCGTACATGCCCGGGACAACGGTTCAGGAGTATCCGGTGCTGAGCCGGAACGTACCGCTAGGTACCGGGACTTATGGTCGCCCGAACAGGAATAGAGTATCGCAGATCCCATAGAAATAGGTCTAGGGCGTGTGCATACCCGGCATGAATATCAGGAGTAGGGGTGCCAGCACACCCCACGGAATCCCTGGTGGCCGCCAGGTGATCCCCAAGTATTTGGCCACGCGTGACTCGATAGTGCCACCATGAACATGATTAATCAGGGCCCATCAGTTTCCCCCAAACCAGGTGCAAGTTTGATTATTATAACTTATCAGTATTAACAGATTTATGGGAATAACTGGTCATGACGGGAAATAGCCCTACAGATTCAAGAGGTGGCCCCCACAGATTCAAGAGGTGGCCCCCACCGTGTATGGTGTGGCACTTTGTTCTATATGGCACTTTGCTCTGAGGGGATGGATTCTAGAGGTGGCCCCCACAGATTCAAGAGGTGGCCCCCACCGAGTGGTGTGGCACTTTGTGCTGTGTGGCACTTAGTTCCATTCAGGATAACAAGGCAGGATTCCCGTAATGTGATAATCACAAGTCAAGTATTAATATGACAGGGGTACATAACAGGCATAACAGGAGGCAGGTAATCAATCATGTCAAGAGGTTGATAGTAGTCTGGTGGCAAGTCATGTCATAACAAGGGTCTTGCCAAGTGGTAACATGTCAAGTGCTAGATGATAACAAATCAGTTGTCAGGTGATATACATGTGTTAAATGGTATCATGTAATGACAAGTAGCATAAACAGGAGACAGGCATTAGCATGTAGTAAAGCAGTAGCTGAGCACAACCAAGCGGAGCTGAGCAAGCTGGAATACAGACAGCAAACAGGATTTATCCCTGGAGCGTCTGGCAAGGTTACCGGAACAACTCGGCTTGAAGTGCGAGTAGGAAATCCGGCAGCATCCCGCCTAGACGATTCTAGAGGTAAAGCGCTGAACGCTGGTCATGATAACCAGGCGAAGCCGAAAGACCTGACGGTCCCAATCACTTCCCTTTCGGGACAGTGAGTGACCGGAGGCTGAATACCGAGAAACCTGCAGTGTTAGTACCACATGTTATAAAGCAGCAAGTACATCACAGGCATGGTATATGTACAGGAATGAAACCACCCTAGTACAAGCATTCGTCACACAGCAATACATGTCCAGATACTGGCACTCGGCCATACACAATACAGGGACTCAGCCCAATACAAAATACATGGAAACATGAAGTAAAATACATATCGACCCGACAAAGCGGGGAAACCCAAATGGAAGCGAGAGCGAGAACACTCGCATTAGTCAATAAAATACGAAGGCAAGCGGATAGCGAGATTACTCGCCTAAATCCCCGGAAAGCCGAAAAGGTCCGAAATCCATGGAACTCGGGACGCGCCATAATTATGAAAGGAGAGAGTGCACAGGAAGACGCGGGTTTTGGAAGTGAGACGCGAGGGTCGCAGACGCGGGAGTTAACGTCGCGAGAATAACAGACACGGGAATCACAGACGCGGAAATAGCAGACGCGGGGTTCGCGTCGCAAGATGCCTCAAACGCGAGGTCTGCGTTCAAGTGCGGACGCGAGGGAAACGCGGACGCGGACGTGGGTTCTGCGTCGCGTTAACACAAGAAGAACACAAACGCGGGAATCACAGACGCGGGGATCGCGTCGCGATGGTGTCATAAACGCGGGGTTCAAGTCCCGTGTCCATGAAGGAAATGCGGACGCGAGTATAAACTCTGCGTCACGCCAATACAGAAACGCGCGGAGCGCGTTAAGGGATTGCCCAGACGCGGGGTTGAGATCCGCGTTAGGAAAGTCTTGGCGAGGAAAATCACTCGCTGACAAGATTCCTTTGTTGCGCCCGACGAAGGGAAGTTCGGCCCCAATCCAAAAGGAGGGTACCGGCCCTAAGTCTTGCCAACGGAGAAGAACACGGCTCCAATCCAAAAGGAGGGACCGGTCTTCGAGTCTTGCCAACGAAAAAGAGCACGGCCCCAATCCAAAAGGAGTGGCCGGCCCTTGAGGAGATGGAGTGATGGTGGTTTGTGGAGGATTTTGATGGTGGTGGTATTTTTGGAGAAGGTAAAGGAGAAGGTGGAAGCTTTGGAGTTTGTGGTGGTTTCCATGGAGATGAAGGAGGAAGAAGATGAAGGTAAGGAGTTGGAGGAGTTGTAGTGGTGGTTGTTGTGGTGGAGATGAAGGAGGAGTTGGTGGAGGTTAAGGCTTTGGTGAAGAGAAAGAAGAGAAAATGAAGTGAAATGGAGAAGGAAAGGTATTTATAGGATTTGAGTTTGTAAAGTGATGCAAATAAATAAAGGAGAGGGGGTTTTTGCAAAATGGGGAGATGAGGTGACTCTCTTGGCCACTTGGCTTGTTGTGATGATGAGAGAGGAGTGGGGTGTCTTGGAAATGATGTTTGGAAGAGAAGGAATTAATGAAGAGAGAGAAAAGAGGATATCATAATGGTGTTGCATACCATATAGGACAAAAGCAATAAAGGAGGAGAATCTTGCATTCCCTTTACTCAAAACGCAGCCCTCACCTGCGTTTGGGCCGAATGGGTTAAACGCAGGGATTAAGCCGCGTTTAGGGAAAGCCAAAAGCTGCGTTTCAAAGAGGAGAGAGAGTCATGATAATGGATGGGATTTGATCTGAAGTGCATTAAATGCGGAATGGGGAGGATCTTCACAATAAATGCGGAATCCCAGGTTGGTGAGATCCGCGTTTGAGGAAGAAGAGAGAAAGTGGGAAAGACAGAGTGGAATATACGGGACAATCTCCTCGGTAACTGGGAAAACACTGGAAAGGCCCAAAAATAAAGTAATCCGGAAAGCTTCCCAAAAATCCTTAAAAATCATAAATATTATAAAATGATTTTTGGTGAAATCGGTTTTTAAAGATTCAATCTCATTTTCAAGATAAAAATCCAGAAATCAACCGTCAATCTCGGTATACACCGGATTGGCCGGATTTTGATAAAATCTGATAAATCCCAGAAATTGAATTTAGATAGGAAATATGATTTTAAGAAATAATGTCTAAAGGCACTTTTAGAAATTCCAAACCGTTTGTAAATTAAAATTCCGGGAATCGGTCAACAGTACTGGCCGACACCGGTTTTGAAGATTTTCAACATAATTCAGGAAAATTCCAGAAAATCATAGAAAATCTAGAATATTAGAAAACGATGTTTAAAACTGAAATCGGTCAAATCGGAATACCAGAATATCCAAATCGAGCAATACTCTAGGATCGGGCCCTCGGTTCAGACTAGGGCTGACTCCGAGTCCACAAACCCAAATCCAAGATAAAACAATCATATAGAGAATTGATAATAAAAAACGAATACAAGAAGTAAATTGAAAAATACGGTCGAGAAATCTGAATACGCATCTAAGTACGTATTCTGGGAGCGGGGTGTTACAATCCATCCACCTTACAAAAAATTGCGTCCTCGCAATTTCGATAAGGGGTAAATTGAACACAAAGAGGACAAGGGCGGAATTTATACCAATTAAGATACGAAGTACTATAGGTAGGGCTCTCAAGTTGACTGATCAATAACCCGAATATAGAAATCTTCTGCACTTCCGGCTGCATAAGTCTTTGAATGATGCCAGATAATACCGACTGATAACACAGCTCTGCAATAAAATTTCCGCTGTACTGCATACTTAATGTCGCTCTGAGAATACGCCAGAATACTGAGGATAAGAAAACCCTGATAGTCCTGAGCATAAATAAAGAAGACCGATATTTAAGAATTCCGAAGACCAGGCATCGATCACTCTGAAGAATATAGCCGAGAACGTAGAATATCCATAGAGAATTCCGACTACTGACTTCTGAAAGATAACCCGTTCGAGATCAATCCTGAGAATACCCGAGCTTCACAGAGTTGGCCGAAGAGATCCTCTCATAGCTTCATCCAGAACCAGCCACTACCTCTCTAGTATATCCATATCTTAAATTGGTATAAGGCTTCGAAAAAACCAAAACAGGGTAAAGGATAGGAGGGATTAGGAATCAAGGGAAAGATGATCAAGAAAATAGATAACTCTGTACTTGTAGTTGGATTGTATAACCAAGACTCATGCATTCCAGTTGCAAATCGCTTTACCATTAATTTGCCGTCTGGACGTACTGAGGATGTAGAGCCTAAGCTCTGATACCATCCTGTAACGCCCCGATCCTGGCGGATACGGAGACATTACTGCAACGTATATACGCAAGTCAGAAGTACCTTCACGTATATACGCTAAGCATCAGTACAGGCAAGAATCAGAGTACGGAAGCAAGTGGTGCATTATACATTCCAACACATGAGTACTATTACAAAGTTATCACCAGAGGTGATCCAATATTACATGAATATTACATCACTAAAATGCGCAATTGCGGGAATACATGGAAATGTATAAGTATGAACAGTATAAAGGCACTCACGAGTTTATAAAAAGGAAAACTCGAGAGGCGAACAAGAGGGCCTGGAAGGATAGAGCTACAGATGGTCTGCTGGAGATCCACGCTACCGCTGCGCCACTCTGATCAGCAACTGGGAGAATCCACTCACTCCAAGCTCTGACATGCTCCAAGCTCCATGACCTGGACATGAGAATCCAGGGGAGTCAAATGATACTCCCCAGGCGAGTGGTGATACAAAGCCAAGTGGCGAGCCAGGATGAGCACAAGTGTGCATAAAACAAACGATATCAAGTAGGAAGTACTCATGATATGATTAGATAAGAACAAGAGACAGGTAGGTTATAACAGGAGTACATAACAGGAATCATAACATGAATCATAATAGGAATAACAGGAGTCATATCAGGCACCACTAGATATCTCCTAAACTAACATAAAACCGATAAAACCGTTAAAATCGATGTAAAGCCGATTACGAGCAAAACCAATCGTAGACACTTAGGTTAGGCTCCATGAGACTAGTACCTCGAAGGAATAATCCAAACAAGGAAACCCTCATCTATATACCTTTATCTCATGTCACCGTAATCCAAGCGCATACAATCCGAGTTACAAAACAACACAACAGATTCACATAGCTTATTATTATTGGGGCCGCCTAAGTTCCAAGCTTCAGTATGTGTCCCATTCCACATACTTCCACTCACAACTTATATAGCTAGTTATTTGGAAACTGATAAAGTTCGATGGATCATGTTCTGGATGGGCCCCGTACATGCCCGGGACAACGGTTCAGGAGTATCCGGTGCTGAGCCGGAACGTACCGCTAGGTACCGGGACTTATGGTCGCCCGAACAGGAATAGAGTATCGCAGATCCCATAGAAATAGGTCTAGGGCGTGTGCATACCCGGCATGAATATCAGGAGTAGGGGTGCCAGCACACCCCACGGAATCCCTGGTGGCCGCCAGGTGATCCCCAAGTATTTGGCCACGCGTGACTCGATAGTGCCACCATGAACATGATTAATCAGGGCCCATCAGTTTCCCCCAAACCAGGTGCAAGTTTGATTATTATAACTTATCAGTATTAACAGATTTATGGGAATAACTGGTCATGACGGGAAATAGCCCTACAGATTCAAGAGGTGGCCCCCACAGATTCAAGAGGTGGCCCCCACCGTGTATGGTGTGGCACTTTGTTCTATGTGGCACTTTGCTCTGAGGGGATGGATTCTAGAGGTGGCCCCCACAGATTCAAGAGGTGGCCCCCACCGAGTGGTGTGGCACTTTGTGCTGTGTGGCACTTAGTTCCATTCAGGATAACAAGGCAGGATTCCCGTAATGTGATAATCACAAGTCAAGTATTAATATGACAGGGGTACATAACAGGCATAACAGGAGGCAGGTAATCAATCATGTCAAGAGGTTGATAGTAGTCTGGTGGCAAGTCATGTCATAACAAGGGGTCTTGCCAAGTGGTAACATGTCAAGTGCTAGATGATAACAAATCAGTTGTCAGGTGATATACATGTGTTAAATGGTATCATGTAATGACAAGTAGTATAAACAGGAGACATGCATTAGCATGTAGTAAAGCAGTAGCTGAGCACAACCAAGCGGAGCTGAGCAAGCTGGAATACAGACAGCAAACAGGATTTATCCCTGGAGCGTCTGGCAAGGTTACCGGAACAACTCGGCTTGAAGTGCGAGTAGGAAATCCGCAGCATCCCGCCTAGACGATTCTAGAGGTAAAGCGCTGAACGCTGGTCATGATAACCAGGCGAAGCCGAAAGACCTGACGGTCCCAATCACTTCCCTTTCGGGACAGTGAGTGACCGGAGGCTGAATACCGAGAAACCTGCAGTGTTAGTACCACATGTTATAAAGCAGCAAGTACATCACAGGCATGGTATATGTACAGGAATGAAACCACCCTAGTACAAGCATTCGTCACAGAGCAATACATGTCCAGATACTGGCACTCGGCCATACACAATACAGGGACTCAGCCCAATACAAAATACATGGAAACATGAAGTAAAATACATATCGACCCGACAAAGCGGGGAAACCCAAATGGAAGCGAGAGCGAGAACACTCGCATTAGTCAATAAAATACGAAGGCAAGCGGATAGCGAGATTACTCGCCTAAATCCCCGGAAAGCCGAAAAGGTCCGAAATCTATGGAACTCGGGACGCGCCATAATTATGAAAGGAGAGAGTGCACAGGAAGACGCGGGTTTTGGAAGTGAGACGCGAGGGTCGCAGACGCGGGAGTTAGCGTCGCGAGAATAACAGACACGGGAATCACAGACGCGGAAATAGCAGACGCGGGGTTCGCGTCGCAAGATGCCTCAAACGCGAGGTCTGCGTTCAAGTGCGGACGCGAGGGAAACGCGGACGCGGACGTGGGTTCTGCGTCGCGTTAACACAAGAAGAACACAAACGCGGGAATCACAGACGCGGGGATCGCGTCGCGATGGTGTCATAAACGCGGGGTTCAAGTCCCGTGTCCATGAAGGAAATGCGGACGCGAGTATAAACTCTGCGTCACGCCAATACAGAAACGCGCGGAGCGCGTTAAGGGATTGCCCAGACGCGGGGTTGAGATCCGCGTTAGGAAAGTCTTGGCGAGGAAAATCACTCGCTGACAAGATTCCTTTGTTGCGCCCGACGAAGGGAAGTTCGGCCCCAATCCAAAAGGAGGGTACCGGCCCTAAGTCTTGCCAACGGAGAAGAACACGGCTCCAATCCAAAAGGAGGGACCGGTCTTCGAGTCTTGCCAACGAAAAAGAGCACGGCCCCAATCCAAAAGGAGTGGCCGGCCCTTGAGGAGATGGAGTGATGGTGGTTTGTGGAGGATTTTGATGGTGGTGGTATTTTTGGAGAAGGTAAAGGAGAAGGTGGAAGCTTTGGAGTTTGTGGTGGTTTCCATGGAGATGAAGGAGGAAGAAGATGAAGGTAAGGAGTTGGAGGAGTTGTAGTGGTGGTTGTTGTCGTGGAGATGAAGGAGGAGTTGGTGGAGGTTAAGGCTTTGGTGAAGAGAAAGAAGAGAAAATGAAGTGAAATGGAGAAGGAAAGGTATTTATAGGATTTGAGTTTGTAAAGTGATGCAAATAAATAAAGGAGAGGGGGTTTTTGCAAAATGGGGAGATGAGGTGACTCTCTTGGCCACTTGGCTTGTTGTGATGATGAGAGAGGAGTGGGGTGTCTTGGAAATGATGTTTGGAAGAGAAGGAATTAATGAAGAGAGAGAAAAGAAGATATCATAATGGTGTTGCATACCATATAAGACAAAAGCAATAAAGGAGGAGAATCTTGCATTCCCTTTACTCAAAACGCAGCCCTCACCTGCGTTTGGGCCGAATGGGTTAAACGCAGGGATTAAGTCGCGTTTAGGGAAAGCCAAAAGCTGCGTTTCAAAGAGGAGAGAGAGTCATGATAATGGATGGGATTTGATCTGAAGTGCATTAAATGCGGAATGGGGAGGATCTTCACAATAAATGCGGAATCCCAGGTTGGTGAGATCCGCGTTTGAGGAAGAAGAGAGAAAGTGGGAAAAGACAGAGTGGAATATACGGGACAATCTCCTCGGTAACTGGGAAAACACCGGAAAGGCCCAAAAATAAAGTAATCCGGAAAGCTTCCCAAAAATCCTTAAAAATCATAAATATTATAAAATGATTTTTGGTGAAATCAGTTTTCAAAGATTCAATCTCATTTTCAAGATAAAAATCCAGAAATCAACCGTCAATCTCGGTATACACCGGATTGGCCGGATTTTGATAAAATCTGATAAATCCCAGAAATTGAATTTAGATAGGAAATATGATTTTAAAAAATAATGTCTAAAGGCACTTTTAGAAATTCTAAACCGTTTGTAAATTAAAATTCCGGGAATCGGTCAACGGTACTGGCCGACACCGGTTTTGAAGATTTTCAACATAATTCAGGAAAATTCCAGAAAATCATAGAAAATCTAGAATATTAGAAAACGATGTTTAAAACTGAAATCGGTCAAATCGGAATACCAGAATATCCAAATCGAGCAATACTCTAGGATCGGGCCCTCGGTTCAGACTAGGGCTGACTCCGAGTCCACAAACCCAAATCCAAGATAAAACAATCATATAGAGAATTCATAATACAAAACGAATACAAGAAGTAAATCGAAAAATACGGTCGAGAAATCTGAATACGCATCTAAGTACGTATTCTGGGAGCGGGGTGTTACAGGTGTCTTTCACATGGATCACATGTTTCACATGAGTCACTTGTTGTCATTGATATCTCTAACCCCCGGCGCGCAAGCGAAACGGGTTCGAAAGAACCGAGAGCTTATTCTTCAGCATAGAAAATCTGAATGAGCTCAAAGGCTTAGTAAGGATGTCTGCTAGTTGGTCTTTAGTGCTGACAAACCGAACATTCAGGACTCCATTGGCGACATAGTCTCTCACAAAATGAATGTCGATCTCAACATGTTTGGAGCGGGAGTGACGAATAGGATTGATCGAGAGATACGTTGCACCGAGGTTGTCACAAAGAACTATTAGGGGAGATTGCGAAACTCCAAGCTCACGAAGTAATGACTGCAACCAAACGGCCTCTGGTGTAGCATTGGCCACGCCCCTATACTCTGCCTCAGTGCTAGATTGTGTCACAATGCACTGCTTCTTCGAGCTCCAAGAAATGAGATTTGTACCAAGAAAGACACAATAGCCACTGGTAGATTTTCGATCATCGATCGACCCTGCCAAATCTGCATCGGTGTAAGCAGTAAGGTATACAGAAGAATGACGAGGGAGAAAAAGGCCATGTTGAATGGTGGATTTGAGGTAACGGAGGATCCGTTTTACAGCGCTCCAATGCTCATCGGTTGGAGTTTGCATGAACTGAGCAACCTTGTTCACCGAGAAGGCAATATCGGGTCTGGTAAAACTTAAGTATTGTAGAGCCCCAACAGTACTTCGATAGACAAAGGGGTCAAAGAGAGACTTGCCAACAATCTTGGATAGCTTACAGGAAGTGGCCATAGGCGAGAAGACAGGCTTGACACCATCCATCTTGAGTCAGAGAAGCAAGTCACGGATGTACTTTTGTTGAGAGAGAAATAGACCTGAGGGTGTACAATGACACTCCACGCCCAAGAAATAGTGCAGTGGGCCGAGGTCTTTTAATGAGAACTCCCGGCCTAGTTCTTGAATAAGACGAGTGACAACCCATGAGTCATTGCCTGTGATGATGATGTCGTCCATATAGATAAGAAGCAGAAGAAGATCTGTCCCGACCCGTCAGAGGAAGAGAGACGTATCGGACTTGGAGCCCACAAAGCCCAATGTGACTAGATAACTGCTGGGCGAGAAAACCAAGCCCGTGGAGACTGTTTGAGGTCATAGATACTGTGGTGAAGCTTGCATACATGATTGGGATGAGCGGGATTGATGAATCCCGAAGGTTGTTCCATGTAGACCGTCTCGGTAAGAAAACCCTGTAAAAATACATTATTCACATCCAACTGTCGAATAGACCATCTCTTGGAGACGGCCAGACTGCACACGGTACGAACAATGGTCGGTTTAATGACCAGACTGAATATCTCACCATAATCTAATCCTGGTTGTTGATGAAAACCCTTGGTCACCAGGCGAGCCTTATGCCTGTCAACAGAACCATCAGATTTATATTTTAACTTGAAAACCCATTTACAACTAACCAGATTCATGGAAGGGTGGTATGGCACAAGGGACCAGGTTTTATTCTTAAGTAAGGCATTCATCTCAGTGTCCATTGCCTAGCGCCACTTGGGATCTTTAGAAGCTTGCGTGAAACATGTGGGTTCGATAGGAGTGGTGGCCAAGTCAGCCATGAGACAGGTAGGCATGGGATACTGGGTGGCTAGCCAGACTTTTGGTGTTCTGGTGTTATCCTGTATTCTGATGACCATATGGTGGGTCCTGGTAGGAGGAGGATTGGGAGAGCCTGAGAATGAGGACGAGGAGAAGGACTCATCGGCGGGTGCTGGTGGAGGTGGTGGAGAAGGAGTATGTGATGGAGGTGGTAGTGGAGGAGGAGAAGAGTCAATGGTGGGACCCGCATGAGAAGAGGGGGCTGGAACAATGGAAGGTAACAGAGGCATAGAGATGGGGATCGGTGATGAAGGCGTGGGAGTAGGGGGAGAGAGGGAGGGCAGAGGAGAATGGAAAGGAAAGGAAGATTCGTCGAACACAACATCCCGAGAGATGTAAATACGACCAGAGGGGACATGCAAATATTGATAACTTTTATGCGAAGCCGAGTAACCTAAGAAGACACATTGACTGGATCGAAAACTAAACTTATGAGTTTGATATGGACGCAGATGAGCGTAGTAAGCATAACCAAAAATTCGCAAGGAAAGGTAGTCAGGTGCTTTATAAAATAATTTCTGGTAGGGAGATAGATTATGGAGGACGGGGGTGGGCATTCTATTGATGAGAAATGAGGCAGTTTGGAAAGCATAAGGCCAGTAATGAAATAGAATATTTGATCGAGCCAGAAGAGTAAGGCCGGTCTTGACAAGGTGGTGGTGCTTTCTTTCTGTGGTGTCATTTTGGGCAGTAGTGTATGGACAGGATAAGCGATGAGCGGTACCCTGAGAAGACAAGTAAGCTTTAAATTTGATGAACTTGCCACCACCATTAGTTTGGAGTGCTTTAATGGAACGCCCAAAAAAAAATTTCACATGAATTTTGAACTCAAGAAAAATGAAGAAAGCATCACTTTTATTTATTAAAGGAGAAAGTCAAACATACTTACTGTAGTGATCTACAAAGCTAATATAATAGCGATGACCACTTACAATGGACACATGAGACAGACCCCATAGATCGGAGTGAATAAGCTCTAAAGGAGCAGTAGCAATCGCGGAAGATGACGAAAAAGAAAGACGGTGACTTTTCCCTTGCTGACAGAGGATGCAGAGAGGGGTACAATCACGGTCAGGGAGGAAAGAAAGCTGATGTTGAGATAAAACACTGGAGACAACTCTGGTGGAGGGATAACCTAGGCGCTCATGCCAGACGGAGGAAGATGCACGCTCACCGAGAAGAGCCTGGGGAGAGGCGGTGAAGTTATGATTCCCTAGGGAGAAGACATACAGACCATCCTTAAGTTGTCCCCGTAGTAGAGTTTTCCGAGTGGAGAGATCCTTGATAAAACAAGAGTCAGGGTGAAATCTAAGAAGGACTTTATTATCAGCAGTAAATTGACTAACAGACAGAAGATTTTTGGTGATATCAGAAACATGTAAAAGGTTTTTCAAGACAAAAGAAGAAATAGGAGAACACAATAAAGAAGCACCAGTAGCTCGGATAGGCAAACATGTCCTGTTACCCATGCGAACTCTGTCGGGTCTTTGATATTCAGAGTGAACCGCCAGATTCACAATGTCAGCCGTTAGGTATGAGTGGCTCCAGAGTCAACATACCAGTTGGGATCGACTGGACTATTCCCATAAGAGTGGAGAAGAGCAGTTGGGCTAGCCGAATCACCATAATGATTGTAGCATTGGTTAGTGTAATGGCCAAAACGATTACAGATCTGGCATTGAGGTCAGCCACCGGTGGACTGATGTGACGGTAAGAAGGAACGTCTGTAGGCTGTCTAAAAATGACTAACAAACAAGCCATTAAGGAAGCAGAGTCTCAAGCTCTAGACGCGAGGAATCGAGGCCCGCGTCTCAGCATTAAGACGCGTTGGCTCTACACCCGCGTCTCAACGTCCAGACGCGTCGGCCCAAAGCCCGCGTCTCGGCATCAAGGCGCGTCGGCCCGACGCCCGCGCCTCAGCGTCCAGACGTGAAGGCCCGAAGCTCGCGTCTCAGCATTAAGGCGCGTTGGCTCGACGCCCGCGTCTCAAACTTCAAGGCGTGTTTGGCCCAACGCCCGCGTCTCAGTTGCAACTGCCCTGATTGCGGGGCCAGTCACCGCGCATGTAGCGGGTAGTGGCCCCTCATTCGGGAGCGTTTTCAGGAGGCACCTTCACCCCCTGAGACCCCTATAAATAGCCTTGTTTGCTATGAAGAGGGGATCGGAGCTTTGGAAAGGTCGAGAATTAAGAAGGTCAAGGCATCATCAAGATCGATCGAATCCAGGCAAGAGGATCATCAAGAGGGAAGCACGACTTCAACAACAGACAGAGGGAGGAGACTCTTCAGCGAGCTTACTGAGTACTAGCCGCTCTTCGCCTACCTCCTCTTTGAGAGTTTTGGTAGACGGAGCTGAGTTACTCTTTCTACCGACCAAAGAGAAGACCCCCGACGGTCCAGGACGGTCATCTGGTCAACGGAGAACAAGATTCACTCTCCACCGCCACACGAAGAACCCAGCATTAAACAAAGGGGGGATTTAAGCTTCAACATCCTCCCTCCCTTGTAATTGGAAGGAAAAGTCTTGTTGTAATCTTTTCATCTGATTCAAAGAAATCTTTACAGCAATTCCCTCTTTCTTTTTCCGGCGCATACAAGAGAGATGGCGACTCCGCTGGGGAATACCTTCGTTACTGACGAGCGCACCGTGGTGCAAGATGACGTTCTCCGTAAAGGGAAAATGGTCGAATCACTCGTCGTCGAGTTCGACCAGGCGAAGTATGAAGAGTTCCTCTCTTCTGGCTCCAAGAGCCCAAAGACCCGCGTCTGCCGCAGGGTCTCAAGTGGACAGCCCCCTGAAGCCCAATCTGAGGCTCTGTCGGGTGCTCCTGCTGCCCACTGTGCCAAGTTTGGTTCACGCGCCGACGCCTCCCAGAAGGCCCGCGTAACCTCAGACACCTCTGCTGCGATCAACCGCGTCGCACAGAACACACGCGCCAACGCCTCTCTGAAGGCCCGCGTGGTCCCCGGCACATCTACTGGTGCGATCGACCGTGTCGCACAGAACGCCCGCGTCAGCGTCTCTCAGGAGACCCGCGTGGCAAACACCCCTGGTTCTACAAACCAGGAAGTTGTTGGCTTCTCCCTTCCTCCACGGCGCAATCGGAATGCCGAGCGTCGACAGAGAAGACGCGCGCGTCAACACTCAGTCGGAACCGCTAGTTTTCTGACTGGGGTTGGACGCAGCGTACGATCCGATGCCTTGCCCGCACCTCGTCCAGTGCGAGAGATCCGCGTTTGGCGACCCAAACGCGAGACTCCCCAAGTTGAGCCTTCTGAAGACCAACTTGCCAAACGCCAAAGCGAAGCTTCTGCGTCTCGTCAAACGCAGGAAGCACGCGCCCACAGGCGTGGGGCCCAGCAGCCCACTCTCTCCCAAGTCTCTCTGCTCCAACGCAGCAGACAGCAACGCGAAAGTCGTGTCTCATATCAACAGAGACGCCAGACGCGCGTGACGCAGCCGCGACGCGACAGCCGCGTTTCTGAAACCTGTGTCCAGACAGCACAACGCATGACTTCCTCCCGTCTTCCACGTCGCGAGGCTAGTCTATTTAATCCCTCTCCCACGGATTTGAGGGATTATTTGACAAGGAAAAGAAGTGCCAATCAAGCCACTTCGTCATGCTGCTGTCAGCAACTCATCCATATGCTCTCTGGATGCCATTATGGATCAGGCGTGCACCAGCCGTCTTTAATTAGACAGCTGACCCTGATTCCCCCGTCAGCCAAAAGAAGACGCTCCCACAGGAGGAGAACCTTCTCAGATGTTGAATACCCGGAGCTTACTGCAAACATGACTAGCAGAAGCAAGGGAAAACAACTAATGGTCAACTCAGAGGAATCTGACTCTGAGCCGGAGGGGGTGTATCAACACACTCGCACCCGGACAGGGGCCATTCCCCCAATTGACTATAATGCCTTAGCCCGCGGCATTAGAATGGGTGGTTCTCACTCCGCTATAGTGGAGTCGCAGGCTTCAAACTCTTCCGTCGAGAAGG
This sequence comes from Agave tequilana, assembly GCA_038442645.1. NCBI lineage: Eukaryota > Viridiplantae > Streptophyta > Magnoliopsida > Asparagales > Asparagaceae > Agave > Agave tequilana. Next base: position 276,170 of record JAVJIF010030012.1, read on the forward strand.
AGGCTTCCGCCTACATGGCAGACACTCCTGAGGAGACGGCCAGGCGTTTAGAACAGACGCAGAAGCACCAGATGGATATAATTGCCTCTCAACAGAGATCCATTGACTCCCTTAAGCATATGCTTGAGAAATTGCTTGAAGAAAGAGCGAGATCTCCTCCTAGACGACCGAAGGGGAAAGGGAGAAAGGGAGGAAGCCCACCCTCCGAATCTTCTGACGAGACACGACGATCTACCTCGGATGTGTCCAAGCCCTCGTCGCAGGCAAGAAGCGACCAAGACCAAGAGAAGACTCATGCTAAGAGGATGAGTCAATTGGAGCAACGACTCAACGCCCTTGCCAGTCGTAAAGATCTCCAAGAAGCTGGAGTGGTCCGGCCCTATCCGGCTGAGTGGGACTTAGTTCCATACCCTCCTAAGTTCAAGGCTCCAACCCTCCAAGCATTCGACGGGAAGGGGTCACCCAACCAGCACATCTACTACTTCAAATCCCAGACCGGGAATGTGGTAGATAACGATGCCATCCTGGCACGCCTATTCATTGGCACCCTAAAAGGGTTGGCCTTTGAATGGTTTATGAAGCTCCCGGAAGGTTCCATCAAGAACTGGGGCGACTTGGAGAAGCTATTTCTAACACGCTTCTTCGAAGATGATTCGGAGGTCACGATGCCTACCCTTTTAGCTACAAAACAGCGAAAGGGAGAGTCCGTCAAGTCTTTCGTAGAAAGATTTCGGAACATGGCACTCCGATGTCCAAGCGGCATGACCCAGGCCACCCTGGTGGAAACATGTCGCCATAATCTCCAAACCTCACTCCTTGCTCAAATAGGAGTTGCTGAAAGCCGCACCTGGAAACAATTAGTCCAGCAAGGTGAACAGGCTGAGGAGATTGTCGCCCGCGTCAGAGCGGAAGAAGGCAAGCCCAGGCCAGAGAGGTCGACAAGGCGGGCACCAGACACCTCCCTCCAGACGAAGCGGAAGGATAATTTGGCGACGGAGACCAAATCTCCCACCAAACCTCAAACAGGCAGGGCAAGTGGCTCTTCAAGCCAGCCACGCCCCAACAAGCAGTATTCCTTCAAAGAGGAACACGTCGATTCGCTCTTCAAGCTACTCAACAAGAGCAATCGACTGAAGCTCCCTGAAATTAGGCGCCCGGAGGAAGTCGGCAAGACCGACAATCCCACCTACTGCTTATACCACAGGATGCTCGAACATCCTACCAAAAGCTGCTACGTCTTTAAGGACATCCTTCAAGCTCTGATTGACGCGGAGGTATTAAAACTCCGATCGGAGCAGAAGAAGATGACGGCCAACATGACGTCGATTCTCCAGTTTGGGACACGACCCCCGACACCCGTGGGGGTGATCTCTGTCCCGAAAGGAGAACTGAGGGTGGTCAACACAGACCCTCATCAGCAGCGGGAGAAAGGCTTGGTACCCGTCCCTACACCTCGAGGGGAAATCATGTGGGTCCACCCTGACCTCGTCGACGAGCAACAATGGACGACTGTGACCAACAGGAAGTCCAAAGGCAAAGGGAAGGCTTCATCTTGCCATGTGATATGCGCTTCCTCCCGAGAAGCGGATACTGATGTTCCCTCGCTGACTGACTCGGAAGAGGAGACAATAGTCCTGGCCGCGGAACCCAACCCACCAACGGCAGGAACCCGTTCGGGGCAGGCATACCTGAAACAGTATGGCGAGACAGCAGTAGCTCCTCCACAACCAGCTGCAGAGCCAGCAAAGCCCTCCTCTAAACAGCCTGGGGAGAAGCAGAAAGAAACTCGGTTTTCTCGAGTTCTTGCGAAAGGTGTAACGGAAGGATCCTCGACACCTTACAATTTTGATTTCTTGGCTCAATTAGCCAACATCCCGGCACGCATTACCTTGTATGAGCTCCTGAGGCTATCAAAGTCAACCAGAGAGGCTCTACAAGAAGCTTTGGCAAATGCTGAGGTCTTTATGACCCGCGTGCCAAGGGAGGAAGATGTAGAGGATTGCCTCCACACCTCCCCAAATGCTCCCTGCATCACCTTCACAACAGATGACATGCAGGTTAAAGGGAAGCATGACCGACCCCTATACTTCACAGGGTATATTGGGTCATCCGAGGTGAACCGCATCCAGGTAGACCCAGGGTCTGCGCTAAGCATCATACCTCGCCGGGTTATGCAGTTTCTAGGCATTCCTACCCATCGTCTGAGCCCTACCCAGACGACTATTTACGGATTCAATGCCAACAGCTCCCGCCCGATGGGAAGATCAAGCTCAAATGCCAGATTGGGAGCCTCAAGTCAGAAGTGACGTGTTACGTCATTGACGCGGACACTTCCTACAACCTGTTGCTGGGACGACCATGGATTCACCGCAATTCCATCGTTCCCTCTACTCTCCACCAAGTTATGAAATACATTGACGAGAGTGGACAGGTCCGAACGTTGATTGCCGAAAGGCATCCGTTTAAAGGGGTTGAAAATTATTTCACGGACTCCCTCTTATATCAGGAACCGGAGGAGACTAATGAAACCCCACAACCAGAGCAGCCAGACTCTGGTAATGAAGCTGACATTGAGCCGGAGAAAGAAGAGTGCCTGTGGGAGTTGGAACCACTTGTAAAGAGCACTAATAAGCTCGATGTTGATACCACCGACGATGCAGGCGGTTGGTATATTAATGAAGATTTAGATTTCACGTATTTCCCTGCGTGTGAGTCTGATTCAATACCGTCGGATACTAGTACCGACGTAGATGAGGATGTCTGGTCGGCAATGGATGCTTTGACATCATTGCATGTACCAATAAAATCATCCTTCGGGACGTACCAGGATAATGGAGACGCGCAAGAGTCTGTATTCATGGTTCCAGCCAGACGAAAAGGCCAAAGACCAATACTTTTTGGGCGAATCGCGTCTGAACCAATGCCCCACGAAGAATCGGAAGGTGAGGATGAATCCCCTCAGTTCAATCATTATGAACCGAAAACGCTCAGGATGATGAAGCGCATGGGGTATGATCTAACCAACAGGCCTGGGTTGAACTTCGGAAAAGGAAGAAGAACACTGCTTCGATCCTTTGTACCGAAAGGGAAAACCCCTGATTACTATCATCAGACGCGCCGGGGGTTGGGCTATATATCAACTCCAGTGCCATCAGCCTCTGATTCGGAGAGACTGTCAAGTCATGACTGCTCATCAGACACGTCGTCGTGGGAATCAGATGTCAGTGTCGGCAACATCTTCAAAGGGCTTTCAGTAAACATGGTTTCGACAAGCCATCTGGAGGATGAAGATGAAGAAATGATCCAATCTAATACAGATCCTTGGATCAAACATTTGAATGCTCTTTGGGATATCCGCTTTGAACAGCGCGAACCACCCACAGAAGACAAGGTTGTTCAAGTCAACCTAGGAGATGAAGCCAATCCTAAACCCATCTTCATAAGTGACGGCCTGTCACCTTCGGAGAAGAAGGATCTTATATCTCTTGTACAAGAGTATATAGACGTCTTCGCCTGGAATTACGAGGACATGCCTGGACTTGATCCTCAAGTGGCTATGCACCGCCTCAACATCAATCCGGATGTAAAACCTGTCAAACAACAGTAGCGACGGTTCCGTCCCGAAATAATGGAGGCAATCCAATCAGAAGTCAGGAAGCTTATTGACTCTGGCTTTATCAGGGAGGAACAGCATCCCGATTGGGTAGCCAACATCGTACCCGTTGCCAAGAAGAACGGGAAGATCCGGATCTGCATCGACTTCCGCGATCTAAACGAGGCCTGCCCCAAAGACGAATTCCCATTGCCAATCACGGATGTCATGATTGACAATACTTGTGGATTCGAGCGAATGTCCTTTATGGACGGGTTCTCAGGATACAATCAAATCAAGATGCATCCCGATGACGAAAAGCACACCTCCTTCAGAACACCTCTAGGGGTATATTGCTACACCGTCATGCCCTTCGGTCTAAAGAATGCGGGGGCAACCTACCAAAGGGCCATGAATGCCATTTTCCATCAGCAGATACGCAAAACGGTGGAATGTTATGTCGACGACATCGCGGTGAAAAGTCGCATTAAAGGAGATCACATAGCTGATCTGAAGGTGGTCTTCGACATCATGCGGGCTCATCAATTGAAGATGAACCCCACCAAGTCCTTCCTGGGGGTAGCCAGTGGCAAATTCCTAGGGTTTGTTGTGACTTCCACAGGAATCCATTTGGATCCGGAGAAAGTCCGTGCTATCCAAGAGATGCAACCCCCCAGAAGCCTCAAGGAGCTCAGAGGATTGCAAGGACGATTGGCATACATCCGCAGATTCATCTCAAATCTCTCCGGGAGATGCCAACCCTTCGCTAAGCTGATGAAGAAGGGCGTTTCGTTCATTTGGGACGACGCTTGCCAGCAAGCATTTGAGGAGATCAAACGATACCTCACCCTACCACCAGTCCTTGAAGCTCCGGTATCCGGAAAGCCTTTCCTGGTGTACGTCCGATCAATGGATCATTCTTTGGGAGCTCTACTAGCTCAGAATGATGACCAAGGGCGAGAACAAGCAATCTACTACCTAAGTAGAACGATGATCGGAGCCGAACATCGGTACAACCCGATCGAGAAGGAATGTTTGGCACTGGTGTTCGCTATTCAGAAAATGCGACACTATCTGGTGGGCCAAACCATAAATGTCATATCCAAAGTCAACCCCCTGAGGTTACTCATGACAAAGCCTTCATCATTGAACGGCCGACTGGCGAAATGGGCTATATTGCTCTCTCAATATGAGATGCACTTCCTACCCCAAAAAGCCATTAAAGGACAAGCGGTGGCGGACTTCTTAGCCGAACACCCAGATCCGAGGGCAGCTAAACTCTACGAGGATCTCCCAGACGAGGTCGCCGAAGCCTGCCTAACCCAGACATTGTTCGAAGGACAAGTATGGCAACTTTTCTTCGATGGTGCATCAAGAACAAGCCCTAAGGGACACACAGTTGCGGGGGTAGGAGTAGTACTCGTCTCCCCACAAAATTATGTGATTCCCCGAGCTATCTCGTTAACCGAGCCCTGCTCCAACAATGTGGCGGAATACAACGCTCTTTTGATTGGGATGCAATTCGCCGATGAGATTGGCGTTAAAAATCTCGAGGCGTACGGTGACTCCAAACTCATCGTCAGCCAAGTTCGCAGAGAGTATGAGGCCAGGCATGAAGATCTAGTACCCTACTACAACGCGACAATCCACATGGCCGAGAGGTTTTCAAACTTCTACATCGACCATGTACCGCGCAAGAAAAATGCGCATGCAGATGCACTTGCATCCCTTGCTGCCTCCTTAGCTCTTCCAGCTGGAGCAATGGAGAAGGTATTCGTCTATAGCCACGACCTATACTGCCCAAAAAGTCCCCTCGGAGACTACCAGAGGTCAACGGGAGATCGTCGCGGTAAGGAAACACTTGAAGTGTCGACCGATCCAGAGCTTAAAGACTGGCGATTCCCCTACATTGATTTTGTCTTATACGGCATCTTGCCCGAAGACACCAGGGAGGCGGCTGCCATCCGAAGGAAAGCCTCCAAATTCTACTACAATGCGATTTCGCGAACATTGTATCGTAGATCGCATGACGGGATCCTGCTCCGGTGCCTCTCATCAAAAGAAGCCCACGAAGTGTTGAAAGAGGCCCACGATGGTACGTGTGGAGCTCATCAACCTGGCCCGAAGCCGGCAAACCGACTCCAAAGATTGGGTTACTACTGGCCCAAAATGGTTGCCGATACTGTTACCTATGCCAAAAGATGTCACGCCTGTCAAATACATGGCGATTTCATCCATCAAGCACCAGGATACCTCCACTCGACGACCTCTACCTGGCCGTTCGAAATGTGGGGGATGGACGTGGTTGGTCCTATCAGCCCACCATCATCAAAGGGACATCGGTTCATCCTAGCGATAACCGATTACTTCTCAAAGTGGGCCGAAGCTGTAACACCCCATCCTCGGTATACGTGCACAGTTACGTATCCTGATTTTTGGTGTATTTTATTTTTATTATTTTATTTTATTTTCTGCTATTTAAATACTTACTCATATAGCTGTACTGCATGATTTGATCTGTTTGGTATTCAGATTTGACTAATTTTAGTTTCAAATATTATTTTTTAATATTCTAGATTTTTCATGATTTTCTGGAATTTTTCGGAATTAAATTGTAGATCTTCAAAACCGGTGTCGACCAGTATCACTGGTTGATTCCAGGAATTTTAATTTACAATTGGAATCAAATTTCTGGATTCTGCTTTCACATTCCTTCTTAGAATTATGTTTTCTTCCTTTGGGCATTTTCTGGGAATTTTCAGATTTTATCAAAAATCCAGCTTACCAGGTGTAGACACCGATCCCAATATATTCCAGGATTTTTATTTTGAAAATGAGATAGAATTTATGGAAACCGATTTCACCAAAAGTCATTTCATAATATTTATGATTTTTGTGAATTTTTGGATAGCTTTCCGAGATACTCCAATTTTTGGTCATTTCTAGAGTTTTCGGTATTTTCCCAGATACCGAGAATTTATCTAAGTATCTCACTTATCTCTTTTTCCATTTTTCTCTCTCCTTCCTCAAATGCGAGCTTCACCAGTTGGATCCATCATTAATGCAGTGATCCTCCCCTTGCTGCATTAAATGCTTATGGGCCAATTCAACTCAAGTCCAATCACCCATGCCTTTGTCCTTTTCTCTGAAACGCAGCCTCTTTGCGTTTTCTTCTGGACGCAGCCTTGAGTTCCCGCGTTTGGCTCTATATTTGCCTAAACGCAGCCTTGGGACATTGTGGACGCAGCAATCTTTGGAGGGAAAGTGATGATGGCTTATTATTATATTATTTTCCCCCCTTTATATATATGCACTCCCATCTTCTCTCTCTTTCATTTTCCTTCATCTTCTTTGTTCCAGCAAGCTCCAACAGCAAACCCAAACCCCCCAAGCTCCTTGGCCGGCCATTACCACCACCCACCAAATCCATTTTCTCCACCACAAATCCCTCCACCTCATTCTCCTCCATCTCCTCCTGCATTTCCAACCACAAACACCATCTACTTCAACCTCTTTCACCAAGAGACACCAAAAGAACCCATCACCTCCACAAAACTTCATCACCATCTCCACCACCACCTGCACCACCGTAGCCTCCACCAAGCATACCACCTTCACCCCCTCGTCAACCTCTTTCCGGCGGACTATAGCTTCATTCCCCGCAACGCCATTTGCAAAATCTCGTTTTGCCATATTGAGTTGGACTTGCACCATCAACCTTTTGCCTTCTCTTGTGAGGACCGGTACCCTCCTTTGGATTGGGACCGCGTTTCTCTGCGTCGGACGCATTTTAGGCGAGTAATTCTACTCGCCAAGACTTGGATATTATTTCATATTTGTTAAGAAAACACACCAGTTTCCTAAAAACGCACCAGTTTGCTAAAAACGCACCAGTTTCCTAAAAACGCACCAGTTTGCTGAAAACGCACCAGTTTCCTAAAAACGCACCAGTTTCCTAAAAACGCACCAGTTTCCTAAAAACGCACCAGTTTGCTGAAAACGCACCAGTTTCCTGAAAACGCACCAGTTTCCGAAAAACGCACCAGTTTGCTGAAAACGCACCAGTTTGCTGAAAACGCACCAGTTTCCTAAAAACGCACCAGTTTGCTGAAAACGCACCAGTTTGCTGAAAACGCACCAGTTTCCTAAAAACGCACCAGTTTCCTGAAAACGCACCAGTTTCCTGAAAACGCACCAGTTTCCTGAAAACGCACCACTTTCCTGAAAACGCACCACTTTTCTGAAAACGCACCACTTTTCTGAAACGCACCACTTTCTTGAAACGTGCCACTTTTTGAGACGCGACCCAACCGAACGCAGCCTTCTTAAGTCGATTTGACCCTTTACTATAGTCGACTAACTCCTTCTCTAAGTCGACTAATTTCTCTCCCTAGTCGACTAATCTTGATTAATTGTTATGGTTAATTACTTCTTTGATTTTGAACATTATCTTTGGGTCATTTATTATTATATTGCTATTTGCAAGGCTTGTCACTTGATGAATATCACCTCTTATCATGCTATCTATTAACATAAGGCATGAGACACCTGACTCCTATAATTATCATTATAACGGGAATGATAACCGGACTTCATGATTTACCAACTTGATTACATGATAGTACGAACCAGTACTCCTGATATACCTGTACTCCTGACATGTTCCTGCTCATTCCCGAAATCTGATAATTATTTAATATACCATAAAATGAGACAACTTACATTGGGTCGGGGGAAACATGCGGCTATCAATATGTGTTCGTGTTTACAGTGGCATTAGGTATGTTGTGCAACTAAATTTCCGTCTGACCTGTGGGCCTCCAGGCGACCGAGGGGAGTGCTGGCTCCCTCCTTCCTGGTACCATCATAAAAAGGGCATACATAAGTCCCTCCTGTTTGCCTTGCGGCAGGTTCCGTTACCAAGCAACGGAACAATCCTGGGCCGTGGTCCCGGGTATGCACGGGACCCACTGTAAACATAGTTCGTTGATACCCCCGCTGGTTTCCAATAACAACCTTGCTTACTCGGATGTGGATCTATGTGTGCTGGGACGCTAGTTCACATAGCTAGACATCAAAGTAAGACAAGTAATAATAATAAAAGACGTTAACTGTGGTTGTTGTATGCGCTTGGATTACGGTGACATGAGATGAAGGTATATAGATGAGGGTTTCCTTGTTTGGATTATCCCCTCGAAGTACTGGTCTCATGAGGCCGTAACTTAAGCCTATGCAATACCCTTTCGTTTATAACATGCTATGCTCCTTTTACTTGTTGGCTGATTATTCTTGATATTGTACCAACTCTCATATTCTTATTCTTATGCCACTCGGCTGTAACATGATCACTTGTTTGGGAGGTCCTGACTCCCTTGAATTTGTATGTTCAGGTTCCGAACCTTGGATCGAGGTGGAGCCTTCTGTGGAAGATCAAGCTTACCTTGCCGAGCAAGTTGACTAGTCTCAGTTTCTGTTGTACCTGACCTTCCTTTTGAGCTCGCGGGATTCCCTTTCAACTCGTGAGCATATTGTAATTATATTGTAAATCGTACTTTTGTGCTTGGCTGTGATATATGATGCATGTGATATGTAAGAGTATGTCACAACTTGTGATAACCTTGTACAATTGTATTTCTTGTGTTGGCATATGAATGGGCACTACGCTTGTCGTACTCTGGTCCTTGCTTGTACTGATGCTTAACGTATATACGTGAGGGTATTTCTGACCTGCGTATGTACGTCGCAGTGACGTCCCCGTAGCCTTGGAATCGGGGCGTTACAGGTTGGTATCAGAGCCTAGGCTCTCACACCTATAGTACAACCAAGCAGCAAATTAATGGAATTTGCCATTGCCAACTACAATGTACAAAGTTATCTTGTCCTTCTTGATTCCTTTCCTTGTGTCCTAAAATCCTTCCATCTTTCCAGTTTCCAGTCTCCTTTTTACCAACATAAATATGGATAGAAGGACGGGTCGTAACAACTCCGGGCAAACATCAAATGGACCCACAGGGGAGAATGTTGAGATTCTGAAGGTTATCCAGACTATGATGGAGAATTAGCAACAGCAGACGGAACTCCTTCGGTAAGAGTTAGCAACTCCTAAGGAACAAAGGCCGGGGAACGTGTCAGACTTTAGGCGGTTGCAACAAGCAATATTCACGGGAGGAGAGAAACCGCTAGATGCTGAACAATGGCTGATCGACACCACAGATCTGTTGAACGCAGCCCGGGTCCCAAAAGAAAATCAAGTGGAAGTCGCCAAAATTCAACTTAAGGATGTAGCCAGGACCTGGTGGCTAGCTGAAGAAGCAAGACTAGAAAAACCTGTCACTTGGGACCAGTTTTCCCAAAGCTTCTATAGTAGATTCTTCCCCGCCACAGCACAGAAAGAGATAGAGGAACAGTTCATCCGACTTCAACAATGGAACCGGTCTGTAGATGAGTATGCCGCTGAGTTCTTGAGGCTGAGCCACTTCGCTCCATATATGGTAGCTGATGAAGAGAAGCGAGCAAGTAGATTCCAACAGGGTTTGCGAATGGACATTCAGATCCTCTTGATGCCCCAGCAGCTGAAAACGTATTCCCAAGTCCTCACCATAGCTCGGGAAGTTGAGCGAGGACTGGAGAAAGGGAAGACTAACATGATGGGGAACCAGGCCATGAAAAGGCCATTTCCACAAGCAGGGAGAGGAGGTCCATATAGAGCGGCGAGGGTTCCGCCAATGAGACGACCATTTCGGCGAGCCCCCTTTCGGACAACCCAACCATTTCCCGTTTGTAACTATTGCCAGAAACCGGGTCACACTCAACAGAATTGCCGTAGGGCAAATGGGTTATGCCTGGCATGTGGTTCCCGTGATCATTCAGTAGAAGTCTGCCCCCACAAAAGAATGGGAATGGTCAACCCAGCATTACCAGCACTTCCAGGGCCAGATGGACAGAGGAACCAGGGACAAATGGTTAGGAGAGCCCTTCCCCCTCCCCCACAGCAAGTTATCCGCCCAGTCCAGAGGGGAGTTAGAGCTGCAGCAGGTCGTGGAAGAGGACGAGCCTACAACCTGACAGCGGAAGAGGCCGAAACTTCTGGAGAAGTGGTAACAGGTAAGATCAGGGTACACTCGAAGCCCGTTCTTGCCCTCTTTGATTCGGGTGCATCTCATTGTTACATATCTGATCGTTTTGTTGCCTTGCATTATATACCTGTTCGAACTTTAGACCACCAATGGGAGATTAGTACAGGGAATGGAGTAGTCGTATCTACTAAGGTTTGTATTGATTGCCCTGTAGAACTCTGTAACAGGACCTTGGCCATAGATATGCTCGTACTAGATACTAAAGGGTACGACATAATCTTAGGCATGACTTGGCTCAGTAAATACCATGCAGTCATTGATTGTCGAAACAAGAAGGTCATTTTCAAGATGCCGCTTCAGCCTGAGTTCCAATTTGAAGGAGAACACAAACCTGTCAAGGAAAAAGCATAGATGACTGCTGGTGAGATCCAGAAGAAGAGAGTGCCAGTTTGGAATGAGTTTCCAGAAGTATTTAAGGAGATCTCAGGACTTCCACCTGATAGGGTAATTGAGTTCTCTATTGATACCCTTCCAGGTACAGTTCCGATATCCAAGGCTCCATACAGAATGGCACCCGCTGAGTTGGAGATTCTCAAAAAGCAGCTGCAAGAATACTTAGACAAAGGATTAATTAGGCCAAGTGCTTCACCATGGGAGCACCAGTGCTCTTGGCAAACAAAAAGGACGGTGGAAAACGGTTATGCATAGACTACAGAGAATTGAACAAGGTTACAATCAAGAACAAGTATCCCTTACCAAGAATTAATGATCTGTTTGATCAGCTTCATGGGGCCCGAGTATTTTCAAAGCTGGATTTGCAATCAGGATATCACCAGCTAAGGGTAAAGAAAGAAGATATTCCAAAGACAGCATTCAGGACTCGTTATGGCCATTATGAATTTCTAGTTATGCCTTTCGGAGTCACCAATGCCCCTGCAGTTTTCATGGATTTGATGAACAGAGTGTTCTCATCATATTTGGATCAGTTTGTAGTTGTTTTCATAGATGACATCTTGATCTATTCGAAGAACGACAGAGAGCATGCAGACCACTTGAGAATAGTGTTACAGACTCTCCAACAGGAACAACTTCATGCTAAGCAAAGCAAGTGTGAATTCTGGTTAAATAGTGTGGCCTTCCTTGGACGCATAATTTCAGAAGAAGGAATTTCAGTAGACCCCAGTAAAATTCAGGCAGTGAAGGACTGGCCTATTCCAAGGACAGTAACAGAAATTAAGAGTTTTATTGGGTTGGCCGGATATTACAGGCGCTTTGTCCAAGATTTTTCTAAGATTGCAGCCCCGTTAACGAAGCTCACCCGAAAAGGAGAAAAATATATATGGACCGAGGAATGTGCTGCAGTATTTGAACAGTTAAAGGAAAGACTCATTACAGCTCCAGTTTTGAGGACTCCCTCAGGAAGAGGAGGGATGGTTATATACAGTGATGCATCCGGGAAAGGCCTAGGATGTGTATTAATGCAGCATGGTCATGTCATAGCTTATGCATCTAGGCAATTGAAACCACATGAGAGGAATTACCCAACCCATGACTTAGAACTGGCGGCGGTAATATTTGCATTGAAGATCTGGAGACATTATCTTCTGGGAGACAAGGTGCTAATCTACACTGATCACAAGAGTCTAAAGTATATTTTCACGCAGAAAGAATAAACATGAGACAGAGACGGTGGCTTAAATTAATGGCGGATTATGATATAGATTTACAGTATCATCCAGGCAGAGTCAATACAGTACCAGATGCATTGAGCAGGAAGCCAGAGAATAAAATGCTAGTACAACTTACGCAACAGAAGGAGTTGATTCAGGATATCATAAAATTGGACTTAATGATAGTACAAGGAATTGGTAAAACAGGACAGTTGATGATCTTTCAGATTCAATCAACCCTGATGGATGAGATTAAAGAAGCTCAAAAAGAAGACCCCAGATTACAGAAATTCAGAGCTCAGATAGAAGCTGGATTGAGAACTGACCTCCGTATACATTCGGATAATGCCTTATATTTTGGTAATAGAATTTGTGTCCCCCAAGGAGAAGTTCGACAGAAAATTTTGGCAGAGGCACATAGTTCAGCCTATTCCATACACCCGGGAGGAAATAAAATGTATCAAGACTTGAAACAGAAGTTCTGGTGGAATGCCATGAAAAGGGAGATAGCCCAACATGTGGCCAAGTGCTTAGTTTGCCAGCAGGTAAAGATAGAACACCAAGAACAGCTGGACTTCTTCAGCCCTTACCAATACCCGAATGGAAGTGGGAACATATCACCATGGATTTTGTCACAGCACTACCCCGCAGTCCTAAGGGTAACAATGCAGTATGGGTGATCGTTGACCGCCTCACAAAAGCAGCTCACTTTCTACCTTTCAGAGTAGGTCAGTCAACAGAAGTTCTTGCAGAAAAATATATGAAAGAAATTGTTCGTCTACATGGAGTTCCAGTTAGTATCGTGTCAGATAGAGACACGAGATTCCGATCACATTTTTGGGAAAGTCTCCAAGAAAATTTAGGAACTCGTCTGAAATTCAGTACTTCATATCACCCCCAGACAGACGGACAATCTGAACGGACTATCCAGATCCTTGAAGATATGTTACGAGCCTGCATGATAGAATTTAGAGGGTCATGGGAAGACTATCTTCATTTGGTAGAATTCTCTTATAATAACAGCTATCAGGCTAGTATCAAAATGGCCCCATTTGAGGCATTGTATGGCAGGAAATGCAGGTCACCGATATGTTGGGACGAAGTCGGCGAAAGAAGACTTATGGGACCAGACATTCTAGTTCAGAAAACAAGCAAAGTCTGAATTATCAGAGATCATCTCCGGGCAGCACAGAGCCGACAAAAGAGTTGGGCAGACACAAACAGAAGGCCATTGGAATTCAGAACCGGTGAGCATGTATTTTTAAAGATATCACCCACCAAAGGGGTAATCCGGTTCGGTACTCGTGGAAAACTTAGTCCGAGATACATCGGCCCATTCGAAATTTTGGATCGTGTGGGAGATGTGTCTTACCGATTGGCATTACCTCCATCTTTAGAAGGAGTACACAATGTATTCCATGTATCACAGTTGAGGAGGTATGTCAAGGATGAGAGTCACATTCTGGATCACTCCGAACTGGAACTACAGTCAGATCTGTCTTATAAAGAGCAACCGATGGCCATCCTGGACAAAAGTATCAAAACATTGAAGAATAAGGCAATACCATTAGTATTGGTTTCTTGGAATAGGCATGTGCCAGGAGAAGCCACATGGGAACGGGAGGACGTTATTCGTGAGCGATATCCCCATCTATTTACAACTTAGTTGGTAAAACCCTTTCTTCCTATTCTCTCTACCGTCATCTTCCCCTTCCTGAAATTTCGAGGACGAAATTTTTTGTAAGGTGGATAGATTGTAACACCCCATCCTCGGTATACGTGCACAGTTACGTATCCTGATTTTTGGTGTATTTTATTTTTATTATTTTATTTTATTTTCTGCTATTTAAATACTTACTCATATAGCTGTACTGCATGATTTGATCTGTTTGGTATTCAGATTTGACTAATTTTAGTTTCAAATATTATTTTTTAATATTCTAGATTTTTCATGATTTTCTGGAATTTTTCGGAATTAAATTGTAGATCTTCAAAACCGGTGTCGACCAGTATCACTGGTTGATTCCAGGAATTTTAATTTACAATTGGAATCAAATTTCCGGATTCTGCTTTCACATTCCTTCTTAGAATTATGTTTTCTTCCTTTGGGCATTTTCTGGAAATTTTCAGATTTTATCAAAAATCCAGCTTACCAGGTGTAGACACCGATCCCAATATATTCCAGGATTTTTATTTTGAAAATGAGATAGAATTTATGGAAACCGATTTCACCAAAAGTCATTTCATAATATTTATGATTTTTGTGAATTTTTGGATAGCTTTCCGAGATACTCCAATTTTTGGTCATTTCTAGAGTTTTCGGTATTTTCCCAGATACCGAGAATTTATCTAAGTATCTCACTTATCTCTTTTTCCATTTTTCTCTCTCCTTCCTCAAACGCGAGCTTCACCAGTTGGATCCATCATTAATGCAGTGATCCTCCCCTTGCTGCATTAAATGCTTATGGGCCAATTCAACTCAAGTCCAATCACCCATGCCTTTGTCCTTTTCTCTGAAACGCAGCCTCTTTGCGTTTTCTTCTGGACGCAGCCTTGAGTTCCCGCGTTTGGCTCTATATTTGCCTAAACGCAGCCTTGGGACATTGTGGACGCAGCAATCTTTGGAGGGAAAGTGATGATGGCTTATTATTATATTATTTTCCCCCTTTATATATATGCACTCCCATCTTCTCTCTCTTTCATTTTCCTTCATCTTCTTTGTTCCAGCAAGCTCCAACAGCAAACCCAAACCCCCCAAGCTCCTTGGCCGGCCATTACCACCACCCACCAAATCCATTTTCTCCACCACAAATCCCTCCACCTCATTCTCCTCCATCTCCTCCTGCATTTCCAACCACAAACACCATCTACTTCAACCTCTTTCACCAAGAGACACCAAAAGAACCCATCACCTCCACAAAACTTCATCACCATCTCCACCACCACCTGCACCACCGTAGCCTCCACCAAGCATACCACCTTCACCCCCTCGTCAACCTCTTTCCGGCGGACTATAGCTTCATTCCCCGCAACGCCATTTGCAAAATCTCGTTTTGCCATATTGAGTTGGACTTGCACCATCAACCTTTTGCCTTCTCTTGTGAGGACCGGTACCCTCCTTTGGATTGGGACCGCGTTTCTCTGCGTCGGACGCATTTTAGGCGAGTAATTCTACTCGCCAAGACTTGGATATTATTTCATATTTGTTAAGAAAACACACCAGTTTCCTAAAAACCACCAGTTTGCTAAAAACGCACCAGTTTCCTAAAAACGCACCAGTTTGCTGAAAACGCACCAGTTTCCTAAAAACGCACCAGTTTCCTAAAAACGCACCAGTTTCCTAAAAACGCACCAGTTTGCTGAAAACGCACCAGTTTGCTGAAAACACACCAGTTTCCTAAAAACGCACCAGTTTCCTAAAAACGCACCAGTTTGCTGAAAACGCACCAGTTTGTTGAAAACACACTAGTTTCCTAAAAACGCACCAGTTTGCTGAAAACGCACCAGTTTGCTGAAAACGCACCAGTTTCCTGAAAACGCACCAGTTTCCTGAAAACGCACCACTTTCCTGAAAACGCACCACTTTTCTGAAAACGCACCACTTTCTTGAAACGCACCACTTTCTTGAAACGTGCCACTTTTTGAGACGCGACCCAACCGAACGCAGCCTTCTTAAGTCGATTTGACCCTTTACTATAGTCGACTAACTCCTTCTCTAAGTCGACTAATTTCTCTCCCTAGTCGACTAATCTTGATTAATTGTTATGGTTAATTACTTCTTTGATTTTGAACATTATCTTTGGGTCATTTATTATTATATTGCTATTTGCAAGGCTTGTCACTTGATGAATATCACCTCTTATCATGCTATCTATTAACGTAAGGCATGAGACACCTGACTCCTATAATTATCATTATAACGGGAATGATAACCGGACTTCATGATTTACCAACTTGATTACATGATAGTACGAACCAGTACTCCTGATATACCTGTACTCCTGACATGTTCCTGCTCATTCCCGAAATCTGATAATTATTTAATATACCATAAAATGAGACAACTTACATTGGGTCGGGGGAAACATGCGGCTATCAATATGTGTTCGTGTTTACAGTGGCATTAGGTATGTTGTGCAACTAAATTTCCGGTCTGACCTGTGGGCCTCCAGGCGACCGAGGGGAGTGCTGGCTCCCTCCTTCCTGGTACCATCATAAAAAGGGCATACATAAGTCCCTCATGTTTGCCTTGCGGCAGGTTCCGTTACCAAGCAACGGAACAATCCTGGGCCGTGGTCCCGGGTATGCACGGGACCCACTGTAAACATAGTTCGTTGATACCCCCGCTGGTTTCCAATAACAACCTTGCTTACTCGGATGTGGATCTATGTGTGCTGGGACGCTAGTTCACATAGCTAGACATCAAAGTAAGACAAGTAATAATAATAAAAGACGTTAACTGTGGTTGTTGTATGCGCTTGGATTACGGTGACATGAGATGAAGGTATATAGATGAGGGTTTCCTTGTTTGGATTATCCCCTCGAAGTACTGGTCTCATGAGGCCGTAACTTAAGCCTATGCAATACCCTTTCGTTTATAACATGCTATGCTCCTTTTACTTGCTGGCTGATTATTCTTGATATTGTACCAACTCTCATATTCTTATTCTTATGCCACTCGGTTGTAACATGATCACTTGTTTGGGAGGTCCTGACTCCCTTGAATTTGTATGTTCAGGTTCCGAACCTTGGATCGAGGTGGAGCCTTCTGTGGAAGATCAAGCTTACCTTGCCGAGCAAGTTGACTAGTCTCGGTTTCTGTTGTACTTGACCTTCCTTTTGAGCTCGCGGGATTCCCTTTCAACTCGTGAGCATATTGTAATTATATTGTAAATCGTACTTTTGTGCTTGGCTGTGATATATGATGCATGTGATATGTAAGAGTATGTCACAACTTGTGATAACCTTGTACAATTGTATTTCTTGTGTTGGCATATGAATGGGCACTACGCTTGTCGTACTCTGGTCCTTGCTTGTACTGATGCTTAACGTATATACGTGAGGGTATTTCCGACCTGCGTATGTACGTCGCAGTGACGTCCCCGTACCCGCAGGACCGGGGCGTTACAGAAGCTATCCCTTTGAAGGAGGTAAAATCATCTAACGTGATCAAGTTCGTGAAACATCACGTTATTTACCGCTTCGGTGTGCCTCGGCGGATTGTCCATGACAATGGACCCCAGTTCATCAGCCAGGCTTTTCAGAGATTCTGCGCCAAGTTCAGAATCCAGAGTGTGTCATCAACGGCATACTATCCGCCCGCTAACGGCCTCGCAGAAGCTTTCAATAAGACTATTGGCAAGCTTCTCAAGAAATTCGTCTCGAAAAGTCAACGAGACTGGGACGATAAGTTGGGCGAATGTTTATGGGCCTATCGCACGACTGTGCGAACCCCAACTAAAGCCACGCCATTTTCCTTGGTGTACGGATGCGAAGCCGTCCTTCCACTGGAAATCCAAATTCCATCTCTTCGCATCGCCTTGACAGCGGAGATGACAACAGAGGAGAAGCATCGACAGCGACTCCAAGAATTGGAAGCCTTGGACGACAAGCGTCTGCAGGCCCAACAACAAATCGAGCTTTATCAAGCTCGTATCACCAGAGCCTTCAACAAGAAAGTCAAATCGCGAACTTTCAAGAAGGGCGACCTCGTCTTAGCCGTCCGAAGACCCATGGTCATGACGCACAAGACAAAAGGAAAATTCCAACCCAAATGGGAAGGACCATTTGTAGTAGAGTCAGTCTACTCAAATGGATCATATCGCCTCATAACCTCGAATGGCGATACACTCATGATGCCTATTAACAGCAGGTTCCTGAAGAAATACTATCCCTAGACAGTATTCTTCCACTGATCAAGTTAAAAATACACCTCTGATCAGAAGCATCTGACGCCTCCGACGGCTAAGGATAGAGGAAAATGTTGGCTTCTAAGCCCAACATAAGTCTTCGACAACTCATCATGCTGAGGGGAATAGCATGGCTAGCTCAACTCAAACGGTAGTTGGTAAAGGCATCTCAAATCCGTTGATAGCTGAGGGTTTGCTAAAAATCCTAAGTGGACTTGAGTCCACTCTTTCCTCCAAAATCCCTTACCAATTCTCATCCATAGAATGGTAGGACCACAAAATGCAATCATTACTATGTTAACACTATACCTCTGGTAATGAATACTCCTCGTCGAGTACAAACCTGACTTGTTAACTCTGCATAGAGTAACAAACTCTCAAATTTGCCAAGTTAACACTATACCTCTGGCACTTCAAATTCTACTTGTCAATTCTCATCAATAGAATGACAGGTCCTCAAATTACTCCTATCGCAAGCAAATTCTTGTCAAGTTAATATCACACCTCTGACAAACTACTGTTTAAGTTAACATTACACCTCTAAGCGGTACATCGAGTGTCTGTCAAGTTAATATCACACCTCTGACAGTCACCTTTCTTCAGACTTCCATATCGAAGCTGAAATGGACGATGCCAAGTTAACACTACACTTCTAGCATCCGAGTCATTGCTAAGTTCAACAATACACCTATGGCTATGACCTTTCCTCGACTTCCTTGTCCAAGCCGAGACGGACGATGCCAAGTTAACACTACACTTCTAGCATCCGAGTCATTGCTAAGTTCAACAATACACCTATGGCTATGACCTTTCCTCGACTTCTTTAAGCCGAGACGACTAATGCCAAGTTCAACATTACACCTCTAGCATTACTATCACTGTTAAGTTAAACATCACACCTATGACAGTGACACCCTCAGTTTTCCCAAATAAAACTGAGATGCTGGTGAGTTAGGTTAATATCACACCTCTAACTCACGTCCTTGTCAAGTTAACATTACACTTCTGACAAGACTACTTCTAAACCGTTAAGTTAATATCACACCTCTAACGGTAAAAATCTTACTAGATTCCCCACGAGTCTAGTTTCATTTGATATTCTCCCCAACCGAGTATCAAATTCATTTTGGAGGCATTGTTGGTTAACATTACACCGATAAACAATGCTTCCATCAAAATCCCCAGCTGATCTTAAATCAAGTTAATCCCAAATCCTTGATAAAAGTTCACCTTCTCTGGGGGTACACACTCCACTTGTCACTTTCTTTTATAAAGTGGCGGGTCCACCAAAATCATTCTTTTGCTTCTAAAACAAAACATTCAAGACAACAGAAAGAGGCAAAAAGAA
Source organism: Agave tequilana (assembly GCA_038442645.1). Classification (NCBI taxonomy): domain Eukaryota; kingdom Viridiplantae; phylum Streptophyta; class Magnoliopsida; order Asparagales; family Asparagaceae; genus Agave; species Agave tequilana. The sequence goes on from JAVJIF010030012.1 coordinate 295,765, forward strand.
AAGTGTCACTTTTATTGATATTCAAGCATATGAAAGTGATACAAAACGCTCTCTTATACAATAAGATGAGTGTTACAATTAAGGAGTACAAAGAAGTCCCTCTCTCTCTCAGAGGCCGTACTCACTCCTTGAAACCGCATCTGATCCCAGGTGCATAATTGGAACCGATTGCGCCATGGCGATGACGCAAAAGTAGAAAGCGCCCTAGCTGATTAAGCTAAGAGCAATGGTGTTCTTGAGGTCCGGTGGCAACAGAAGATCCTGCAACCCTTCGTTCAGGCGCGTCTCTTTCCCTAGCAGACCCTCCAACAAACATGGAGTCACTCCTGGGGTGAGAGAGGAAGTTTAGGAGTCATCACAAAGGATGCTACCCTCCACTAGGTCCAGCGGCAGCAGAAAGTCCTGCATTCATCACCATCCCTTTCCCCAGCAGGCCATCCAACGGAATGTCCTTGATGTCACTTCTGGAGTAGGGAGAGGAAGAGGATCTTTCCGCCACTGTAACCGCCGGAACCTCCTCGCCGTCATACTTGACCTGACCATCTCTTGCCATCAGGCAAGAGTGGTGCAGGAGATCTGAAGAGACCTTGGCGAGATGTGGGTCCTCGTCAGAGATATAATTTAATCTCTCACAAACGACGAGGACCATAATTTAATCTCTCACAAACGAACGTGGAGCAAGTTCGCCAGCCGGTATATTCTTTCTGGGCCCAGCAAACCTGAAAAAGGACGAGCAAGCCTACCTGCAAAGAATAAGCAAGAGTCAGAAAATCTGGAACTCAGTACATTTTTATAAAGGAAACTGAGTAACAGAACGCGGCAGCCATTCAAGACTTCAGACGCGAGAATGACCCGCACAGTCAAACAGACGCGAGTCAAACTGCGCCACGCATAGGATTCAAACGCGGCCTCAGTTTGTACCCGCGCCTAATGCACCAGACGCAAAGAATTTCAGGACGCCGAAAATGGCCATCTCTCTGTTGAGTGAACAAGAGTTGCAAGATTCAGGTCTGAAACACGCCAAGGCAATGAAACGCGATGGGCAAAGCCAGCGTCAAGCGCCCGCGTTCAGAGAAGTCAAGTCACTGGCACAAATTCCAGAGAAGGAATGCACCGAGACTTCATTCAGATGGTTAGGCCAAAGTTCAGGCTATACACATCATCGGGGGACATACCAGCAGAGACCTCTGGCCAGAGTTGGCCTCTCTGCACCCAAACGCAGGCGTCCAAGATGATCCTAGAGGGGGTTCTTCTGAAGAGACCAAATCGAAGCGTGAGAGCTCTGGGTCATCTTCATCCTTGGAATTACCTTCATCCATGGAGACGGAATCCCTATCAAGAAACTCTTTTCTGAAGAAGGTGGGACTTCTCAGAGCAATCCAAAGAGAAATAATCCAAGCTTGGATTATAGAAGGGGAGCGCACCCTATTTATAGGCAGGCCCTAATAACTGCCATTAATGGGGCGTTAATTGGAACCGTCACGCACGATTGTCAAAGCCCAGTGAAGGATTGACGCGTGGAACGCCGCTTTGGAAACCGTCGCAAGCGCCGGTTTTCAACCGCCCGCGTAGGTTTTGCATTTAAGGGCAGTAACTCCTGAGTCCAATGAGGAGTTGACGCGTGGATAACTGCCTTGGGAATCAACGGATGACTCGGAATCCCAATCGACAGTGAAGACCTGACGAGCAAAGATCTCCTAAAATCTTGAGTCAGATCACATTAAACGCAGATGGGAAAGCCGCCTCTTGCGTCTGCCCGATCCGCGCAAGACAGATTTGCGTTATTCAGAGCTGCGTCTCACCTTGTGATTGACGCTGCGTCTCACCCCAAGAACTGACAGCCGCGTCTTACTTTACGGATCAATGCCGCGTCTCATCTTTTGATTGACGCCGCATCTCATCAAGGAGACCGCGTTCCGATTTGTGATTGACGCCGCGTCTCATCAAAAGGACTTAGTAGAATCTAAGTTCTTATGAAATGATGACCGCGTCTCACTTTATGATTGACGCTGCGTCTCAGTAAAAGGACTTAGTGAAATCTAAGTTCCGGTAGACTGACGACCGCGTCTCACCCTGTGATCGACGCTGCGTCTCGTCAAAAAGACTTGGTGAAATCTAAGTCCCCATAGATTAATGCCACGTCTCATTCTATGGGATTAATGCCGCGTCTCGCCAAGACCGCGTCTCATTAAAAGAACTTAGTCCTACCTAAGTTCAGTAATCACGACTAGTGATCAAGAGTTGGACTCATCCACAACAGGACAAAGAAATTGGGACAAAAGCTTTAAAGAAAACTTCTATTATATCAAAAAATGATAGAAGTGGATACAAACACTCTTAGAGTGTCCCTTTTCTTTACAAAAAGAAAAAAAAAAAAGAAGGCTAAATGTCCTGGTTCGCCAAGGAACGGATTTGTTCCCTAATACGGTGAATCTCATGCTGGCACGTCCTCTCAGCCTCCATGATAGCCCGGTCCCGCAGCTCCGCCTCAGATAAGAAATTTCTGGCAGCCAGCTGCATCCGCAGAGATTCCACCCTGGAAGATTGTAGGGATAGACTCTCTTCAGCACGCGCCGTAGCAGCCCGTTGCTCCTCAAGCTCCTTTTTGAGGGAAACAAGTTTCTCCTCATTTAGCGCAAGAACAGCTTCCGCCTTGGCGATAATGTCCCGAGTTCTGAGGATGACTTGCTCCGTGCTCTGCACACTAAGCTCAGATTCCCTCGAATCTCCGCTAATTTCTGAAATTCAGCCTTGGAATATTCAAGGTCGCGGATCTCGGCAGCGATTTGTGCCTCCGCCTCCTGTCGCTCCCGTTCCTGATCAGCTAGGAGCCTAGTCAAGGTGGCCTGGGCTTCATCAAAAGAGCCAGCATCTTCCAAAGATTCCAGCTCCCGCAGGTTATCTCCAAGTTGCTCTACCACCCGCAGGCATGCCCTGGCAAGTGAAGGGCCTCCCGCCAATTCGACGCTCACGGCCATATTTTCAAGAAGCCTCTGGGCGAACTGGAAGGTGCTGTGTCCACGGAAGATGAGATCAATACATGATCCATCGAGGTGAAGAATTATTGCACCATCTGACGTGCCAGCTCCCCCATGTCTTCACTACCTAAGAAGCTTCCCGACCCTTTTTCTGTCACGGGATAAGGGATATAGGGCGGGTCTTCTCGCACAAGAGCCGTGCCGGCCGTCGATGTGGCAAGAGCAAGACTACCCGCTGGCGCTTCCTGGAGCGCTGCCTCTGCAGGAGCTTCCACGACCAATGAAGGAGTTGTAAGCACAACCTCTTCAGAAACTTCCACTGAGAATTGAGTTGTGTGGCCTTCTGGAAGGGTGCCGATCGTCGGACTCCCCACCTGAGCCCCCTCAGTCAGAGCTGCCTTACTAGGTTCGAGGTCCAGAGGCGTCGAGTCCCGTAGAATGGGAGTCTCCCCAGCTTCAGCAATAGCCTTCTCCACCGGCGGAGTGAGAGCCTCCTCAGCCTCAATGGTTGTTTCCCCTCCTGGCAAAGGGGAAGGCTCCCCAACTTCAACAGCTACCCCCTCCGAGGTTATCTCAGCGGCCGAAGCCTCAATCCCCTTGGGCTGGGTCAACTCTGTTTCCATCGCCTCGACATGCGAGGAAGTTGCACCTTCAGCAGGGATTATCGCCAGCGGTAATGCAGTCGATGATTCGCCCCCGTATATTTTCCCCTCCGAGATGTGTGAGAACTTACTCGGGTCAGGAAAAGCGGGTTCATGGCCGTAATCGACTTTATCTTCAAAGTCGCTTTCCGTATCAGACGCGGAAGACGACAGTTCAACGCAAAGGTCCTCGGTGACCGGGGCCTTGCCACCAATCACCCCAGTGGTAGGACTAGGGTCGATTATCCGAGCACTGGAAATGAAGACGCTAGGAGGCCCTGACCGCTGTGCCTTGTCTCTCCCTTCACGAGCAGAAGAAGGCTCGGGCCGAGCCGAGAACCCTGGAATCTGGACATTCCCTCCCACGAGCTGTTCTTCCTCGTCAGCTATAGTGGGTTTGTCAACCAATTCCCCTCTTCCGCAATCTTACAGGTCCCTTTGTGCGACCTAGGAGCACGAATTAAACTGGGGAGATCTCTATCCTCTGGCGGTTCCTCAACCATGACAAAGAGGTCTTCAGGACAGTCCTCAACTCCAGCAGAAATGTCTTCTGAGGGAGAGACTTCCGTTGCTAAGTCCCTCCGAGCCCTCTTCGAAACAGGACCAGCAGTTGAAGTGGGACCCCGACGGCGCTTACTCACCAATTCTTGAGCCTTGGCGGTAGAGGGCCCCTCCTGTGGCCCTAGCTTGGTTCTACTCCGGGTTACTCGGAGCTCCTCTCTTGAGCCTCCCTCAGCTTCTCTCTGAGATGCTCTCTCCAGCTCTTTCTGGACCCTTAAATACTGGGTGATCATGTGCGAGCGTTTGCCAGACTCCGACTGTGTTTTGAGACAGGCATTAATGCCCTCAATACCCGTATACCCGGGGGCAAAATCCGGTGACTGGTTTACCCGAGAATACTAGGTGCAGAAGGTGAAGCTGGTAAGGTTCTTCGGTTCCTCGACGGGCAAACGGAAAGTTGCCTCTGTCCCCCCAGCCACGCTATAGTACCAGGCTCGAGCACCTTCGCACAAATTCCCATTGAAGGCAAGTTGTGTATTCGGATTGCCGACATAAAGCTGAGCATAGCCAAACTGTCGGGCAAAACGACTTGGCATATACGGTTCAATAGTGCAGGAAGTCCCTTGGCGAAACAATACGTATCCTGGTCGTATGTTGATCAACCATCGGAAGACTCCCGCGGACAGTTGGGTGAGGTCATCCCGACCTATAGAATCAGTGAATTGCTCACCAAAAGATGCACCAGGAATCCCAGCGAAGCAGCGGTTGAGCTGGTAATTGACGGCATTTGAGAGACGTCTCCGAATATAATATATATAGGTGTCACTCCAATCCGAGTTTTCCAGCCGCCTCACAAAAGGGACAGGACTCGTACTCCCACGCGCCGTTGTCATCAAAGAAGGGCAATGCATCACGTACCAGGCCATGAGATACGTGTAAGGCAACTCAATTCGGGGGTTGGGGCGCCTTGCCGTCGGGTTTCCCTCTGAGTCAACATACGGCTTGCCTTGAGAGTCGACAGTCCTTGGAGCCTCGCATAGTCTCTTGGCTAACGCCTGCAACCCACTCTGAATGCCAGCCGCCACGGCCGGAAGAAGGGCTAGAGGACGGCCATGGGCCAGGAGTACTGCTGGGTACACCACGTCGGCAATAACGACTTCATGTGGCCGTGTAGGTACCACACAACGCTTCAACCACAGCATCAAGAAGCCTGCCAACAGCGCTCGACTAGAGATAGAAGCCCGGGCCCGATGATGATAGCTTTCGAAAAGCGTATCAGGTTCGAAGCCGTCCTCGTTCGACCCAGTGGTGTAAAAGCCCTCAGAAGCTTGTGCGACCATGTCGTCAACTCCCTGTTCAGAGAGGGGAGCCAGTCGAGTTATCGAATGATCCTTCTTGCTGACGTTGCTGAATAAGTAATTGGCCCAGGATAGATGCCTAACTCCATGCGTCCTCCAACCGGTTACCTGACCACAAATATGGAAGTGGCACATCACTTCCCAATAGGTCTCGTACACCTCAGGGGAATCCTTCTTTATAAGGTCAAGCTCCCTAGCAGTCGGGACATATTCTTCATAAGGGAACTCCCCCATCACCAGCCCCGAGACCTCATGCAACTCATGCAGTGCAAGGCCCATTTCTCCAACCGGGGTAAAGAATGTCCCCGTCTGAGGGTTGTAGCGCTCCAGAATCCCAAAGAAGTTATGAGAACTCATCGGGACGCCCCACTGCACGGCCCTGACTGCTGGGTACAGCCCCACACGCTTCAGCGGCCCCTCAAGATTGGTAAGGACAAAACCCACCATCCTGCCCCACCAGTAGTTCCCTGGAGAATGGACCCACCCATACGCACGGAAGTCGACAGGATAGTCACCCCCTGCTTCTATGAAGGAATTGAGGAAGGTGGTAGCAAGCTCCGGGATCTCTCCAATTGGGATTTCAGGCTTGGACGACGCAGGGAACAGTCCGACAACTGACCCGTCATGACTATCATGGCGGTCTACCTTTTGGAGGCCAAAGTCACCAAGGGCGATCTCAGGGATATACTGGGAAATGTCCCATTCCATCTTCCGGGGGACAGACATGTGTTGAAAGTAGGACATCGGGAACATCCTCTCCATGTCTGGAAGAAAGAATCTTCCGCCCTTTATCTCACGGAGCCATTTATAGGTCCCCTCAGACACACGACGGCCATCATCATAGATATGATCCCCAAAGAAGAAGGCAGGCTTCTCCAACCTGACGCCGTCATCCGTTTTGAGTGCGGTATCGGTCATAAGTGCCCGAAAGGTTCTCCTGTTAACATTAGAGAGCCTGCGATCCAGTAACTGGTCAGCAGTCACGGGGACACTCATTCTTTGCACAAAGGTCAAGCCCCGGTCGGCACCACCCACGCGTCCAAAGTGATGCATCTTGGCAAGTGAACCTGAAACATGCGGCACTGCAAAAGAAAAAGACACTTGGTCAGATACTTTGCCAAAAATAAGGAAGACGCTAAATGTTCATAATTCAAAACGCAGAAGAGATACTGGACGCAGGAATTTCTCGAACCCGCGTCCAGACCTGCAAAGCCGCGTTCTGCAAACCAAGACTTATGAAAATTCTAAGTACTTGGACTCAAACGCCAGATTCTACAAAATCGGCGGTTGAAGACACAGAATGCAAGGATCAAATCCGCGTTCTGCAAATCAAGACTTGTGAAATTTCAAAGTGCTTGGACTCAGACGCCAGATTCATCAAATCGGCGCCTGATGGCACAAAACGCGGCACAGAACGCATGGATCAAATCCGCGTTCTGCAAATCGCGTCCAGAGACCTTCACAATTAGAAATGTTCTAAGTGAAGGATCCAGAATGCAGAGTTCACCAGCGTCGGATCATCAGGCCCGCGCCCCGGTTATCATCTCAAGGACAGCGTCCGAGAATCAAACACGATCTTGTGTTAAAGGTTCTTAGGGTTCTATGAACATGTTTTAATGACGGAACCCACGCCGAAGGTACATTTTTACCTCGGAAAACACCCTCCTGCGCAGAGGAAGCATCTCTCTCAGCCTCGGCGACGGTCGCCCTTGAGGATGATGCAGTCGGTTTCGTCTTGGGAGCCATCGATGTTCAGAAATCCGAGTTCAAAGATAGACAGATGAACAAACAAGAGGAGGGAAGCTCTCTTTTCTCAGCAAATGCGTTCGGAGAAGAAGATGTGTCTCTCTCTAACTGTTGCCTTTTATAGGCACAGAGATTCGCGGAGATACGCAGCGTTTGGCCCAATAAACGCTGCAGCGAATCGCTGCCTGACGCGTGGAGCCAAATCATTGTTTGAACAGGGAAGATCATGCGTCGCGACCCCGCCACAAGTCAGAAGTTGACACGTGGAGCAGTTCATTTAATGAACCGGGAGATCCGCGCGCCAAAAGGCGAAATCTCGCCGTTTCCCCAGGCCAGCTGGCGGCGTAATCATGACATGGCACAGGTGCGCGCCCCAAAGTACGCGGCTCTTCGGTGGACATGCCCCGTCAGCATCATCATAAATGCACCCGGAAAATCGCGTCTGCATTTCAAGAGATGCGTCTCTCCAAAGTCCGCGTCCCCTCAAACGGGCCAAACATCGCGTCTACCCCATGGAAGTCGCGTCTTTAAAGCAGTCTCTGCTTTTCAAAAGGGAACCTGCGTCCAGTCTCCTGCTTCTACAAGTCAGTTCAACAGTACACTGACGCAAACAGACAACCAACCACTCCCGGCCAAAAGCGCACCCGTGACAGACTAAAAGCAATCGGGGAGGTCTAGACTGTGTATCTAGACACTCAACACGATCAACTCTGACGGCTTTAAAGAGTTCAACAGTACACTCACGAAGACCAATTCCAGATAAGATCAAGCCCGAAGCATCAACAGTCCAGTCATAGAGGCGAACACGGCTAAGATCCAAAGTATTCCGAAATCCGTCCCATTCAACTGCGGAATATCAGAAACTTTGGAGGGGGTTCTGTAGGCTGTCTAAAAATGACTAACAAACAAGCCATTAAGGAAGCAGAGTCTCAAGCTCTAGACGCGAGGAATCGAGGCCCGCGTCTCAGCATTAAGACGCGTTGGCTCTACACCCGCGTCTCAACGTCCAGACGCGTCGGCCCAAAGCCCGCGTCTCGGCATCAAGGCGCGTCGGCCCGACGCCTGCGCCTCAGCGTCCAGACGTGAAGGCCCGAAGCTCGCGTCTCAGCATTAAGGCGCGTTGGCTCGACGCCCGCGTCTCAAACTTCAAGGCGCGTTTGGCCCAACGCCCGCGTCTCAGTTGCAACTGCCCTGATTGCGGGGCCAGTCACCGCGCATGTAGCGGGTAGTGGCCCCTCATTCGGGAGCGTTTTCAGGAGGCACCTTCACCCCCTGAGACCCCTATAAATAGCCTTGTTTGCTATGAAGAGGGGATCGGAGCTTTGGAAAGGTCGAGAATTAAGAAGGTCAAGGCATCATCAAGATCGATCGAATCCAGGCAAGAGGATCATCAAGAGGGAAGCACGACTTCAACAACAGACAGAGGGAGGAGACTCTTCAGCGAGCTTACTGAGTACTAGCCGCTCTTCGCCTACCTCCCTTTGAGAGTTTTGGTAGACGGAGCTGAGTTACTCTTTCTACCGACCAAAGAGAAGACCCCCGACGGTCCAGGACGGTCATCTGGTCAACGGAGAACAAGATTCACTCTCCACCGCCACACGAAGAACCCAGCATTAAACAAAGGGGGGATTTAAGCTTCAACATCCTCCCTCCCTTGTAACTGGAAGGAAAAGTCTTGTTGTAATCTTTTCATCTGATTCAAAGAAATCTTTACAGCAATTCCCTCTTTCTTTTTTCGGCGCATACAACGTCCACGACCACGACCACGACCGTGCTCCCTGCCTTGGCCACGTCCACGATCACAGAAAAAAGATGGAGCTGAATGGTAGCTTGGAGTGCGGGAAACAGTATAAACCGCAGGAGAATGGGAGATGAGGGTTGTGGAGTCTGGTGAAGTGATGGCACGCCCACGATAAATCTCCTGGCTAAGCATGAGGCCGATGAGTTCTTCTGACAGTACAAGGTCGACTCGTGTGTTGACGGAGGTGACGAACGAGTCATATTCGGGAGACAGACCACTGAGCAAGGTAGAGACGAGGTCGGAGTCAGCAACTGGATTAGCCACTGCCGCCAGGTTGTCCACGATGGACTTGACAGACTGGATGTACTCTCACATAGAAGAGGTGCCCATCTTGACGGTGTGCAGCTGATATTTGAGTTGCTACACTCTAGCTCTATAGGGTGACGCAAAGATTCGCTCCAGAAAGCACCACACATCACGAGATGTGGTGAGGCCGACGACATGAACAAGAACAGCCTCAGTGAGCGAGGAGATAAGCCAACATAAGAGCATTTGATCAAACTTGATCCAGCGAGTGTATTCTGTATTGATAGTGGGCTGAGCATCCTTCTCGGTAGAAGGCAGGAACCGGACCGGACACGGAGAGGTTCCGTCGACGAGGCCTTCGAGATCGTGGAGCTTGAGAAGGAGAAGGAACTGGGAACGCCACAGCAGATAGTTTCCCTTGTCGAGTTTGACATTTAAAAAGTGAGTGATGTTGGGATTGGGAGTAACCATGGATGCAAGTGTTTGTATGGAGGTGAGGGAAGATGAAGAGGAAATACTCAACATGGTACAGGAGTTGCTCTGATACTACAATTTATATGCATGCGCCTCTCATTAGTATTTCACTAGGTTAGGCATCTTGGCAACATTCTTCAACAAATAGCACATAATAAATATACAGATGCGATTAAGATGTTAAATTCATATTTGCTAAAATTAATATGATAATCCCCTCAAAAAATTAATATGACAATATGGGGTAAAATCAGGAAATATCATATATTGAGTTGGATTGCAGTTTTTTCAATTAAATATTTGATCAAAGGTAATAACACTATTTGCCACTGAATAATTTCAAGGTTTTTTGTTCTTTCATGCACAATGTCTGAAACATGATGATATAATTGCAAAAAAAAATTCAACAAAGACGTGTACAGCTAGTATTATACATGCAAACTCTATAACTAAATGTTAACTCCAGATTATAGATTTAACAGCTTTTCACCACCACTGTTTTAAATCTTGGCCGATATACCGGTATATCGGTCGAGATACCAATATTTTATCTAAAACGATACAATAAGTGCAAACTTTTATCGGATATCATTTTGGACTGATATACCGTCACATGGCCTGAATGTCGGCCGATATCCGAGATGAATATATTTGATATATCGCCACGTGACTCATTTGAGGAGCATCCACAAACGCATTTGAAGAGCTTCTATAAAAAGTAAATATCTCTTATAATTGTATCACCTTAAACTTACTTTAAGTAGTTTCACATGATTTATGTAGGCAGTCACATGTATATTCTTCATCCGATATGACGTCTGAAATGATATCCGACATTTAGTATCATATCGCGACATATCACTCGGTATCTTGTATCCAGAATATAATTTTGCCTACCGATATATTGCCGATATCCGATACTTAAAACACTGTTCACCACAAATGTTTACTTTAGAATCCGTACCAACATTATACTTATTATTTAGTACTACATATCTACAGTTAGAAACAGAGCATGAGTCTAAGTTGAATCCAGACGAAGAATATGTTAATGTCCTACTTCGAGGTAACATAATCTCCACCATCCACATCCCATTATAATGCAAACAGTGCAAAGTTTCACAAGAAAGAAGTGATATGATATCTGCAATCTATGTTGGTGAAAGTGCTTGGAAAATGCTTGATTCCTTGTTGTCACTTGATTTTTTGCATTTGACTCTCTCTGTCTTCTATAGCTCCAGCTTCCTTTAAATTCATCATTTCTGTTGTTTTTCTTCATGAAATAGTTGCTTGATCTGTTGGAAAGAGAGAGGATGTAGTCGAGAAAGTCGACGACGGAAGGACAGCAGCAAAAGCAGGTCAGCAGCAGAAGCAGCAGAAGTTCGGTCGACCGGCCCGGTCGACCGCCCGCAGTAGCAGGAGTTCGGTCGACCGGTCCGGTCGACCGACGTGCACAACATGCACAAGGCATCATCTCAGTCGACCGCCTGGTCGACCGACTGAAGTGACCCAACTCTCGGTTGGGAATGGTCGACCGGCCCGGTCGACCGGTGTATAGGGTCGGTCGACCGACCGGTCGACCGACAGTCGGGTTGTGGGCTGTTTTTTGCTGAATTAAAAATCTGTTGTATAAAAGCGGGATTTCTAGGGTTTTGCTGTACCAAGGAAAGTTGTAACTCTCTTGATACTCAGAGGTGCTGCATCCATTGTAATTGATTATTAAAAATCAATAGAAACTCTCTTTCATTGCCCCGAGGACGTAGGCATCAAGGCTGAACCTAGTTAATCTTTGTTTCGTGTTCTTTCTCTGGGATTGTTTTTGTTTGTGCTGTTGTTTGGAATTGTTCTTCTGTGCTTTGGAGATCTAGGGTTCCTCTTCTGGTTGTTGTCAGGGCAAAACAAGTGGTATCAGAGCTTCCCAGGTTTCGCTTGGGATTTTTCTGGAGATTCGGAGGGCATCGGGAGCTGATTCGGTGGAGATCATGTGTCGATCTCATATCAGCGGTAGTCTTGTTCGTGGGGTCGTGTGTCGATCACAGAACAACACAAGGAGTGCTCGAGGAATCATTGGTGGAGTAGATCCGGTCAGAAACTCAATCTAGGGTTTCGGGAAGAAGGTAAAAATCTGTTTTTTTTATCGAAGTTGTGATCTATTTTCAGTTGGTCTTTTCCGCATATATAGAGGATCTAGATAGATGGCAGAGGAAAGTACTTCAGTTAGGACCATGAATCCTCATCCGAGGATTGACGTGGTGAAGTTCAATGGCACAAATAATTTCGGGATGTGGAGATGTGAGGTTATGGATGCCCTGAATGCATCGAACCTCGAGGATACTCTCCTTCTGGAGAAGAAGCGAAGTACGACCACTGATGAAGAGTGGGAGAAGATGAATAGGTCTGCATGTGGGTTGATTCGTTCGTGCTTAACACAAGACATCAAATATCTTTTGTTACACGAGACGTCGGCGAAGCATTTGTGGGAGACCCTTGAGAAGAAATATCTGACCAAGAGTGTGGAATCACGGTTGCAGCTTAAGAGTAAGCTGTACCGGTTTCAGATGAAGAAGGGGAGCACCGTAAATGAACATATCAACCGCTACACGAAGCTTCTTACAGACTTGGTGAACGTGGATGTCAAGATAGATGAGGAAGACAAGGCGATAATCCTCTTGAACTCACTCCCGGCGGAGGAGTATGAGATATTCACTCTAACCTTTATAAATGGTAGACAGACTCTGGACTATCATGAAGTATCGTCTGCTTTAGCAAACTATGAGACGAGGAGAAAGGAGAGACATTCTTCTCAGTCAAGCTCATCAGCGGAGGCACTGGCAGTAAGAGGCAGGGGTTCATCAAGGAAGGGCAAGGAGGAAAGAGGAAGATCAAAGTCCAGGCCAGGATTTAGGGATCTCAAGAAGAATCAGTGTGCCTTTTGCAGAGAGATAGGGCACTGGAAAGTGGACTGTCCAAAGTTTAAAGGGAAGAAGAAGAAGTCGAAGTCTGAGGCAAATCTCGCAAAGGTGGTTAATACTCAGAGCAGTAAATCACAGGCAGATGGATCAGACTCAGATTCGTCGGTGTTCTCATTTTTAGTTACTACTCCCATCGTAGGCTACTCAGGTGAAAATGAGTGGATCATGGATACAGGTGCTACATACCATGTATGCCCTAATCGGGACTGGTTTTCCAGCTTTGAGAAGCTGGAGGGGTGTTCAGTCGTCATGGGCGATGATCATTCATGCATCATGGAGGGTGTTGGTACAATCCAAATTAGAATGTTTGATGGGATGGTTAGAGAGCTGAAGGAAGTGAGGTATGTACCTCAGTTGAAGAGAAACCTGATTTCCGTTGGAGCTTTGGAGTCATTGGGCCTTGCGGTGTCGATTAAGGAAGGAGTTCTTAAGATGACAAAAGGTTCGATGGTGGTGTTGAAGGCCGATCGCCGGAACAACCTATACTACTTGAAGGGTAGTACGGTGACAGGGCAAGTGGCGGCTTCTACCAGTTCAGAGGCAGATTCAACCAGGCTGTGGCACAGAGGCTGGGACATGCAGGAGAGAAGACGTTGCAAACTCTTGCGAGGCAGGGGTTATTGAAGGGTGCCGAAACCTGCAAGATGGAATTCTGTGAACACTGTATCATCGGCAAGAAGACCAAGGTGAAGTTCAGCACAGCAACACATTGCACCGAGGGGATTCTTGACTATGTTCACACAGATGTCTGGGGACCTACCAAGACTGCATCGATTGAAGGTAACCATTACTTTGTGTCGTTTATTGATGACTATTCTAGGCGCTGCTGGGTATATACCATGCGACACAAAGGAGAAGTTCTAGAACTGTTCGTGAAGTGGAAGACGAACTTGGAGAGAAGCACTGGAAGGAAAATCAAGGTCCTCCGTTCTAACAATAGAGAAGAATACAAATCCGATCATTTCCTTCAGCTATGCCTTGATGAGGGCATCTAGAGACACTTCACGGTACGAGAGCCACCGCAACAGAATGGGGTAGCGGAGAGGATGAACAGGACTTTGCTAGAGAAGGTCCGGTGTATGTTGTCCAATGCCAGTTTATCAAAGAAGTTTTGGGCTGAGGCTTTGGCATATGCATGCTACCTTGTGAATAGGTTGTCATCGTCTGTGATAGGGGGGAAGACTCCTCTCGAGGCTTGGTCGGGAAAAACAGCTGCTGACTATGATTTGCTACGGGTGTTCGGATGTCCAGCCTATTATCATGTCAAAGATGATAAATTAGACCCAAGAGCAAAGAAAGGTGTGTTCGTCGGTTTCAAGCAAGGAATAAAAGGGTTCAAGATCTGGGATTCAACGGACAACAAGTTTCTTCTCAGCAGGGATGTCACTTTTGATGAGGCTTCTATAATGAAGCCTAAGGTCTCTCAGCAGGTGGAGACTAGCAAGACCAAGGAGATATCGCAGCAGGTGGAGATTGATGCAAATCCACCATCTCTAGAGGATTCAGCATCGGTGAGGAACATACTCAGGGTGACACAGGATAGTGATCAAGCAGTTGAAGAAGATGCTGAAGTTGAAGAGGGTCAAGAACAGGTCATGGGTAATATTTCTGACACTACTGTAGTTGAAAGACCAAGAAGAACTACTAGGAGACCAGGTTGGCTCACTACAGACATGGTCGTAGCGTATGGCACTTCCGGTCGTTAAGGAGGCTATCCCGTTCACCTTCAGAGAAGCTGAGATCAGTTCGAAATCGAAGATGTGGAAAGAAGTCATGAATGAAGAGATGAAGTCTCTCTACAAGAACGACACTTGAGAACTCACCAGGTTGCCCAAAGGGAAGAAGGCTTAAGGCTGTAAGTGGGTGTATGCTAAGAAGCAGGGATCTCTCCAAGAAGATTTGGTGCGCTACAAGGCCCGGTTGGTAGCTAAAGGCTATGCTCAGAGGGAAGGAATTGACTACAATGAGGTATTCTCTCCTGTTGTTAAACATTCGTCAATTCGTATTCTATTGGCTTTGGTGGCACAGTATGAGTTGGACCCTGATCAACTCGATGTGAAGACCGCCTTTCTCCACGGCGATCTAGAGAAAGAGATCTACATGACTCAGCCAACAGGGTTCAAGACTACAGGGAAGAAAGAAATGGTATGTAAGCTGAAGAAGTCGTTGTATGGACTGAAGCAGTCTCCAAGGCAGTGGTACAAGCGGTTCGACAGCTTCATAAGAGGGAAGAAGTACACACGCAGCCGCTATGACCCATGTGTGTACTACAATAAGCTACCGACAGGGGAGTATATCTATCTACTTCTGTATGTAGATGATATGCTGATTGCTTCGAGATCGAGATCTGCCATTGATGCACTGAAGAGGGATCTAGCTTCAGAGTTTGAGATGAAGGACCTTGGTGAAGCCAGGAAAGTGTTAGGCATGAAAATCACTAGAGACAGAAGGATTGGCAGGGTAAGCTTGACTCAGAAGGGGTATTTGCAGAAGGTACAACAGCGGTTCAATATCGGCAAGGATACAAAGTCTGTAAGTACACCTATGGCACCTCATTTCAAGTTATCTGCTAAGATGTCTCCGAAGAGTGTTCAAGAACGTGAGTATATGACTCACGTTCTATATGCTAACGTGAAATCACCTAGAGGGGGGGTGAATAGGTGATGGCTATATGAAATATGGCAACAATGCGGAATTAAAAATTCTACTTGACAAATTGCTCAAATTAAAAGACTAGCAATGAACACAATAAGTAGTGCAAGAAATAAAGGAGTTTGAGTTTAGAGAAAATTCGAGCAAACGCAAACACAAGTATATGTTTCCGAGGTTCGAGCCACGCTCTACGTCCCCGCCTTCACACTTGAAGGATTTCCACTATTGTTGATCCCACCGGATCTCCAATACAAGGACACACTTGTCCTATCTCTTGTGATGCCGCAACACCACCCGGAGCACACTAGCTCGCTTGAGGCCGATGCCTCTACAACTTCGCTCAAGAAGAAAATGATCACACTTGATCACAAATAGCTCACTTGCACAATCCTATAACCAATATGTAGATGTAGAAATTTAGAATTGTGTAGTGCAAAATCTAGAGAGAAGTAGAGGTATAGGCTTCAAATGGGTGTATGAAAATTTTGGCTTTGAAAATCTTTTCTAAAATGAAGACTTGAAATTCTTATGAAAATCTCTTGTAAAATTGTTTAGGAATAGTTGTCTTATCATGTTGAAGTGACCCACTATTTATAGGGGATGAAAAACAGGGTAAGACAACAAGAGAGATTCGTTGGGGTGAGATCCCAACAAAATCTGTCAGAAAATATAGCTGTTGGAGTCTGTCAGAATTTCTGACAGCTGCCGGTCGACCGGGCCGGTCGACCGCCAACGGTCATATTTCTAACCGTTGGGGACATCGGTCGACCGCCACGGTCGACCCAGAGATATAGAGAGCACTTAAGGGTTCCCGGTCGACCCGAGCGGTCGCCCGACGTGCACATGCACAATTTGTGCACGTCGGTCGACCCGGACGGTCGACCGGCTCCTGTCAGTTCTGAAAAATCAGACTGCAGAAACCAGAACTTGTGATCTAAGGGTTTGATCTTTTGGATTAAGGTTTTGAACCTTATAAAAATAGGAGTATGATCATAAGTCACTACTCTAACATGTTAAAACATTTTGATAAAATCTCTTTGATAAAAACTTGTTTTTCCAAAGGTCGGTTTTTCCAAAACTTAAAGTTTCTAAAACAAATTTCCAAAACATGTTAACTCTAAAACTAAGTTGGAAATAGAAATTGTTTTTGAAGCCATGAATCAAACTAAAGTGTGTGTGTGAGTGACAATCCCATAACTCTACTTCTAACATCTAGGTTTTGACAAAACGTCTAAAAGAAAAGTAAAAATACAAATCTCGGTCTTTTTCATTGTCTTGATCTTGACTTGGTCTTTTCTTCAGAATCTTGTTCCCGAAGCTTTCTAATGTGCTTAGCTTAGGAATGCAAATCTTTAGCGGCATCCAAACTTGTGAGTCTTGATAGTGGAGCCGTCAAATCAACTTGTTTTGAATCTGAAATTCTTTTAAACAAAATTGTTAAATACATAACTAAATATGGTTTGTTATCATCAAAATATTCATCGGGATATTGGGCTAATGGCCTTTGGGCCAACAATCTCCCCCTTTTTGATGATGACAAAATATATATAGTTATCACAAATATTTTGGGTAGAGACTTCAAGTGAAGCTCCCACTCAACACATGCATATAAAGAAATCATACTCAGGCATAGATAAATATCACAAATGATAAATAGCAAGTGATAATCCACAATACTCATGTCCATGCCAAAAGGTACTCATGACATAAAAGGATAACACATTTTTATAAAAACACAACATAAATATAAAAACATGTCCAGACACAATACAAAGATACATGTCCACCATAAAAAATACCAAAGATGTCCACACAAATACATGTCCAAACACAAAAAAAAAAAATACAAGTACACAACACAAATACAACATAAATACATAAGTCACATACACAAAATATGAAATATATCTCTCTCATAAATAACTCTCCCCCTTTTTGACATCATCAAAAGGGGCAGGTCACTTAGCACTACCAGCATCATCCTCAGACGAGCTCTCCTCAGCATCGTCTTCCTCATCATCGTCTTCCTCAGACGAGCTCTCTGCAGCAGCACCCTCAGCCATCTTCTCATCACCATCATCGTCTTCCTCTGAAGAAGAAGAAGAAGAAACTGCTGCCGCCTCCTCTGGATCAATGCCTGCGACACCTGGCTGTGAAGGTGGAGCCGCAGAGGGATCTCTGACAGGAAATGGAGGACCGGAGGATGGAAGAGGTCGGGCAAAAGATGTGGGATCAGGACTAAGCATGTCGAACTTCGCAAAGAGTGCCTCAAATTGCAAGTCCACGAATCTCATGGAGTTAGCAAAATAAGTCATATCATTGCGAATCCCCTGGAAACGCAAGTCCATATCCGCACGAAGGGCTGCATCTCGCTGCTCCATATCCGCACGAAGGGCTGCATCTCGCTGCTCAATCCAGGACTGGTGCTCCTGAATCTGAGAGCGAATCTCAGATGAGATGAAGGACTGGAACTCAGGAGATAAAGATGGCCCGGGAGCAGAGGAAGTCCCTGGGGCCGATGATGACCCTGGAACAACAGCAGGAAGAACAGGAGGTTGCTCAGGAGCGGCTCGACGAATCTGAGCCTGCATCCTCTTCAAAAGGGTGCAGTCCAAGTTCACAGAGGGTTCGGAGGGAGTCTCCGAAGAAAGATCAAATCCTAAATGTTTGAGAAGATAGGATATGAGCATTCCATAAGGCAAATGCCTACCGGACATGCGGATCTGATCAGAAGCCATGTGAGAAGCAATGAGATGTGGGAAATTAATCTTAATGCCTTTCAGAAGGCAATAGATGATAAGAGGAACTGGACTCCTAGCATTGCTATACTCACTGGACTTAGGTAAAATGTTATAGAAGACAAATTTGGCTAGGACTTGGGCGGTGAACGTGAACTTGTTCACTTCCTCATTCCTAACCAGACCGGGATTGTCATTCCCGTGAATCAAGGTGGAAGCGGTGAGCGCAGACTCACCGTCCGGATATTCAAAATCTTGGAGATCAAAGTTGTAAACATCAACTCCTCCAGAGGAGAGATGCAGAATATCAGCAAATTGGGATAGGGGAATGTCAATATCCTTCCCAAGAACACGAGATCTCACTTGATTTCCCTCAAAAGCAAAATTTGAATAGAAGTAATGCACTAAGGAGGGATACACAGGTTCCCTAATGGCCATGAATTTGTCCAAAGAATTTCTTTTCAGGATGCGAGGGATGTGGAGATGTTCAAAGTCTTTGAGAATAACACATCTCCCTGAAATGACTGCTTTCTTAGAAAGTATGATGAACCGGTTTTCAGCAAGATCATTAACAAAGGGACGTTTAGGTTTAGGAGTGAATGATGAGGAGGGAACAACAGTTTTTCCCTTCTCAGACCTAGATCTCTTAGACATTATGGAGAAATTGATGATTTTTAGGGTAAAAAGGTTATGGCTTGATCTATTCAACAAGAAACCTAAAAATCTTTGACAAAGAATTGAGATTCTTAAAGCTAGAGATCAAGATTTAAACTAAAAAGGAGATTTTTACCTGAATATGGGAATCCCAAACCCTAGAACTGGAATCCTTGAAATCAGTTGGAGAGAAAGGCCCTGAGAGTGAAGATCTAACCCACAATGAGAGAATCAAACTTGGTTTTTGAAGTAATTTGAGAGATTTTGAGAGTTGGAAATTTTTGGAGAAAAGAGAGAAAGGGGATCGCCGGTTTAGGTGTGAGAGAAATGAGAGAGACAGTGTATTAAATAGGCAGATTTAGGGCAGAAATCGACTCACGGTCGACCGGGTCGGTCGACCCACAAAACCCGAGAGCTCTGTAACACAGAGCGGTCGACCCGGTCGGTCGACCCAGAAAAGCCGAGACCACTGACAGATATCGCGGTCGACCGTACGGGTCGGCCGGCAAAAAAGAAAGAAAGAAAATCAATCTTTCAGGCGAAGTCGGTCGACCGTAACTCAAGACCGGTCGGCCGGCTTTGCCCAAAAATCTGTCAAGCCAAAAAAAAAAAATTTTTTTTTTTAAAAGGAAGTTTTAACAAATAAGTAGGATATATCTAACATGCAAGAATACAACAATGTTTTTAAATCTTCATTAAGTTATCATATCAACCAAAAATTCACACAAAACATTTTATTTAATTTCATACAAAAACAAAGTTTTAGAGATGTTGAAGCCGAATACCCGGTGAAGGGTTCTGAACTTCATCCTCTTGATTCCTCTTGAATGAGTTGAGGTGCGCAATTATCATCTCTAATGTATTTGCTTGAATATGAAATTTTTACAAAATTTATTCCTAGTTTTGAAAATACAATGTGTATATATATAGATATATAATCTAGGCTAGACATGTGGACATTCAAAAAATATGGTATAAAAGACAAGATATCAAATTAAAACATGGCATATACACAAACATGATAGAGATGTTGGTTTACACAAGCATATATCAATGTAGCATAAAAGTAAACTAACACTCCTACACATGTGTATATATATCACCAAAATTAAAAACTTTTAAATGGAGAGGTTACCAAGCAAGGGCAATCTCCAAAATAGGTGCCTCCATGATAGCGATGCAAGCGCGATGTGTTCTTTGAGCTTAGTTGCATCCACCACCCGGGCACCGTCTCCCCCTAAGTCTTGGAGGAAGAGGATCCACCTGCATCATCTAAATTTGGTGGGTCTTTTGGTACCCATATCTTTTTGGGTCCTTTTGGATTAGTACCGGGACGAACCCAAACATATTTATTATGCACATTATTTTTAGCAAAACAAAACTTTTCTAAATGGCCTTTGCGGCCACAATGCGTGCAAATGTAAATTCTACCACTACCATACATGTATGCATGTTTATGTGTGTGTGCATGTTTCCGTGTATGTGCATGGTGAGTGTGTTTCCCTTGGGTTACTCCCTTTGGAAATCTAGATGCAAATTTATTTAGATCAAAGGCACACTTTTTAAGAGTTGAATCTAAAACATCAACTCGCTTTTGCATTTCCACAAAATCATTTTTATTACATGAGGGAATAGAAGTTTTTCCTTTACAAGCTATTTTATAATTTTCAAACTCAATTTTTATTTTCTTAAAAGCACAAGATAAATCATTTTTCTCTTTTTCAATAATATTAATTTTATCTTTTAAAGACTCATTTTCCCTTTTTAATTTCTTATTATGAGATTGAGAAATCTCATACCTATGTTGTAATTCTTCGAAAAAATGAGCTAACTCATCCATAGTCAACTCATCCTCATCTAAAGAGTTGTCAATAGTTACCTTCGAAGCATCGTCTCCATGTGCCATGAAGCACATGTGTGCGGCGTCGTTCTCCTCTTCGGATTCCGACTCCGTGTCATCCCACGTGGCCACCATTGCTTTCTTCTTCTTATGGCCGTTCTTGGAGGTGGTCGCTTGAAGAGCGGGGCAATCCGCAATTAGATGTCCGATCTTCTTGCAATGGAAGCAAGGACCGGGGTCTTCTCTTTTCTTTTCAAATCTTCCTTGAGGTCTCCCTCTTCGGAAGTTGCTTTGCCTCCCTTTCTTGTAGAACATTTTGCCCACCTTCCGGATGAGCATGGCGAAGTCCTCATCGCAATCTTCCGATGAGTCATCCTCTTCATGGATGGTTGGAGTGGCTTTGAAGGCAAGTGCTTTCTTCTTGGGTGCCTCCCTTTCTTCTCTTACCTTCATCTCCATCTCATGCGTCTTGAGATTTTCGATGAAGCCGGAGAAGTCCATCTCCTCCCTATCGTTGAGTTCCTTGAGGGTGGTTGTCTTTACTTCCCATGCCTTGGGAAGAGCTCTAATGACCTTCCTTATCTTTTGGTCATTGTCAATTGCGTCACCTAGAGAAGATAAAGCATTAGTAATCTTGGTGAAACGCGTGAGCATGTCATCAATGCTCTCATTATCAAACATATAAAAGTTCTCATATTGAGAACGCAACAAGTCAATCTTAGATCTTTTGACTTGTGACGTTCCTTCATGAGTCACAATAAGAATATTCCAAACTTCAAATGCGGACTTGCAATTTATGATGCGTGATAAGTCATCCTCATTTAAGGCTTGGGTTAAGGCATATTGGGCTCTAGCATTAGCTTCATAATCCTTGGAGGTATCCTCGGACCATGAGCTCTCATCGGTGAGGGGTTCAATAAATTCTTTTGTAATGGACCTAGCAACCCTAACTCCTAGGGACTTAAGGAAGAGGTTCATCTTGACCTTCCATATGGGAAAGTTCAAGCCATCAAACTTTGGTGGGGACTTGATGCTAGAAAAGTCAAGTGATGCCATGGATGAATAATATAAAGCACACTAAATGAAGAATGCAACTAATATAGCCAAATAACAAGGATCTCCCTAAGGTGGTTAAACCAAATTGTAGGTTAGGCTCTGATACCAATTGAAATCACCTAGAGGGGGGGTGAATAGGTGATGGCTATATGAAATATGGCAACAATGCGGAATTAAAAATTCTACTTGACAAATTGCTCAAATTAAAAGACTAGCAATGAACACAATAAGTAGTGCAAGAAATAAAGGAGTTTGAGTTTAGAGAAAATTCGAGCAAACGCAAACACAAGTATATGTTTCCGAGGTTCGAGCCACGCTCTACGTCCCCGCCTTCACACTTGAAGGATTTCCACTATTGTTGATCCCACCGGATCTCCAATACAAGGACACACTTGTCCTATCTCTTGTGATGCCGCAACACCACCCGGAGCACACTAGCTCGCTTGAGGCCGATGCCTCTACAACTTCGCTCAAGAAGAAAATGATCACACTTGATCACAAATAGCTCACTTGCACAATCCTATAACCAATATGTAGATGTAGAAATTTGGGATTGTGTAGTGCAAAATCTAGAGAGAAGTAGAGGTATAGGCTTCAAATAGGTGTATGGAAATTTTGGCTTTGAAAATCTTTTCTAAAATGAAGACTTGAAATTCTTATGAAAATCTCTTGTAAAATTGTTTAGGAATAGTTGTCTTATCATGTTGAAGTGACCCACTATTTATAGGGGATGAAAAATAGGGTAAGACAGCAAGAGAGATTCGTTGGGGTGAGATCCCAACAAAATCTGTCAGAAAATATAGCTGTTGGAGTCTGTCAGAATTTCTGACAGCTGCCGGTCGACCGCCAACGGTCATATTTCTGACCGTTGGGGACATCGGTCGACCGCCACGGTCGACTCAGAGATACAGAGAGCACTTAAGGGTTCCCGGTCGACCCGAGCGGTCGCCCGACGTGCACATGCACAATTTGTGCACGTCGGTCGACCCGGACGGTCGACCGGCTCCTGTCAGCTCTGAAAAATCAGACTGCAGAAACCAGAACTTGTGATCTAAGGGTTTGATCTTTTGGATTAAGGTTTTGAACCTTGTAAAAATAGGAGTATGATCATAAGTCACTACTCTAACATGTTAAAACATTTTGATAAAATCTCTTTGATAAAAACTTTATTTTCCAAAGGTCGGTTTTTCCAAAACTTAAAGTTTCTAAAACAAATTTCCAAAACATGTTAACTCTAAAACTAAGTTGGAAATAGAAATTGTTTTTGAAGCCATGAATCAAACTAAAGTGTGTGTGTGAGTGACAATCCCATAACTCTACTTCTAACATCTAGGTTTTGACAAAACGTCTAAAAGAAAAGTAAAAATACAAATCTCGGTCTTTTTCATTGTCTTGATCTTGACTTGGTCTTTTCTTCAGAATCTTGTTCCCGAAGCTTTCTAATGTGCTTAGCTTAGGAATGCAAATCTTTAGCGGCATCCAAACTTGTGAGTCTTGATAGTGGAGCCGTCAAATCAACTTGTTTTGAATCTGAAATTCTTTTAAACAAAATTGTTAAATACATAACTAAATATGGTTTGTTATCATCAAAATATTCATCGGGATATTGGGCTAATGGCCTTTGGGACAACATAACGCAGTCGGCAATCTTATGTACGCTATGGTGTGTACGAGATCAGATCTATCACAAGTTGTCTCCATGGTCAGCAGATATATGCATGATCCAGGACAGGGTCATTGGGAGGCAATGAAATGGATCTTGAGATACATCAAAGGAACTATTGATGTAGGTTTGGTATATGAGAAGGACTCCACGGGGAAGCAAGATTGCATTGGATATGTTGATTCCGACTATGCAGGTGACCTTGACAAGCGCCGGTCTACAACAGGGTATGTCTTCACATTCTCTCAAGCACCGGTGAGTTGGCGCTCCACACTGCAGTCTATCGTCGCGTTGTCTACCACAGAGGCCGAGTATATGGCCATGACGGAGGCTATGAAGGAGGCAATCTGGCTTCAAGGTCTGCTTGATGACTTGGGAGTGAAACAGGATCTGCTGGAGATTAACTGTGACAGTATGAGCGCTATTTACTTAGCCAAGAACCAGGTCTATCATACACGGACGAAGCATATCGACGTCAGGTACCATTTTGTTCGGGAGATTCTAGAGGAGGGTGATATCGAACTGCTGAAGATTCACACATCAGAGAATCCCGCCGACATGCTTACTAATATGGTGTCAGGAGTCAAGTTTGCACATTGCAAGGCTTTGCTCCATGTCCTACAGGTAGCTTGAGCTTGTTGAAGCTCATTTTGGTCAAACTACGGATGGCTTGATCCCTTGGGCAGGGTACGTAGGCAACCACATTGGTGCAGCCGTTTTCGAGTCGATGGACAGTTCGGCTCAGATTTAGAAGAATCTTCACCGAGGTGGAGAATTATTGGAAAGAGAGAGGATGTAGTCGAGGAAGTCGACGACGGAAGGACAGCAGCAAAAGCAGGACAGCAGCAAAAGCAGGTCAGCAGCAGAAGCAGCAGAAGTTCGGTCGACCGGCCCGGTCGACCGCCCGCAGTAGCAGGAGTTCGGTCGACCGGTCCGGTCGACCGACGTGCACAACATGCACAAGGCATCATCTCGGTTGACCGCCCGGTCGACCGACTGAAGTGACCCAACTCTCGGTTGGGAACGGTCGACCGGCCCGGTCGACCGGTGTATAGGGTCGGTCGACCGACAGTCGGGTTGCGGGCTGTTTTTTGCTGAATTAGAAATCTGTTGTATAAAAGCGGGATTTCTAAGGTTTTGCTGTATCAAGGAAAGTTGTAGCTCTCTTGATACTCAGAGGTGCTGCATCCATTGTAATTGATTATTAAAAATCAATAGAAACTCTCTTTCATTGCCCCGAGGACGTAGGCATCAAGGCTGAACCTCGTTAATCTTTGTTTCGTGTTCTTTCTCTGGGATTGTTTTTGTTTGTGCTGCTGTTTGGAATTGTTCTTCTGTACTTTGGAGATCTAGAGTTCCTCTTCTAGTTGTTGTCAGGGCACAACATAATCGCCTTCGCCCGCTGAACATTTATGAAATGTGTTCTACAGAATGGGGCTTAACGACCAGGTTCATACTAGCATCTAAAATTTGCATTTGAAGTCATTCAATTAT
This sequence comes from Agave tequilana, assembly GCA_038442645.1. Lineage (NCBI taxonomy): Eukaryota > Viridiplantae > Streptophyta > Magnoliopsida > Asparagales > Asparagaceae > Agave > Agave tequilana. The sequence goes on from JAVJIF010030012.1 coordinate 320,579, forward strand.
TTATTACCTACCTATAAACTGTAAGTTGTTGGACTACAGGATATAATTGCATTATCAGGTGCACATATTTCATGAAGTAAACAACAGAAACAAGATACACTGTATGTATTCTCCTAATGTTTTCATTATCTAATTTCATTTCAATTAATAATTTTATTGGACACATCTAATGAAGAAATGGGATAGCATTTTTCACCTCTTCCCACAGCTATAACCAGTGGTATGTTGTAAAACAAAAACACAATAATTAGCAATATGCAATGTTTCTACTGTTGTATACTAGTCTACGGACTACTATATTATATCCTAAAATTTTAAGTGGAGAATGGATCTTATTCAACTTTTCTTTCTTACTTGCTTGCTTGAAAAAAACAAAGAGGTACACTAGCCTTTTATAAGCTTCAAAGAAAAAAACTTATAAGAATATCAATCATCTACTTTAATGACATAAACAAATGACAATAATGCATATATGATTTTTTAACTTCTCCAATTCATGGTGACTCTTCATTCGTTCTAATTGATGATGACTCTTCATTCCTTCTAATTGAAGATGATGACTCTTCATTTCTCTCAATTGATGATGACTCTTCATTTCTCCTAATTGATGATGATGACTCTTCATTTCTTTCAATTGATGATGACTCTTTATTTCTCCTATTTGATGATGGTGACTCTTTATTTCTTCACCTTATGGTGTCTCTTCTACTTCCCAAATGAATGTCATAGAATACATTTTTATTTGATATTCCAACATGTCCCCCAAATCAAAATATTTTCACACCGAGCATTTCTTTTAGCCTTCTGAAAGGTTCAATAGGTAATAACTTGGTGAAAATATCTGCTACTTGCTCCATGGTATGACAATACTCCAGCTCCATGGTTTTCTGCTTTACATGGCCTCTGAGAAAATGAAATCATGTATCTATATATTTGCTCCTCCCATGATGTATTGGGTTCTTTGCAAGTTGGATAGCTGATTTGTTGTCCACAAATATTATAGTCGCTTCTTCTTGTGGATGATCCAACTCCTTTAAAATGTTCCGCAACCAAATAGCTTGACATACAGTAGATGAAGCTGCCACATACTCTGCTTCGCATGAAGATAAGACCACAACTCCTTACTTCTTTGAGGTCCATGAAAATGCAGTTGACTCAAGATAGAAAACATAGCCAGTGGTGCTTTTCCTCTCATCTTGGTCACCTACCCAGTCGCTATCTGAATAGCCTACTAACTCTGCAGTTTCATCATAAGTATAAAATAGACCAAGATTGAGTGTGCCTTTGATATACCTTAGAATCCTCTTTGTAGCTAGCCAATGAGACTCCTTCGGTGTCTCCATATAGCGACTCACAAGTCCGACTCCATAAACAATATCGGGCCTTGTGATCGTTAAGTACCTCAAGATACCAACTAGACTTTTGAAAAGAGTCGAGTCTACAAAATCTCCATTTCCTTCTCTTGATAGCTTTATTCTTGTGACTATTGGGGTGTTCACTGGGTTGCAGTTACTCATCTTGAATTTCTCCAAGATATCCTTTATATACTTCTTTTGAGATATAAATATCCCATCTTTTTGTTGCTTCACTTCAATACCAAGAAAATAGGACATCAATCCATTGTCCGTAATCTCAAATTCATTGAACATCGCCTTCTTGAATTCAGCAAGCATCTCGGCGCTACTTCCTGTATATAACAAATCATTAATATAAAGACAAATTATTAGAAATTCGCCTTAACGGTTCCTCTTCATGTAGTTGGCATGCTCATAAGGATATTTGGTGAAGCCGTTTTAATGAAGATAACCATCAATTTGGGCATTCCATGCCTGTGGTGCCTGCTTTAAGCCGTACAAGGCTTTTTTTAGGCGATATACTTTATCTTCTTACCCTTTTACTAGAAAACATTCTGGTTGTTATACATACACCTCTTCTTCAATAATACCATTGAGAAATGCTGACTTGACATCTAAATGATATATCTTCTACCTGTGATGAGCTGCAAGTGAAATTAATAGTCTCACCATGTCCAATCGAGCAACTGGTGCAAAGACTTCTTCATAGTCGATGTCGTATTTTTGTTTATAGCCTTTCACTACAAGCCTCGCCTTATACTTATCAACTTCACCATCTGCTGTGCGTTTGATCTTGTACACCCATTTGACACCTATTGCCTTGTGATTTTGTGAAAGTGTTGTCAACTCCCATGTGTCGTTCTTCTGGATGGCATGCATCTCATCCTTCATTGCTGATCGCCAACAATCTTCTTCCTTAGCCTCTTGGAAAGTGAGAGGCTCATGATCAGCATATAAGTAGAAGAGATTAGCCTCTCCATCTTCTTCTATCTGCTTATAGATCTCCCTGAAGCTTCTCATTTTGATGGGACCTTATTGCACAGAGGATTCACTATTACTACATTCCCCAGAAGATGGAGAATCTCTTGCAGGAGACGGTGTAGCGTGTTGAGGAGGTGGTGGTGGTGGTGGAACCTCATGTAGGGGCTCATCAGGTTCATTCATCACGGGTTGCTCTTTAACAGTCTCTTCATTGCTCCAACTCCATGCTTCAGCTTCAATGAAGACAACGTCTCTACTAACTACTAGTTTCTTATTTAGTGAATTGTAGATCTTATATGTCATCGACTCCGCGCTATATCCGATGAAAATGCATTTTTCACCATGATTGTCAAGCTTCTTCCTTTTGACTTCAGGTACTTGAGCATATGCAACACACCCAAATATTCGTAGGTGTGCGACATTAGGCGTGTAGCTGCTCCATGCCTCTTGAGGAGTCTTGCCCTTCACTTGCTTCGTCGGGCACCGATTGAGCAAGTAAGTTGAACATGCCACAGCTTCCTCCCAAAACTGCTTCGGCAGCCCCTTATCTTTGAGCATGGTTCTTGTCATATTAAGAATTGTGCGGTTCTTTCTTTCTGAGATGCCATTTTGCTATGATGTGTAGGCAGTAGTAAACTGCCTCTTTATGTCTTACTTCCTGCAATATTCTTGAAACATATTTGAGGTGTACTCACCACCTCGATAAGATCGGAGAGTTATTAGCTTGTGGCCACTCTCCGCTTCAACAAGAGCTTTAAAATTCTTGAAGGTAGTAAAGACAGCATATTTTTCTTTAAGAATGTACACCAACAACTTTTTACTGAAATCATCAATGAAGATAATAAAATATTTATTAGCTCCTAAAGAGACGGGATCTAGTGGTCCGCAGATGTCAGTATGAATAAGTTGCAATGGTGCCACCACTCTCCACGACTTTCCATTGGAAAAAGGAAGTCGTGCTTGCTTGCCAATTATGTAAACTTCATATATATGACTTGGTGGATCGATTGTTGGTAAACCTCGTACCATGTCGGCTGTAGATAGTAGTTTCAGGCTGTTGAAGTTTAGATGGCCGAAGCGAACATGCCACCTCCATGACTCATTCTTCATGAGTCCTTGAAAACACTTCTCAACTTTCGTGTTTAGATGCAAAGAAAACATGCGGTTCCTTGTCATCTTAACACAAGGTATAAGACCTCCTTTTGTATTTTTCAACCAAAAATGGTCGTTCTCCATATATATTTTATATCCTTTTCGAGTAATTGACCGAAGCTGAGAATATTACTTTTCATGTTAGGAATATAATAAACATCAAAAATATACTCGGGCTTACCATCCTTTTGGTAGATTTTGATTTTTCCTCTGGCTTTAATAAGGAGTTTTGAAGAATCTCCCAAGCTCACACTACCATGAACTCCTTCTGCGAGTTCCATGAAAAGTTTTTTCTTCCCGCACATGTGGTTGCTAGCACCCAAGTCAAGGTACCAAAACATCATTCTGAACACTTGAATCATCATGAGTAAGAAGAAGAGTAGAGTTATTATCCACATCATTTGTTGCTTCAACGAGATTAGTAAGATTTTCAGTTCTGTGCCAGCAATCCGAGGCATAGTGTCCAAATTTCTGACAATTATAGCATTGGACGTTTTTGTTGTTTCCACGTCTAGATGTAAATCTTCCCTGATTGCTTCGTCCTCGACCTCTAAAACTTTGAAACTCCACTTGATTTTGAGTGGTGTATTGTTGGGGACCACGTCCCCTACCTCTGCCACGACCACGACCTCTACTATGTGAGCCACGATCATTTAGAGTCAGTTTTGACTCTAATGCTTGTTCCAAAACTATGAAGCCGGTCTTCTTTTGCATGCGTTGCTCATGAACTTGGAAAGATCCCAAAAGCTCCTCTATTGAAATCTCTTCCAAATTCTTGGACTCCTCAATTGCTGCCGCCACATGCTCGAACTTTGATGTGAGGGATCAGAGTAATTTCTCCATCACTCAGATGTCCTCCATCTTCTCTCCACTTCTCCTCATTTTATTCACAATTAGAAGTAATCGTGAACAATAATCGGAGATTTTTTATTCATCTTTCATTTGAGCGGCTTCAAGACCACCCCTCAAAGTTTGGAGGCGAATTCGCTTCGCCTGCTCGACTCCTTTGTAGATGGTAGCAAGGATTTCTCGTGTTTCCATGCTCGTCATTACTTCGGCAACTCTCTCGAAGGTAAACTCGGCCAACCCTTGATAGAGTAGAAAACGAGCCTTGCTATCCTTCTTTCATTGCCCTTTAAGAGCCTTTTTCTCTTCGGCAGTATAGATGGCTTCTACCTCCGGTGTGGGTTCCTTGAACCCATCAATGATTAGCTCCCACAACTCATGAAAATCAAATAAAGCTTTCATCTGAATTGACCAACTCTCATAGTTATCTTTCAATAACTTAGGTACTTGTAGATTGATGAGATTGTTGGTGGAGGCCATGAGGAGAAGAGGAAATGAAAAGAAATTGAATTGGCTCTGATACCAATTGTTGTATACTAGTCTACGGAGTAATAAACTATAATCTAAAATTTTAAGTATAGAATGGATCTTATTCAACTTTTCTTTCTTACTTGCTTACTTGAAAAAAATAAAGAGGTACACTAGCCTTTTATAGGTTTCAAATAAAAAACTTACAAGAATGTCAATCATCTACTTTAATGCCATAAACAAATGACAATAATGCATATATGACTCTTTAATTTTTCCAATTCAAGGTCACTTTTCATTTTTTTCAAATTGATTTCAAATTGATGATGACTATTCATTCCTTCTAATTGAAGATGATGACTCTTCATTTCTTTCAATTGATGATGACTCTTCATTTCTCCTAATTGATGATAATGACTTTTCATTTATTTCAACTGATGATGACTCTTTATTTCTCCTATTTGATGATGGTGACTCTTCATTTCTTCATCTTATGGTGTCTCTTCTACTTCCCAAATGAATGTCATAAAAGGCATTTTTATTTGATATTCCAACATCTACATGCAGTTAGTATTCATAGCTTATACTTTATATCATGCACTGCTCCTCCTAACAGTAATAATTAGTGAAGAAATCGTCTAAGTTATTCTTATCAAGGCTTGATGGTTATAGTTATTCCCATTCATTTTTCAAATCCTTGGGAGAGGTGATTCTCATGTAAGCAGCCATTGGTGTCTGCATGGAGTCACCTGATCCTGAGCAAGACAAATGCATTTAGTATTTATATTTTTTCTCCCTTTTTTCATCCTTCTGTATCTTCTCCTGCCCTCTTTATCCCATGCCATGACGTGGAACCTGGAACTTATGCACACGGGACATTTTCCTTCAGCTCTTTCTTTCTGCTAAGACTTTGAGTTTCATATTGTCAAAATGTTGTTCTTTGTGTTAGAGAAGCCAGCACTTCACACGTTCCATTTGCAGGATTGACCCATACTGCAGAGTGCATAAACAAAAGTGAATCACCACTTTTGGCTACTGAACCACCCTTCTAATAGATTTCTGCAGTCGTGTGTATAATTTTCCATCTCATGATAATTGCACTTAGCTATGACACGCGTTCAAAATACAGTTTTGAATCAGCAACAAACTCATGCATTTTGTTTGCATATATCAGAAGACAGTCATGGGCAGTGCAATGGCTGAAGTTTGATAATAGCTATTTCAGTTTAAGATCTCTCTTTCCCTGGGTTGCATCTAAATCCATCATACAGTTGAGTGAAGAATAAGTTGTCTTGATCCACTTAGGATATCAAAGAGAGGAGGGATGAAGATCTGCTAGTTTTGCCTACTGATGTTGCTTTATTTGATGATCCATCGTTCAAGGTAAACTAACACAAGATCACAGCCTCCATTTTCATAACTAAACCGAAGATTATGATTCTTAATGCCGGATGATTCTTCCTGTCTGTTAGGTCTATGCTGAGAAATATGCTGAGGATCAAGATGCATTCTTCAAGGACTATGCTGAAGCTTAATGACTTACAGGTCTGGCTTGTTCGCATCTGATCCACGTATCATTTGTATCGGTTTCACTGGATAATAATTTGTGGATCAATTTCTGAGCTTTAGAGCTACGGGGAGTTTTCAACCAAGTAATTATCGGTTGCTGTAGAATTAAAGTAATGATTGTTTATCTGAGCCAAATAATTTGGGTAAAGACTTGTGTTGTGGTTGAGTGGCATTGTTTTTAGATCGAGAACGCCCAGGACAAAGATAACATTTTCAGAGAGCTACAAATTAATCTCTACAGTATTCAGAGAGTCTCTGTAAATGGTTGTGTGTATTGCATTTCCTTTGAATATATGGAACTATATAGCTATGTGATTTTCCAGTACGCATAAATCCACATTATTTCCCTTAAAATTAGGTGCGCGTTTCTTCTTTTGTTCACCAGGAGAGTGTATTTCGTGACAAGAGAATTGGTAAAGGCACTTGTGTGCATGAGGAGGGCATAAGTTCAACTCTCGCCTAAATTTATTGATAATTTTTCTTCCCCTATCTCTGGGATTTTCACCCCATTAGAAAAACCTAATCGTCATTTTCCTTATCCTTATCCTGTACTTCTACAGTGCTGATTGCGCCAGCTTAAAATGCATCATCGGTTTATCATGCTTTCCTGTCTAAATCGCTTGACCAATACAGTAACTTTTCCTATCTATCTACAGTGATGGTCCTTCACGTGAAGGACCAGATTGTGGTCCTCCGCGCTGTGGGCCGCTCACACAGCTGATGGACCGCTCGAGGCGAGAGCGGGCCCGCTCCGGACTATCCATCAGCTGTGATGGATGGCCCACGGCGTGCCCATCTACACCCCCTTTTAGCTTCCCATTCTCCATTTTCTTGCAAAGATGATAATCTTGTAGTCCTTATGAGCAACAATTCTATTTACTCCAGAATAAAACACCTACTCTTGAGACTGCAGATATCAAGTAGGCAGGCCAGTTCAGAGAAGAAGGGGGGGGAAAAAATTCTTGAAATTATGCTCAAGAGGTCACCTCACATATGATAAGAAAATGACCTCAACAATGATGCAAGAGACTTGCTTTGGTGTTAGCGAAGTCATCCATCATTATGGACACTACTTTTGGGCACACCAAAGTATCAAACAGGAATGTGAACTAGATTGCTTGGCCCCCAAGTCACAAGTAAGTTGAACTCTAAGCCATCCAATCAAGAAGCTAGTAGGGGTTGCTTTCACAAGGCTTCATCAAGATCCAAGAGCAGGTCACCTGCCAATTCATTGGCTAACTCATAAGTCAAACATGCAACTATCACAAACAAATTGACACAATGATGATCACAAGTGCTATTCCCTTGTGCTTTTATATACCTAAAATCTGTACATATTCACTGCATTAAAGAGTCCAACTGCTGCATCTGAATAAACATTGAGAACATTGAACAACATCACACAAAAAGATAGTCTCTGCTGCACTACTGCAACAAATGAGCTCAAAGATGGATACATTTCGCAATACAAGGATTAAAATGTTTATTTCTTCGGATTTCCTTCACTTCTCTTGCAGTAGGGGAGGTGGGTACCTCCTAGATATGCGAAATCTCTACAAGGATGAGTCCTGAAGAAATCAGGAGCTGGGCCAAAACAGAGCGATGAACAGGGCGAAGATGTTACCGCTGAGCAGTGCGCGTAGAACCATTTGTTTCTTTGGTGTATATGGGGATATCTTGCGTTAGCTTCGCAACCAAACGTGCGGGACAAGACAGCTTTCTTGTGACTAAATGCATCAAACGAGAACTTCCCATGATAGGCCCCAGTTCCGCTATCTCCCACCCCACCGAATGGTAAATTAGGGTTCGCTAGCTGCATTGAGAATGGTAACATAAATCATTACTTAACTTATGTGGCCAATATGTTGCAAAATATACAAGGATGCTTGTGTTCTCAGATTTCGCAGATACCAAAGTCATGCATGCGCAAGCTGAGTTTGTTTGCACCAAAAGTGATCGGAACGAAGAGGACATAATAATGCATTTATTGTCTCCCATTTCCAATGGAAAGATTAGAGATATCAAAGAATAATAGACCAAAATTTCAAAATCATACATGTGCATTTAGGCCGACTTTGTTCGCATTGAAAATAATCAGAATGAAGGGGGATACAAGAGAAATAATGCAGCTCTTTTCTCTCATTTTCACTTTCAAAAATGGGAAGATTTTCAGAGACGTCAAAGTGAATAATAGACAAAACTAGGAGTAAATGAGAAACTTACATGCAGTACCGTCTCATTAATGCACATTCCTCCAGCAGATACACTTTCCACAAACATCTTTTCTAGCTGCTTGTCCTTGGTAAAGAGGTATGCGGCAAGAGGCTTTGTTCTCGAGTTTATTACATCAAAACAATCTTGGATTTTGTCAACCTTCATGAATCGATATAAAATATATCAGAATAGTTACTACCACCCCACTGATACTTGTACTTTCAGTTTCACAAACGTGCCAGATAATATCGGATAAATACTACAATTACGAAAGAGTAACTGCTGCTTTATTTCGAGTTCCGTTTGTCAGAGATTCTTACAGTGATAACAGGAAGCAATGGACCAAAAATTTCCTCCTTCATAATCAGTGAATCTTCTGGAACATCCAACAAAATAGTAGGAGCTATTCTCCTGTGACGACAACAAGACAACGTTAAATGCGCACCTCATTTTATCTATTTGTTTATCTGAAAAAAAATGTATGCATCCGAATTAGCACGACCAAGAAAAGGTATAAAATTGCTTACAGGCGTTTCTCATCCCGCTGGCCCCCAAGTACAATCTTGTCAGAAACCATGTCATCATCCAAGAGCTTCACCAAGCGTGCAAAGTGATTTGAATTTACAATGCGAGATAGATCTGATGATGCTAAGGGATCCTTCCCGTAGAATTTCTCCAGAGTAACTTTCAGGGCATTCAACTATTAGAAATCAAAATAACTAATCAAGGTCAGAATGATGTCACACAAATAGAGGTCTCACTAGCTTCCTATGAGAATGCCTACCAGTTTGGGAGCAAATGATTTCGTTGTTATGATATAGTCTGGAGCTACACAAGCTTGACCACTGTTACTTCCCCACTTCCCGACCGCAATTCTTTTTGTTGCAACCTTGAAATGAATTTGCAAGAAGGAATCAGCTTTGCAACTGGCCAATTATCAATATAGTCCAATAAATTAGTCCTTTAGGAAAATAGAAAGAATAATACTTTTAGGTTGATATTTGAATCGACAATGACAGGAGATTTTCCTCCGAGCTCCAAGATTACAGGGGTCAGGTGCTTTGCAGCTGCAGTCATCACAATGCGGCCTACTCTTCCATTGCCTACACAGTTGCAAGGTATCAGATGAACAGATGTCAAAGAAACTTAATTCAAATTTGATTTTACAATCCAAACTTATTAAAGAAAATGCAGAACTATAGGTGTGTTTAAAGCATCAAGCAATTACTCAAAAGATAACAAACCATACCCAAGCCATTTATTTAAGCTCTAGAGATCCCGAAGAATAGCATAAGCCAAAAAGTACAGAGACGAGTGTATTTGCAGGATGTATGCATATCTGAATTTAGATAGGAGTCTAGGATCTATGTACCTTAAGATCTCTCATGCCAATTGAGACCCGCAGTCCACTAAGCACATAAACTGGAGAAAAATAACTAAAGTCAAGGTAGATAATATCAAAGTTCAGGTTCACTGTGATTGTTTGAAGGGCTCAAAATATCCATTAAGGACAAAAGTTCCTTTTATTTTACATGTACACTGTTGAGAAACATCAGCTTCTAGTGCGCCTCCTGCTTTTATACAAATATCTAACGTGTGAACTGATATAAAACCCATCAGATTCAGCCCAATCCAGAGTGCAACTAATAGAAATATTCCCTCAAATATGGCTTCCAAGTTCCAACTGACCTATGAAACCAGTCAACCTAAGCTGTTAAGAAAAGGGCCTGATGTGTTTCCTCAGAAGGTAAGTTAGTTGTGTGACCTGACAGGCAAACTTTATTCTCAGTTTGGGAGGTAAATCGACTGTCCTACCTGTACAGCTAGCAGTACTACACAGTATTTAATGATATAATAAGTTTATGTTATTTTCCTGAAGCTATCATGTGCTTAAAATTAGGTAGCAAACATTAACAGAGACACTCAAGCTGAAGATAGCAAATGTAGAAATCATCTACAGATTACTGACAATTATCAAAAGCGAAATTCAAAGTTACGGCACCACACAGCTTCTATTCATTGAAGGGAGAAAGTTTTAATTAGGATGTACACAAAGGCCGTCAATCTAAGGTATGGTGTCTGGCTTATCTTTGAGATACGAGGAACAGTAAATTAATTCGCTAAAGCACTTTACCATAAATCTTGGAAGCATGACTCCCATCACTCAATTGAGCATCCAATAAATTTAAAGAGAAGAAGTTTCTAGCTAAGATATGTAAAGTTAATATAGTTTATAATATATGCATTGCATGTATACCATAGCCTAGATTGGGTAATATCTTGGATAGGCTCTAAGAAAAGAGTTGCAGGAGAAAGATGTATACATTTGAACAGTTTCACTTATCATGTCACACTTTGTGAGCTAATATTAGACATAGTATTAAGAGAATATTTACTATGTTGAATGGAAAGGCAACTAGAAAAATAAGAGAGACCAGTAAAAAGGAATATGGTCGCAGTAATTTTATACGACCACTGACCAGGGGATTTAAATGTATAGGAAAATATTGCTACAAGTGAGACTAGAAATGAAACACTCAATAAGCATTATTATTTGAATAACCTGAGGCAAAGGCAGTCAGTAAGAACCTGTATAGAATATTTTATCCCACTTTTGCTCTAAAAGTGCACTTGTTTCTGCTACGGCGCCCTCAACAACTTTTATACATGAGCTATCGACGTAATCTGGTAACAGCCTTGCAAACAATGATGACGTTGCCGGAGCAATTTCTGATGGCTTTAGAACAACAGCATTACCAGCTGCAATGGCTCCAATTACTGGATCAATAGACAGCACTGAAAAACGGAAAAGTGAATGAAACTTTGTTAGTAAAATTAATCTCAATTCATGAAAAGAAATAGGTTTAAGCAACAGTTAAGTTTCTATTGCATGTATCCATAGAAAAAGAAGATCATACTGTCAATGACTACAGAGACTTTAGATAAGTGATTGGGGGCAAGTTAAAGAAATACAGTTCTAAACTTGTGGAGAAACTAAAAATAGGATGGACATGCATTTTGGCTACTTACAAAATTGGCAGTGCATCATCTAATACAGCCTACCAATCATTTCCCATACCTTTTTCTCAAATGAATGACTACTTTTGTAGCCACTAGTAGAAAAGTACCAATTCTCTATCAACATCTTTTGCAGGTTATATTGGGTGCATTAACTCTAACCTTATCATCAGGATTCTACCCACATTGTGGGAATAAGTGCACAACTCATACGAGAGACATGCATGTGTGCATCAGTCAGTGTGTGCGCACAAAGTGAATTTCTGCAAAAGAAGCATGTGCATGGATATTTGATTCAAAAGGTTGAGAACTGATATGAGCTCCAAATGAGGTTGCAAAATAATTTAGACCTAAAGGCTTAATCAAGTCTTGAGAAGAAAATCATGGAAGGTGCAGATTATATCTCTTTGAAAACATATTTAGAAAGAAAGAAAAAATGAAAGGTCAAATGATAAACTGATAAAAGTTCTTATGAGAAAGATATAATGATTACGGAAAAATAGGAGATAGATCCTATTTAGGAACATCAAGAAATACACACACAGAGAGGGAAGTATTCTTGTGAGAACTGGGCTCATAATAAGTTTCGTGCGAACTTCACAGTGAGCCACTCGATGGATGGTCTGAACCGTTCAGCTTGATTTACATACTCAAATTAGGCTAACAATGAAAATTCACGCAATTATGTACTTTTTTTTACCCATGCATCAAAAGACATCTGTTTTCTATAGCTAATATAAATATTTTGTGTAACCACTTAACGCATGGGTAAAAGGCATAAAATCACGTAATTTTTCATTGTCAGCTTAATTAAAGTATATAGATCAAGATGAATAGTTTGGATCATCCATGGGGTGGCTCACCGTGGAGTTCGCACGAAGCTTGGGTGCGTGCGTGCGTGAAAGCTAAAAAAGCTTTAGCTTCTTAAAGGAGAGGAAGATTGACAAACTCTTGAATATTTAAATTGAATCACAGGAGGAGGACCTATACTAGATTCAAAAACTACTTTGGGATCAATAGCTGGCAATAAATATATGAAAGGATAAATCAGATACATACGGAAGGGATAGTTCCACGCTGAAATGATCAGCACAACACCAAAGGGCTCTGGGACAATATTTGCAGATGATGGGAAAGTTGTAATTTGAGCTCCCACCTATACAAAATTCAAAACATCAGTAGTCAACAAATGTTAGCAATTCATTTATATACATCAAGAGGTGAAGAACATTTCTCCCAGGCTTCCTAAAAAGAACAAATGGTTTGGTCATACCTTTTCCGGTTTCATCCAACTATTTAACTTCTTCAAAGTATGTGTACATGAAGCTTTTGCCATGGAAACCTGCATTAGGAAAATAAGGTCAGATTACAGGATAAAGTACTTATATGTGGGAGAACAATTGGCGACATTCTTGCCTCAAGAGAGGCCCCTAGTTCAATCTTGCCTCAACCAATTTATCACGAGGAATTTCATGGTGCAATGGCCCCACCTTTATATTCAAAAAACAATTAATGATGCTTCAAATTTAAAACTTATATGGGTTAGATGACTCAGTTCAAAACATCAGAAATAATGCACCAAAGGACCAATTTGTGAGGACCCACGCGTATGAAGCACAGGGCTTATCCCTATGTTTATTTAAAGTAATGAGATATGTAAAGTAGTTCCTGTCCAAATTAAATTTTTTTTTTTTTTTTTTTTGTTTTTACTCTTATAAGGATCAAACTCGGAATAAGGCCAATCAATTAATAAACCAGCAATATCTAACCCTGTATACATAAGGACATACTCCCTCCAGTTTCTCAGTTTAGGCAGCAAGATAAATCTCAGACCACTCACTTTGATGGATACTGCACAAAATGATAATAGTATAATTCTAACATAAAGAGTTTATTTTATCATAAATCTCGACAAGAAGATGAAAAGGAAGGAGAATCAATGAAAATAGATGTTTGGTGTAATGTAATTAACTATAGAGTTTCCAGTTATCTGATAACTTAGCCTAATTCAATAACTGACATAAGAAGCCCAGCAACCCTATATACATGGCTTCTTTCTCCACTGCATTCCTAAATTTAGAAAGCAGCGTAAAATTCCATAAATTTCCAATAACTTGACTTGTGGAAAAATCCACCAAAAAGCAATAGAAATCTAAGGAGTTAATGAATCCATAATGGAGTAGGAAAAAGTTCTTCTTCCTCTTCTTCTTCTTCTTTTTGAGAGAGTGACTTAGAATTTAAAAAAAAAAAAAAATCTTCGGTTAGAGATGCGTGCATCAAAGCATAAAGATTTTGTGTCTTCCATACATCAGAGCTTACTCCATCCCCTAGCTCAAAAGCAAACAACTTTTGAACCCATGACTCTGATAGAGTTCATTCTTCATCACACATTACTTAAACATGAAGATTAAACCACAAAGGAAATCAGCATTTAAAAAAAAAAAAAATGTTTTACACAACGAGTCACAAGTAATCTAAATTATCTAATATCATACTCCACCAATACTAGACCAAATTTTTTAAGGAGAGAAAAAACCATAAATTGGGGTTTATATCATCCTCAATTAACTTTTGAATCCTGTTACCTCCACCACCAATAATTCCGCCCAAAATATCAAAAAAGTTTTCTCCTTTATAACAAAAACCCAACAATCGACAAAACCCATCAACTAGGCATAACCAAATCAGAAGAGAAAGCAGAAGAAGAGACCTCATGGAGAAAAGATTCGAGCTGGGGCTTGGCGAGATCAGAGAAGAGAGCGTCCATGATGTCAGCCTCTTTGTCCTCCATCATCTTCTCGAGGCCCTTCAATTGGGCGGACCTCCACTCGAAAGACCTCGTCTTGCCCAGATTGAAGCTCTCCCTCAGCTCTCTCACCACCAGCTCAGCGTCAAGGGCCGGCGCCTGCTCCTCTCTCTTGCCCACGTCGCCCATGGCCGCTGGATCTCAGATGGAAGGGAATGAGGGGGTCGTTGTTGATAAATAAGGAGGAGTAACAGGGACTAAAAAGGAAAAGATCAGTGAAAGTGAAGAGAGAGAGAGAGAGAGAGACAGAGACAGAGAGGAGGGGGCACGTGAGAATGGGAGTGTGTTAGCTCCTTGGCGTGGAGCTCAACTATCAGCTGTAATGAATAGCTCACAGCGCGTCCTCGCTCTCACTCGACAGCGCGTCCTCGCTCTCACTCGAAGGAGCTAACCCCCTCCCGTGAGGAGGCGGAGAATGTCCAAGAGATGATGAAGGAGAGCGCTAGCCAATCGGCCTCCATTTCAAATTGTAATAATAAGGGGTTTTTTAAAAAAAAAAATCTCAAAAAATAATTAATTCTAAATATCGACCTCCGTTGTAAATTAATTTGAAAAATCAACCTCTGACATGTCACATCGGCGGCGAGGAGGCTCGTCCTGTCAGCGTGGCATCCGTGTTGCGCGCACCGGACAACAACCAATTGAGGAACTCCAAGTAACAGAGAGAGATGCACCAGAGAAGTACCCAAAAGACAAGAACAATTAACAGGAGAGAAAGCAAACACAATATTTAACGAGGTTCGAAAATTTGCCTACGTCCTCGAGGTAAGGGAGAGAGATCTTATTGATTCAATGATCAAGTACAAGTTTTTCTTACTTACAATTCATGGGGGCTATACTCTTTTATTTATAGCCAGAGAATCTCAGGGTTTAGAAAACCATAATTAGATTTGACTCCTTTTCAGAAACGAAGTCTGAATCCCAAAAGGAGAAGCAGATTCACTTGTCGGTTGACTGGTCTGGTCTATTAATCTCTTCCTTTGGTCGATCAGTCGGTCGACCGCTGCCAATAGAAACCTCATGTATGCCAGTTGATCGACCGAGCTGGTGTTGTGCACGTTGTGCATGCCGGTCGATCGGGCGGTCGGCCAGCCTCTGTTCTGGCCTGCAAATGAACTGCATTCTCGCTCTTTTGAACTCCGACCTCTGCACTATTGCTTCCGATGAGTTAAAGAAACTCTACCATCAAGTTTTTATCTCCTCTCTCCTTATAATTCTCCACGTCAGTGAAGATTTCTCAAATCTAAGCCGAACTCAACAAAGTACATCTCGACTCAAATGGAGCTGCACCTATGTGGCTGCCTACGTACCTTGCCTAAGGGATCAAGTCATCCGTAGTTCATTCAAACGAGCTCCACCGAGCTCAAGCAACTGGAAAGATATAGAGCAACTCTTTACAATGTGTAAATTTTACTTCAGAAACCACCTTGGTAAGCATATCAGCAGGATTCTCTTTTGTGTGAACCTTTTGTAATTCAATGTCACTTCATCAAGAATCTCTCGAACAAAGTGGAACCTGGCATCAGTGTGCTTCGTCCTTACATGATACACCTGATTCTTCACTAAATAGATAGCACTCATGCTGTCACAGTTGATCTTCAATAAATCTTGATCAATCCCCAAGTCATCGAGCAACCCTTGAAGCCATATTAGCTCTTTCATAGCCTCCATCATGGCCATGTACTCAGCTTTTGCAGTAGATAATGCAACGGTAGACTGTAGAATAAAGCGCCAACTTACCGGGCTTGGGACAATGTAAACACATATCCCGTTGTAAACCGGCGTTTGTCTAGGACTCCCGCATAGTCGGAACCAAACATATTGGACACACTCCTACTTACATGTAGAATCCTTCTCAAATACTAAACCAATGTCTATGGTACCTTAGATGTACCGTAGAACCCACTTTACTGCCTCCCAATGACCCCTATCAGGATTATGCATGTATCTGCTAGTCATCAAGACAGCTTGTGACAAATAAGACCTTGTACACACTATTGCATACATTAAACTACCAACTGCACCAGCACACGATATGTGAGTCATGTACTCATGTTCTTCAACAGTAGTAGAAAAAATAGTAACTTTTAACTTGAAATGAGGAGACAAATGGTGTACTTACAAATTCTGTATCACCGTTGTTGTTGAACCTCTTAAGTACCTTCTGCAAATACCCCTTTTGTGTCAAGTTAACCTTGCCACTCCTTCGGTCTCGCTCAATGTCCATGCCTAGGACCTTTTTCGCTTCACAAGATCCTTCATCTCGAACTTGGAAGACAAGTATTTCTTTAATTTATCTATTACAGATATGCTCTTAGAAGCTATAAACATATCATCTACATATAACAGTAGATAGATGTACTCTCCTCTGGGTAGCTTATTGTAATACACACATGGGTCATAATGGTTGCATGTGTACCTTTTATCTCTTATGAAACTATTGAAACGCTTGTACCACTGTCTAGGAGACCACTTTAAACCGTACAGTGATTTTTTCTGCTTGCATTCCATATTTTTCTTTCCTGCAATTTTGAACCCTATCAGCTGAGACATATAGATCTCCTCATCAAGATCACCATAGAGAAAGGCGGTATTGACATCAAGCTAGTCGAAGTCCAACTCATACTGTGCTACTAGCACTAGCAAAATTTGAATCGATGAGTGCTCTACAACATGTGAGAATATCTCGTTGTAGTCAATGCCTTCTCACTGAGCGTAGCCTTTAGCTACCAATCTGGCGTTATAACATACAGTATCACCTTTGAGAGATCCCTATTTCTTCGCATATACCCACTTACAGCTAATTGCTTTCTTTCCCTTGGCTACTCTGTCTGTTCTCACGTGTCGTTCTTGTATAGAGAACTCATCTCTTCTGCCATGACATCCTTCCACATCTTGAACTCTGAACTTATTTCAGCTTTCCTATATGTAGATGAGATTACCTCTTCAACAACTGGAAGAGCATATAAGGCCACAATTATATATGTACTGAGCCAACTAGGCTTACGTAGATTTCTTCTGGTTCTTCCAACTGCAATGGATTCGTGGACATCACCCATAGCCTGCCCTTGATCCTCGTTATCATCAGTATCCTGATCGGCTATATGATCACTACCCTGTGTCACCGTAGGTATGATATCTAATGATATTGATTTTTCTAGAGACGGTAAAGTAGCTCACTCTCCACCTACTGTGATACCCCTTTGATCTTCTCAATCTCCACATGCTGAGAGATTGTAGGCTTCAACATTGAAACCTCATTAAATGTGACATCTCTGCTGAGGATAAACTTCTTGTCCGTAGGATCTGAAATTTTGTAGTCTTTTACTCCTCTCTTGAATCCTACGAATACACCTTGTTTTGCTCTGGGTCTAACTTGTCTTCCTTGACATGGTAGTAGCCGGACACCCAAATACCCATAGCAAATCATAATCCTGAGCAGATTTCCCTGACCAAACTTCCGGAGGAGTTTTACCTCCTATCGCAGATGAAGGCAACCTGTTAACGAGATAGCAAGCATATGCTAAAACCTCGGCCCAAAAATTCTTTGATAATCCGACATTGGATAACGTACATCGGATCTTCTCTAGCAAACTCTTGTTCATCCTTTTGGCTATCCCGTTTTGTTGCGGTGTTTCTCTTGTTATGAAGTGCCTTACTATACCCTCATCACGACATAGCTTTAGGAAAGGATCACTCTTATACTCACCTCCGTTATCTGACCAGAGCGCATTGATCTTACTTCCCTTGCTTTTCTCCGTGTTCTTCTTCCACTCCACAAACAATTTTAGGACTTTCCCTTTGTGCTTCATGGTATATACCTAAAATCGCCTAGAATAATCATCTATAAAAGTCACAAAGTAGTGGTTACCTCCAATATATGTCGTCTTGGTACGTCCCCAAACATCACTGTGAACATAATCCAGAATCACCTCGGTGCAGTGAATCGCTATGCCGAATTTCACCTTGGTCTTCTTCCGATAATGCAATGTTCACAAAACTCTAATTTATAGGTTCTGGCACCTTTCAACAGACCTTACTTTGTAAGAACTTGTAAAGACTTTTCTCCTATATGTTGGAGCCTCATATGCCATAGCCTGGTTGAATCATCATCTGAATCTGTAGAAATCGCCACTTGCCCTATAACTATACTACCCTTCAAGTAGTAGAGATTGTTTCGGTAGACGCCCTTCAACACCACCATTGAGCCTTTAGTCATCTTGAGAACACCATCTCTTATAGATACCTCAAGACCCAATGTTCCCAAAGTACTAACTGAGATAAGATTCCTTTTAAGTTGAGGTACATATCTTACCTCCTTCAATTCCCGCATCATCCCATCAAATATTTTGATCTAGATTGTACCGATTCCTTCCATGTTATATAGGAGATCATCACTCGTGATAATAAAACATTCATCTAGCTTCTCAAAATTAGAAAACCAATCCCTGTTTGGGCATGCATGATAGATAGCTCCAGTATCTAAGATCCACTCAGAGTCTCCTGAGTAACCAACAATAGAAGTAGTAATAGAAAAGGAGAATACCGGTGAGTCTGAGTCCGATACACCTGCCTGTGAAGTGCTGGCTTGAGTACTGCCCACTTGTGCGAGATTTGCCTCATTCTTCGACTCCTTCTTACGTTTGGTGTTTGAACAATCAATCTTCCAGTACCCTACCTCTTTGCAGAAGGTGCGCTGCTTCTTCTTCAGATCTCTAAAATCTGGGCTGGACTTTGATCTCTCACGATCAGTTCTGCCTTTCTGATTGGAACTCCTGCCTCTTATCACCAATGCTTCTGCTGATGTACTTCTGGAAGAAGACAGCTTGTCCAGCCTCCTTACTTAATAATTTACAAGAGCAGCCGACACCTCATTGTAGTTAAGTGCCTGTCTACCATTGATCAAAATTAGGGTGAAAGTCTCAATTCAATTGAATCACCGCCTTATCATCCCCTTCTTCGATCTTGACATCCAAATTAACTAAGTCTATAAAACACTTGGTGCAGTTATTCATGTGTTCATTAATGGAGAGTCATCTTTTCATCTGGAAGGGATAAAGTCTCCTCTTCAATTGCAGATGCGACTCGATGCTTTTTGTCAGATCTTTCTTCTTCAGGATCTCCTACATGTTGGCCCAGAGGCCCTTCACTTTAGTTTTGATGATGATTAACTCATGTATTTATAATTACTAATAATATTGTGATATTTAGTTTCAGATATTTGATCAAGTTATTAATAGGTGATTAGCTTCAACAAAGTAGTTTTGGAGCTAACACATGGTGATTCAAGAGCTCGCGCGTCAAGATCGCATCTAGCACTCGGTTGGAGTCAAGCTCATTGGATCGTATTTAGATCGAGTCAACTTGGAGACAAAGTTCTACAAGAAGACCTCAGTTTGTTTAGTTTATGGTTTAGATATTGTATTAAAGATTAGATAGTGTTGATATGCTCAAGTTCACAATACACACATAAGTTTAAAATTTCATGTTTGGTTTTTCGGTTTAACCAATCTTGGTTTTCAAGTCAAAAACATAGATATAATATCTTTTATGTATATTGGATTCTATCCATATACAATATGTTTCAAAGTTGTTTCAATATCATATTTTTGTATTTACATGTGTTTTGGAGAAAACAGTTTTCCATTTCAAAATCTAAGTTTTGAAAAATACGGTTTTTGGTTTAAAGCAAAATTTCAAGAACACAAAAATGGTTCAAATTATTTATAATATGTGTTGAATTTTAGTCACACATATTTGTATTTTAAAGATCTAATAAGAACTGATTTTTGTGAAATTTATGTGATTTTATGGGATTTTATCAAAGTAAAAACCCAAGTTTTTAATCCCCATAATAGTTGGACCTGGCTATCTGCCGGTCGACCAGACGGTCGACCAAAGTAGAAGTCTGTCGACCGATCCGGTCGACCGACGTGCATGGACGTGCACGTCAGCTTGGGCTGGTGGGCCGGTAGACCAGGCGATCGACCATCTAGAGAGCTCTGCTCTCTGGAAATGGCCCCAGTCGACCGGCCGGTCGACCGATAGAGAGCTGCTGCTCTCTGTATCCAGTCCCGGTCGACCGGCCGGTCGACCGACAGAGAGCTGCTGCTCTCTGTATCCAGTCCCGGTCGACCGGTGGCACAACGGTCATAAAAATGACAGTTAGGCCGGTCGACCGGGCGGTCAACCGGAAGGGCAAATCTGGCCTTCCTGCTGCCAACGGGCAAAAATTTTTAGGGTTATAAATACCCCTCATTTGAGCTGATTTTCCTCAAGAATTTTAAGAGCAAAATTTTCTATCTTTTAGCAAGTTTTTAAAAGAGTTTTTGTGCTAAAAGATTTGATCTTTATTTGTTTTTAAAAGGGTTGGAAAAATCAAGAAAAGGAGAAGTCTTTGGGATTGGTTTTTGATCTTCATTTCTATAGCTATTTTAGAAGTTTTCTCAAGAGTTTTTCTTTGTGATTTTAATTTTCAAACTCTTATTTTTCTCACACTTGAGCTATCATATCTATCCTATCTATTAAGATCTATTTTGTGGGAAAATTGGTTTGTGGTTGTTGATACCACTAAGAGTTGTAAACCTTCTATTCTTTGTGATATCCCTCTAGTGAGAGGTGATTGTGCTGTTATCCCTCTAATGAGAGGTGATTGTGAAAGTTGTGTTAGTATCCCTCTTAGTGAAGAGGCGATTGTTGGAGTTGTGGCTTTGAGCCTTATCCCTCATGTGTGAGGTTGATAGTTGTTTGGCCAAGTGCTCATCTCTCTAAGTGTAAAGGTGATTTGTGTTGTGTCTTACCCCTTGTGTAGAGGTTGTATTATTAGAGAGAGGAGTTGTGTACTCCCTGTTTGTATTACCCAAATCCTCAGTGGAGGTTCCCTTTGTGAGAAGTGCTGTGTGGACGATATAGTGGAAATCTTTTTTTGTGAAGGCGGGGATGTAGAGCTGGATGCTCGAACCTCGAAACATATCATGGTGTTTGCGTTTGATCCACTATCTCTAATTCTCTCTCTCTTTTATACTGTGCCTTGCATTAATTTATATTGTTCATTCATACTTATATGCTTGGTATTGCTTGTGTGTGTACCTCACTTGTGTTGAACCAAGAGAGCTTTTACATAGCACCTCAACTCTTATTTAGAGGAATTTAGAGGAGATAGTTCAGAGCCCTTCACCGGGAATTCGGCTACACTTTTTAGTTACACTAAGTGTATTGCATTTAGTTTTAAATTCCGCATTATTTGTCATTAGATTAACCTTACACCTATTCACCCCCTCTAGGTTTACTTTCAATTCGTATCAGAGCCTACGCTCCTGATATTAGGTTTGACCACCTTGGAGTGAGATCTTGGTTTGCTAATCTAGTATTTGCATTTGTACACATACTTGTTTACACACACTCATGGACTTCATGACCCCTCCTATATATGACACTTCCAACATTGATGTTTGGAAGGCTAGGATGTCCATGTACCTCAAAACCTTAGGTTTGCATGTTTTCCTTACCGCTACCAAGAAATCTTATCTTGGTAATAGCAAGCATATAGAGGCCAATGCACAAAGCCCTAACTACACTTAGGAGCACTCTAAACAAAGAATATTTGTCTATGGTTTCTCATTGTGATTCCGCTTTTGCAGTGTGGAACACTTTGACCTCTCTCGCGCTACAACCGACGAATCATGTGGAGATGGAATCTAGTGGAAATGAATCCGAGCAACAATGCTACATGTTCTAAGGGAATGACTCTCTTGAGGTATATTCAGAATCTCAACTAGATGATAGTGCTAGTTCTTCAGGTGATGATCGTATTGATGTCGATGCATTAAATGAAGAACTTTTCATTGTTTGTGAAAAATTATTAGAAAAATATAAAGCTTTGAAAAAGAAGAGTTTTGGACTTAATAAAAAATAAGGATTTAGTTTCAAAACTCGATTTGGCTTTGTAAGAGAAGGTTGAGATTTCAAATGAACATGACTCATTGAAATCCCAACTTGACTTTACCCTAAAAGAAAATAAAATTTTGAAAAATAGAAATGATTGTGAAATTGTATTGAAGAAAAATTAAGTTCTATCTTCAAAACTTGATATTATTTTAAAAGAAAATGAATCTTTGAAAATAAAATTATTTTTATTTCAAATGAATTGGATTTGGTTTCTAATGAAAATATTTCTTTGAAAAATGATTTAAATACTCATGTCTGTCATGCTATTATAGCTTTATCATCTAGCATACCTATTGTATGCTCCACCTCTTTTTCCATTATTGAAAATGATATGTCCATTTTAAAGAAGAGTATTAATTGTTTGGGCTCCACTTTGAGCCAATGTGCCATGAACCACACACAGTTAGAATCCATATTTCGAAAGAAACAAGTTCCACATATGCATGCACACAAACCACGGCATACACATGCTCCACACGTTCACACTCATAACACAATATATGCTCATGTGTACACTTGTACACATGATTGGTCACTAATATTGCACATTTGTTATCATATTCTCATACTTATTATAGAATAAACTCTGCTTTTTTCTAATTAAATGTTTAATTTATTTGTAGGCCCATTCTTAAAGGAGAGTGAAGAGAAATGAGCCCAAAAGCCCATCAAATTCTAAATTAAATCAGAATTAATTCGAACTCAGTAAATCAGGGCAGATCAGGTTGGTTCAGATCAGTTGAAAATCAGTTAGAACAAATCCCTACAAATCGATCGGTTGAAGCCAAGGATCAAAGGCCATTTCGTCAAAATCCCGGACTTAAACTGCAAATCCAGCTGAAGATAAAGACAAATCGAGACGCCGGGGAGCACCACCAACAGGGTTTGGCCACCTGGCCACACCCTGGCTGCGGAAACGCGGCCAAAGCCACGTTTTCGCGGCTTGGTTAGTGAGTTAGGGGGAGCGTTTGCTCCCCCTATCTTCTCACACCTCTCCCCTCTGGGTTTTTGCCTATAAAAGGGCAGGATTTTCACTGAAAATGGGACGACCATGCAGAGATAGGATTTAGTCCACTTTTCCATTTTTTAGTGTAGGTTTTTATTTTTTTCATGTAATTTTCAGTTTTAATTTATGTAACTGAGAGGAGAAACGAGTTTCATGGAGGAAGGAGATCAAGTTTGTACTGAGGGTGACACCGGTGTAAGTAAGTCCTTTCTTTCATTGTTATTAGAATCGAATCGAAGTTTCTTTTTCTTCTTTACTCTTGTTTTCGTTTACTCTCCTCTGATGTGTTTGTAAACTAAGTGAATCTGATAGCCTCGAGACTGCTACGCCATTGCAAGTGCCCTTGATGGCCTATGGTGATGAATAACCATTCTTTGTTAGTTTAGCTCGCCCTTTTATTCGTAGTATAGATCGAGAATGGGGAAGATCATATACGCCATGCTTGATTGCCTTCAAAGACAAGGTAAGTCGTCGCAACGGATCTAAGATATATGAGCACTGAAGAGGTAAGTAATTTTTAGGTTATCTTTCTTTTCTTTTATTCTTTAGTTTCAATATCACAAGCTCCAACTATCTTTATCACTCTTTTCCATTTCTTTGTGTATAATTCATTTTTCATTTTCCCACGTTCTAAATCTACCACTTTCTTTCTAACTTCACTTTAACCTAATTTTTCTCTTTTTCTTTACAAGAACTAAAAGAAGAATTTTAACCATCCTTTGTATTTTAGAAGAAAACTTACTAAAAAAGTTTCCATCGCTAGTCCCTCCTTGTGGATCACGACCCGCATAGCCACTTGCTATAGCGGTAGAGTTGAGCACTTGCACATCTCTATTTTAAAGTTCTGAAATTCTGTATTTGTGTGCAGGTTTGACCTCAATCAAATTTTGGCGCCGTTGCCGGGGAGGAACGGTAAGTTACTCTCTTTAAAAGTTTACATTTTTGGTTAACTTTCTTCTTTGTTTTTTTTTTGTACAGATTTAACAACAAAGAATTCTTGCTACAGTAGACACATAAGTGGCCTTGGACTCTGTTTAAGAAAGCAGAGCCAAGAAGCCCTCAGATTTGCTACATTCCAGTGACAAAACTGAGTGAACTACTAACCTGTATTTTTGCAGGTTGGCTGAATTGAAAATCTGAATCTCTATAGCATTTATCTCCTTGTTTGACTCACAGTATATACATTTTTAACACAACAATAAAAAGTTGATTGTAAATGCTAAAAATGATTTAGACTTTACATTTAGGCACGTGTCTATTTCATTTCATTTTTTATTTACTGTTGAAGAGTGCTGGAGCCAAGGTATGTGTGCATAGCATTTAGTATAAGGTTCATTCTTGTATGAAATATTGCTTGAATGTTACTTTTTTCTATATACTTGTACACTGCACTAAATTGACTTAAGGGCTTGTCCTATAAACAAGATAAGGTGGGGAAGTCATTACCCTCCCTTAGCCCACAAACAATCTCCTCACTCACTAACCCAAGCCTAACTAAAAATGAGTAGACGTTGGCCCTAGAGACATCTCGGACTCAATTAGGAGATTATCCTAAGGAGGAAAGGTGTTGGAATTTGACTCCTGCCAAATCAGTGTCTAGGAAGGGGATTAAGGGCCGAAAGCCCAAAGATTAGTGGTTACTTAATTAAGGAACGTCCTTGACGGATAATCTCCCACCAATCTTGCCCTGACCTGGCTGATTAGCTTGTGGTCAAAGTCTGCATTTACCTCCCGTGGACAGTCTAACCAGTTAGGAGTCGTCTAGGTCATAGGTCTACCCTAACTTAGGTTAGAATTTTTTCTTTTTTGTTTGCTTATTTGTTTGTTTGTTTGTATTTTATTGTGTGATATGGCTTATAATAACAATTTTTCCAATTTTAATAGTAATCTATATTACACACCAACCTCTTTTTCGGATATTACCAACCCGGCATATCATAACTTTAACCAACCTAGTGTGCCGGATTGGTCTTATCCGAATCAATATAACCCATGCCCCCAATCTTATAACCATAATTTCCAGGATAATTTCAACTCTTCACAGAGTCAGTGGGGATTCACCTCCCCCGAATCTAATTTTCAACCAACTTGCCCTCCTTATCCACCTTGTCCATAATATTTCCAAGATTCATACTCAGTTCCACCAGTCCAAAATAGAAAACCATCAATTTGGAAATGAGTATGCGTGAGTCCAAACAAAAATCACAAAATCTGATGGACTCACAATTGTTGGCCCAAAGGCCAATATCCCAGTTATTTTGATGATAACAAAACATATTTAGTTATGTATTTAACATTTGTGTTTCAGAATATTTCAGGTTATTTAACAAGTTATTTTTGACGGCTCCGCTAAAAGACTCACACATTTGGAGTTCGCCGCAAAAATGAAGATTCCCAAGCTATGCACAACTAGGATGCTTCGGGATCAAGATGATGATGTGAAGATCAAGACAAGATCAAGACATTGAAGAAAACAAGCTTTGTATTTTTATTCTTGTTTTTAGATATTTTGTCAAAGCTAGATATTAGAAGTAGAGCTATGGGATTATCACACACACACCTCTTAGTTAGGTTCATGGCTTCAAAAGATTTTCAATTTCCAACTTAGTTTTTAAAGAGAACATATTTTGGAAATAAGATTTTTAGAAAAACAATAGTTTTGAAAAGACAATTTTATGGAAAAACAAGTTTTTATCAAAAGGATTTTTATCAAACTATTTTAACATGATAGAAGTATGACACATGCTCATACTCTATGTTTTTACAAGTTCCAAAAATCCTACCCAAGTCCTAAAACCAAAACCCAAAATTTCTGGTTCTGGAAGTTCTGTTTTTCAGAACTCACAGTAACCGGTCGACCGGCCCGGTCGACCGATGTGCACAATACTGTGCACGTCTATATCAGTCGACCGACCCGGTCGACCGATGTACACTTGCCTTCACAGGAGTTTTCGGTCGACCGACCCGGTCGACCGATGAACCCCAACGGTCATATTTTTGACCGTTGGCGGTCGACCGACCCGGTCGACCGGACTCTGTCAAAAGTTCTGACAGATCCAACAGCTATTTTTTCTGGCTGATTCTCTTTTGGGATTTGATTCCAACGGATTTCTTAGGATGTTTTTGACCCCTATAAATAGGAGGTCACTTCAGTTGATATGACTAACAATTTTTAGAGCCATCAAGAATATTTTTACAAGAGATATCTAAAGATTTCCAAGCTCTTCCTTTTAGACAAGATTTTCTCTCAAAAGCCAAAATTCCAATCACCCATCTTGAAGCCTACATCTCTACTTCTCTCTAGCTTAGCACTACACAATCCCATATATCTACATCTACATATTTGGTTCTAGGATTGTGCTTGGTGAGCTTTTGTAAAGTGATCAAGTGTTGATCACTCTTTTCTTACTTGAGTGAAGTTGTAGAGGCATCGGCCTCAAGGCGAGCTAGTGTGCTCAAGGTGGTGTTGCGGCATCACGAGAGACGGACAAGTGTGTCCTTGTATTGTTGATTCAGTGGGATCCTCAATAGTGGAAATCCTTCAAGTGTGAAGGCGGGGACGTAGAGCGTGGCTCGAACCTCGGAAACAACTCCTTGTGTTTGCGTTTGATCAAATCTCTCTAAACTCTATCTCTTTATTACTTGCACTTTTATATTGTCTATTACTTGCAAGAATTTGTGTATTGTGCTAATTGTTAAGTTAATTTTTAAATTCCGCATTATTGCCATAATTCATATAGCCATCACCTATTCACCCCCCTCTAGGTGATTTCAATTGGTATCAGAGCCTAACCCTACAACTTAGGTCTAACCACCTTAGGGAGATCCATATTTGGCTATATACATTTTTGTTGCATTTACATTTGCTTGTGCATTCATGGCATCTATGGACTTTTCTAGCATTAAATCCCCACCCAAATTTGATGGTTTAAACTTCCCATTTGGAAGGTGAAAATGAATCTCTTCCTTAAATCCCTAGGAGTTAGGGTAGCTAGGGTTATAACTAAAGATTTTATTGAACCCACTAGTGATGAGAGCACATGGTCCGAGGATACTTCCAAAGACTATGAGGCTAATGCTAGGGCACAATATGCATTGACCCAAGCATTAAATGAGGATGACCTTGCACGCATAATAAATTATAAATCCGCATTTGAGGTTTGGAACATACTCATTGTGACTCATGAGGGAACGTCTCAAGTCAAGAGAGCCAAAGTTGACTTGCTACGTTCTCAATATGAGAATTTCTATATGTTTGATAATGAGAGCATTGATGACATGCTCACCCGTTTTACAAAAATAACTAATGCTCTTTCTTCCTTAGGCGACAAGATTGATAATGATCAAAAGATAAGGAAGGTGATTAGAGCTCTTCCCAAAGCTTGGGAAGTCAAGGCGACCACACTCAAGGAGCTCAACGACAAAGAGGAGATGGACTTCTCCGGCTTCATCGGAAATCTCAAGACACATGAGATGGAGATGAAAGTTAGAGAAGAGAGGGAGGCACCAAAGAAGAAGACGATTGCCTTCAAAGCCACTCCTACTACCATTGAGGAAGATGACTCATCCGAAGATTGCGATGAGGATTTCGCCATGCTCATCCGGAAGGTGGGCAAGATGTTTTACAAGAAGGGACGGCAAAGTAACTTCCGAAGAGGGAAGCCTCAAGGAAGGTACGAGAAGAAAAGAGAAGAACCCGGTCCTTGCTTTCATTGCAAGAAGATCGGTCACCTCATAGCCGATTGCCCCGCTCTACAAGCAACCACATCCAAGAATGGGCAAAGAAAGAAGAAAGCCTTGGCCGCTACATGGGATGACTCGGAGTCGGAATCCGAAGAGGAGCACGACGCCGCTAACATGTGTTTTATGGCACAAGGTGAGGAATCATCTAAGGTATGTCTAGAAACTTCCATTGATGATGATGATCTCACAATGGATGAACTTGCTCAATTTTTTGAAGAATTGCAACATAGGTATGAGATTTCACAATCTCATAATAAGAAATTGAAAAAGGAAAATGATGCTTTGAAGAATAAACTTGAAATTTGTTTAAAAGAGAAAAATGAGTTATTTAGTTCTTTTGAAAAATTGAAAAATGATTTTGATAAGTATAAGGTAGCTAATAAAGGAAAAACCCCCATGATTTCTAGTAATAAAAATATTTTTGTTGAAATTCAAAAACGTGTTGATTCTTTAGATAAAACTTTAAAGAAATGTGCATTTGATTTTAACAAACTTGCATCTAAATTTCCTAAGGGAGTAGCCCAAGGGAAACATGTTCATCATAAACACTCTTCACATAAACATGCACACACACATCACCATGCTTTTATGTACAATAGTGGTAGAATTTACATTTGCACACATTGTGGCCGCAAAGGCCATTTAGAAAAATTTTGCTATGCTAAGAATAATGTAAAGAATAAATTTGTTTGGGTTCGCCCCGGATCTAACCCCAAAGGACCCACTAAGATTTGGGTACCAAAAGAGCCACCGAATTTAAATGATACAGGTATAGGTGGATCTTCTCCCTCCAAGACTTAGGAGGAGGTGGTGCCCGGATGGTAGATGCAACAAAACTTAAAGAACACATCAAGATTGCATCGCTATCGTGGAGGCACCTAATTTTGGAGATTGCCCGTAAATTGGTAACATCTCCATTTAAGAGTTTAATTTTGTATATACAATTGTTATAGGATTGCTAGTTTAATTTTATGCCTCATTGATACATGATTAGTATAAACTTGCAACTCTATCATGATTGTATATGCCATGTCCAGTTTTTGATTTTTAGTCATGTATACATATGTATAGGATTGATAGTTTGCTTTTGTACTCTATTGATATATGCTTGTATAGAACTACTTTTCTATCATGATGTATATGTGCCTTGTAATAACTTTTATATCTTTTGTTTCATGCCTTGTTTATTGTATGTCCACATGTATAATTTATTATTTGTATACATATACACATTATTTTCATAAATAAAAATAAACTTTTGTAAAATTTCCTAGTTAAGCAAATACCTTAAAGATGGCAATTGCGCACCTCAACTCATTCAAGAGGAATCAAGAGGATGAAGTTCAGAACCCGTCACTGGGTATTCAGCTTCAACATCTTTAAAATCTTTGTTTAAATATGAAAATTAAATTAAAAAAAAAGGGATTGCATGAATTTTGATGTTGTAATAACTTAATGAAGATTTAAAACCTGTTGGTGTATTCCTATATGTTTAATATGTCATACTTATTTTAACTACAAAATTTATTTAAATTTTTTTTGGGCCATTTGCTGTTAACAGTTTTCAGGCAAAGCCGGTCGACCGACCTATAAAGCCCCGGTCGACCGACTCTGCCTGAAGAAAATTTTTATTTTTTCTCTGTTACCGGTCGACCGACCAGAATCCCGGTCGACCGATGCTAACCTGCAGAGCTCTCGGGATAAATCGGTCGACCGAGCCGGTCGACCGCTCTATTTTACAGAGCTCTCGGGTTGTTTCGGTCGACCGGACCGGTCGACCGATCGTCGAATTTTGCCCTATAACTGTCTTTTCTCTTCACTTTTTTCTTT
Source organism: Agave tequilana (assembly GCA_038442645.1). Taxonomy (NCBI): domain Eukaryota; kingdom Viridiplantae; phylum Streptophyta; class Magnoliopsida; order Asparagales; family Asparagaceae; genus Agave; species Agave tequilana. The sequence goes on from JAVJIF010030012.1 coordinate 350,514, forward strand.
ATCTCTCTCTCACTCAGCCGACGAACCCACTCCTTTCCTCTCCAAAAATTTTTTCTTTCTCTCCAAACTCTTAACCAAATCCAAATCAATTAAAAACCCATCTCGATTTCGTCCTTCTACTTCCAGATCTTCGATTTCAGCACCTTCCATCCACCAGATTCGGAGAATTTCAAGATTTTCAGTCTAGGGTTTTGGATTTTCTCAGTTAAGGTAAAAATCCGTTTTTGACTCTAAATTTTCATTTCTTGCTTTGGAATCTATTATCTATTGTCATCAATCTAGGTTTCTAAGCATCTAGATCGTGCCTTAAACTTGATTACACCTAAAAATCCAGTTTTTATTCATCATGCCTAAACGTTCCAGATCTGAGAAGGGAAAGGAAGTTGCACAACCTTCCTCCCAAGCTCCTAGACCCATTCGCCCCTTCATTAATGATCTTGCTGCTGATAGATACTCCCATCTCTCCACTAGAAATATCAACTCAGGGAGATTTGTAGCTATTCAGGATTTTGAACATCTAGATATCCCTCAAATCTTGCAAAACAACAATTTAGTGGAATTCCTGACCATCAAGGAGCAAGTTTACACCTCTCTTGTTCCTTACTTCTATGCCAATTTTGAATTCGATGGTAATCGGATCACATCTAGGGTTTTAGGTAGGAACATCGACATTTCTATAGGTCGATTTGCTAGGATTCTGCATCTCTCCACTGGTGGAGCAGATGTATACACCCATGATTTGCATGACTTTGAATTCCCGGACGGTGAGTCTGCGCTCACCGCCTCTACCTTGATCCACGGGGATGACAACCCCGGTCTAGTAAGGAATGAGGTTGTGAGTAGGTACACTCTCACTGCTCAGGTCCTTGCTAAGATTATTTTCTTCAACATTGTCCCCAAGCATGGTGAGTATAGCCACGCTAGGGGTTGTGTCCCTTTGATTATCTATTGCCTTCTTAAAGGCATTAAGGTAAACTTTCCTAGAGTCATAGCGTCTCATATGGGCTCTGATCAGATCCGTACTGCGGGTAGAAGCTTGCCCTACGGCATGCTTATCACCCATCTTCTTAGGGCCCTTGACTTTGATCTCTCCGCTGAAACTCCTTCCAATCCCCTGACCCACATCAATGGAGTTGTCCTAAAGATGATGGAAGCTCAGTTGCGTAGACACGCTCCTGTGCAACCACATCTTCCTCCTGCTGGTCCTGGCTCATCTTCAGCACCAGGATCTTCTTCTTCTGCAGCTCTTGCATTTCCTCCTGAGTTACTGGCTCTTGTCTCTTCGGAGGTCCGCTCTCAGATCGAGGCACATCAGGCCTGGGTCGAGCAGCGCGACGCAGCCATTCGTGCAGAGTTAGATGCTCGTGCCCTTCAGGACGCTGCTTTTCGGGCGGAGGTCCGAAACGACATGTCATATTTTGCTGACTCCATGAGATTCGTGGACGTTCAGTTTCAGGCACTTTTCTCAAAATTTGACATGCTCGTTCCTGACCGGACTCCGACTGCTTGTCGACTCCCAGCCACCGGTCCTCCATTTCCTCCCAGAGCTCGCTCTTCTGTTCCACCACCGCGCACTAGAGTAGATGGCATGGATCCAGAGGAGGTTGCTTTTTCAGAGGAAGGTGGTGATGATGACGGAGACGGCGATGACGGTGATGATGGTGCTGAGGAGTGACCTCCCCTTTTGATGATGTCAAAAAGGGGGAGAGTTATTTTGAGAGAGATATTTTGTAGTATTTGTGGTATTTGTGTTTTGGATATTTTGTGATGGACATGTAGTATTTGTTGTTGGGACATGTAGTATTTATTTTTATTTTGCTTTGGACATGTATTTTTTTTTGTATGTGTTGTGGACATGGTTATCTTGTGTTTTTATGTATCTCTTATTTATGTCATGTATGAACTCATTTCCTTCATCTATTCTATGACATGAGTATTTGGTATTATTTGTTGGCATGGAAATATGGTGTTTATCATTTACATATGTTTTCCTATATATGCATGTGTTGAGGGGGAGCTTCATTTGAAGTCTCTACCCAAAATATTTTGTGATAACTACATATGTTTTGCCATCATCAAAAAGGGGGAGATTGTTGGCCCAAAGGCCATTATCCCAGTTATTTTGATGATAACAAAACATATTTAGTTATGTATTTAACATTTGTGTTTCAGAATATTTCAGGTTATTTAACAAGTTGTTTTTGACGGCTCCGCTAAAAGACTCACACATTTGGAGTTCGCCGCAAAAATGAAGATTCCCAAGCTATGCACAACTAGGATGCTTCGGGATCAAGATGATGATGTGAAGATCAAGACAAGATCAAGACATTGAAGAAAACAAGCTTTGTATTTTTATTCTTATTTTTAGATATTTTGTCAAAGCTAGATATTAGAAGTAGAGCTATGGGATTATCACACACACACCTCTTAGTTAGGTTCATGGCTTCAAAAAGATTTTCAATTTCCAACTTAGTTTTTAAAGAGAACATATTTTGGAAATAAGATTTTTAGAAAAACAATAGTTTTGAAAAGACAATTTTATGGAAAAACAAGTTTTTATCAAAAGATTTTTATCAAACTATTTTAACATGATAGAAGTATGACACATGCTCATACTCTATGTTTTTACAAGTTCCAAAAATCCTACCCAAGTCCTAAAACCAAAACCCAAAATTTCTGGTTCTGGAAGTTCTGTTTTTCAGAACTCACAGTAACCGGTCGACCGGCCCGGTCGACCGATGTGCACAATACTGTGCACGTCTATATCAGTCGACCGACCCGGTCGACCGATGTACACTTGCCTTCACAGGAGTTTTCGGTCGACCGACCCGGTCGACCGATGAACCCCAACGGTCATATTTTTGACCGTTGGCGGTCGACCGACCCGGTCGACCGGACTCTGTCAAAAGTTCTGACAGATCAACAGCTATTTTTTCTGGCTGATTCTCTTTTGGGATTTGATTCCAACGGATTTCTTAGGATGTTTTTGACCCCTATAAATAGGAGGTCACTTCAGTTGATATGACTAACAATTTTTAGAGCCATCAAGAATATTTTTACAAGAGATATCTAAAGATTTCCAAGCTCTTCCTTTTAGACAAGATTTCTCTCAAAAGCCAAAATTCCAATCACCCATCTTGAAGCCTACATCTCTACTTCTCTCTAGCTTAGCACTACACAATCTCATATATCTACATCTACATATTTGGTTCTAGGATTGTGCTTGGTGAGCTTTTGTAAAGTGATCAAGTGTTGATCACTCTTTTCTTACTTGAGTGAAGTTGTAGAGGCATCGGCCTCAAGGCGAGCTAGTGTGCTCAAGGTGGTGTTGCGGCATCACGAGAGACGGACAAGTGTGTCCTTGTATTGTTGATCCAGTGGGATCCTCAATAGTGGAAATCCTTCAAGTGTGAAGGCGGGGACGTAGAGCGTGGCTCGAACCTCGGAAACAACTCCTTGTGTTTGCGTTTGATCAAATCTCTCTAAACTCTATCTCTTTATTACTTGCACTTTTATATTGTCTATTACTTGCAAGAATTTGTGTATTGTGCTAATTGTTAAGTTAATTTTTAAATTCCGCATTATTGCCATAATTCATATAGCCATCACCTATTCACCCCCCCTCTAGGTGATTTCAACAATTTCACCACCAATTCCAAAACAACACTTCATCTTTTCAAGACCAATCGCAACAAAACGATGAACCTATTAACTTTGAAAAGATGCTTGAAGCTATGACTCAGGCTCAAAACGCTCGTAATCATGACATAGATATGATGGTCCAATCTCTACATTCTTACCGTTTGGTCAGTTCTGATATCGGTAACCATTCTGTTAGAGCCGAAGAGTCATGTTATTTTAGAACACAAGGTTCCATTTCAGCACAATCATTTAAACTTGCCCAAACTCTAAATTTTGAAAGTGACATTGATAGTTTGGCATGTTATCCCTTTCCTAAAATTGAACTTGAAAATGAATATGATCATGAACCTCAACTTAGTGATTCAATTCTACTTCCTGATTCAATTATGACTCCGGTGTCTTCACCTGATTTCAATCTTTTTTCAGAGTCAACATTGGATCATGTGCTAATTCATAATGAAATTGAATCACCCATCTTTGATGATCATCATATTGAACTTGACCAATTTTATAATTTTGAAAGTCCCATTGATAAATTGGCAAGTTTTCATTTTTATGAAATTGAACTCAATGAGAAATGTGACCTAGAATTCAATTCTGTGATCCAGTTCAAATTCCCGAATGAATATTGACTCCTATTTTGTTACCCGACTTGAATAATATTTTAGAGTCAGTTTTGATTCCCACACCAATCATTCTTGAACTTGAATCACCAATATTAAGTCACATTCCATTGTTGGAAAATGAATGTGGACTTGAGTTTCAACTTCTTGATTTGGACCCACTTCCTGAACCAATCTCGACTCCTGAACCATTACTTGACTTAAGTCACTTTTCTGAGTCGGTTTTAGTTCCCGTACTTCCTGAGTCCAAGTCAGTCATTCTATCTTTTCAAACTCCATTTTGGGACAAGGCGGTTGACAAAATGACTCTGAAATTAATTATGGAATTTGAAAATTAGATGGGATCAAATATTTAATAAAAATCATTCATGTATATATCATTTTAGTGGGTTATATTAGAGAAATTTCTGGTGGGTTCCTCCGAACTCCATGAAAAGTCGATTGAGCCGCATTTCGTGGACCAATCAGATCACCACCGGAACCACCACCTTAAGGTAACATTTCCTTCCCTTTCTTCTTTTTCATGCATCTATGCATTAATTCATATATTGAGGAAATACATGAGATAGGTGTGGGGGAGGGTTCTAACATAACTTAGGTTTTTCTTTTTATTAAAAGAACAAAAAAATTAATTAACATTTTCTTTACTTTTAAAAACTTTTTGAAAACAGAAATAATATTTTGACATATTTTTTGTAAGAAATTAAGTCAATTTTAAGGAATAGGAAAATCAAAATTAGGATTTCTTAAACTTGGTCAAAATAAGATTATTTGTTTGATTTTTAGGGTTAGGAAGATAATTTGTCAAAGTAATTTAGTCTTGATCTTTACCTTAATGGAATATGCACACTTCATACACTTACACACTTAGGGTTCAAAAATAAATATTCTTATGCCTTATAAAAAAAAGAGAAAAAAATATATGAAAGTTAAACAAATCTAATTATTGATTAGCTAGGTGCTTTGGCCTAAGTAAGCCTTGGTATTTATGTGAAAGATGATTAGATAAGTTTGAGAAATATATATATATATATATATATATAAAATCCTCTGATTAAGCTGGGTATTTGTGCCTAACAAAGCATAAGTATTCACGCCTAAAAGGGATTAATATAATAAAATCCTTAGTTTTGTGGCCTTGTTTGCTCGAGTCCTTAAGTCCTTGGAGTGTTTTCTCACCCGGTGCCCTAAGACCGTTTGGTTTGGGAGTCATCGATTAAAGGCTCGTTACATGGGCAGATTAGAAAGCCTAATAGAACTAAAGAATAATACCATAAAATATATATATAAATAAATAAGGCATAAGAGTTAGAGTTAATAAACCCTTAGTCAAAATTTTCACGGTCACAAGGTGCATATAACTTAGGGTAAAGTAATAGACTAAATGAGAAGTACAATTTGACTCCTTACTTTGATTGATAACAAATTTTTGAATATAGACTAAGTTTAGGAATGAAAATTTTAGTTTTCCTATAACTTATAGATTACTTAAATCTTACAATTATATTTTAAATATTTTCTCTTTCAAAATGCTTTTCGAAAATACTAACTCTTTGTTTCTCTTTCTTTATGGATTTTGTGGGTGTAATCTACTGAAAACCCTCACGAGACAAAACTCGTCCTCTAGGGGCAACCTAGAGGTTTAATGGCTTGTTGCACATGCTCAGTGCAATCGCGTGACCTGCGAAAATGGTCTAATAATCTTTAGTAAGTTTAGTTGTTTTGCTCGAGCACGAGCAAAAGATAGGTATGGGGGTGCGATTGTTCACTAATATTGCACATTTATTATCATATTCTCATACTTATTATAGAATAAACTCTGCTTTTTCCTAATTAAATGTTTAATTTATTTGCAGGCCCATTCCTAAAGGAGAGTGAAGAGAAATGAGCCCAAAAGCCTATCAAATTCTGAATTAAATCAGAATTAATTTGAACTCAGTAAATCAGGGCAGATCAGGTTGGTTCAGATCGGTTGAAAATCAGTTAGAAAAAATCCTTACAAATCGATCGGTTGAAGCCAAGGATCAAATGCCATTTCGTCAAAATCCCAGACTTAAACTGCAAATCCAGCTGAAGATAAAGACAAATCGAGACGCCGGAGAGTACCACCAACAGGGTGTGGCCAGGTGGCCACACCCTGGCTGCGAAAACACGGCCAAAGTCGCGTTTTCGCGGCTTGGTAGTGAGTTAGGGGGAGCGTTTGCTCCCCCTATCTTCTCACACCTCTCCCCTCTGTGTTTTTGCCTATAAAAGGGCAGGATTTTCACTGAAAATGGGACGACCATGCAGATATAGGATTTAGTCCACTTTTTCATTTTTTAGTGTAGGTTTTTATTTTTCTTTTCATGTAATTTTCAGTTTTAATTTATGTAACTGAGAGGAGAAACGAGTTTCATGGAGGAAGGAGATCAAGTTTGTACTGAGGGTGACACCGGTGTAAGTAAGTCCTTTCTTTCATTATTATTAGAATCGAATCAAAGTTTCTTTTTCTTCTTTACTCTTGTTTTCGTTTACTCTCCTCTGATGTGTTTGTAATCCAAGTGAATCCGATAGCCTCGAGACTGCTTCGCCATTGCAAGTGCCCTTGACGGCCTATGGTGATGAATAACCATTCTTTGTTAGTTTAGCTCGCTCTTTTATTTGTAGTGTAGATCGAGAATGGGGAAGATCATATACGCCATGCTTGATTGCCTTCAAATACAAGGTAAGTCGTCGCAACGGATCTAAGGTATATGAGCACTGAAGAGGTAAGTAATTTTTAGGTTATCTTTCTTTTCTTTTATTCTTTAGTTTCAATATCACAAGCTCCAACCATCTTTATCACTCTTTTCCATTTCTTTGTATATAATCCATTTTTCATTTTCCCACCTTCTAAATCTACCACTTTCTTTCTAACTTCACTTTAACCTAATTTTTCTCTTTTTCTTTATAAGAACTAAAAGAAGAATTTTAACCATCCTTTATATTTTAAAAGAAAACTTACTAAAAAAGTTTCCATCGCTAGTCCCTCCTTGTAGATCACGACCCGCATAGCCACTTGTTATAGCGGTAGAGTTGAGTACTTGCACATCTCTATTTTAAAATTCTAAAATTCTGTATTTGTGTGCAGGTTTGACCTCAATCAACACATTGTGGACGAAAGGGCCACCTTGAAAAATATTGCTTTAATAGACTTAATGATTCAAATTTTGCAAATAGATTTATTTGGGTTAGGAAAGGAGCTAACTCTCATGGACCCAAAAGAGTATGGATACCAAAAGCCACTCCTATTTTTGATGTAGGTGTGGGCTCTCACTTGACGTGAGAGTATTGGTGCCTTGAGGTGAATGCGTTCCGAGCTAAATGGTGACTATTTTTGGATGCATCACTTTCAAGGGGAGTTTGATGGGAGGACCACCATGGTTGGAGCATAGAAATGTACCCTAATGGTTTTGGTAATGATCTCTAACTCCTTATTTAGTTTACATGCGTCATATTATTCATTTTTTAGCATGTTTTGATGTTTCATGATTATTATGTTAAATGCCATGAAAACTAGATTAGTGATATACATGTATAGTAATTAAGATGCACCCATGTTTATATGGACTTATATTTTTTGTGCTCTCACTTTAGTTTAACTATTGTGTATAGCATAAATCTAAGATAAGTGCACTTACCATATGTGCATTTATTTAATGATCATATTGATTTATGTTTCGTTTTATGCTTCATATTTTGATTACATGTTTAGATGTAATTTTTTATTAAAAATTATGCATATACTTGTACAACTAATGAGCCACAAATTGATTATTATATATTTGTACTTGATTGCTCATTTGTACCCATTAGATATACTAGTATAGCCTAGTTTTGATGATTCATGCATTTTGACTTGTATTTCCTATTTTTGGACATGTTTTTCATGATAATGTGTTTTAGCTTCATTTATATGTTAATTTTGTCAAAACTATTGAATATACATGTATACCCTTGAGTCATTTGCCTTTATGCAAATCTCTTTATAGACTCAACTGTGTTTGGATATGTACGTATACCTTTAGTTTTGACGAAACATACATGTGCCTTGGAGTTAGTATTGTTTTGATGAAAATTAAACTTCCATTTTTTAAAGGAATTTCATATTGAGCTTAAATGCCTTATTTTCATGATGTTGATTACATGACTTTTTACACTCTATGTTTGATGTTTACTCGTGATTAGGTTTCATGACATTATGTGAGCTTTATTGCTATTTGAGTGTTGATGATTGTGTGATTTTCAAAGTTTCATGGATATATTTTTATTTTATTCCTTACTTGAAGGATTTCGTACTAGTTTTCAAGTTTATCATAAAATTAGTTGCATATTTCTTCATTTTGGTAGAGTTTTCAAATATGCTAAACTTATTTTTAAACTTATTTTTGAAAACCCCTACCCTTCTAAAGGTGGTTGGATGGACGACCATGCCTTGTATGCTCTTAATTGAAAATCTATTTAAACATGTGCATGAAAGGGAGGTAACATGAGTTATACACTTAATCCTCATCATATTTTCAATTAGTATCCCAATTGATATTTTCATATTTGTATACTCATCTTTGGTTTTCTATATATGTATGCTTCAAAACTTCAAAAAGTATCAATTTCTATTAGTATTTACTTTTTCATACATACATACATACATACATACATACACACACATACATATATATATATACACACACACATATACATACATATATATATATACACACATATACATACATATATATACATATATATGATTTAATTGTGCTTACTATATCTTTACATCTTAAAGCACAAATTATATTTATGCTAAGCTTGATTTATTCCTTAATGACTATTAGTTTTCAAATTGGTATTTTATACAAGCTTATGCATCATTTTCATTGGTATTTCATAAAGAGGGAGAAAACTTCATGTTTTAGTTTTTAATCGATTGTATTTTCAATTGGTATCTTACTCCCACTCTTTATGATGAAAAATGATATTATTTGGTATATTATTTTTCAATTGGTTTCTTATGCTCTTAATGAAAAATATTTTAATTTGGAATATGCTAACATTTTCAATATTGGTATCAAAAATCTTAAATTGGCTTTATTCTAAAATTTGGTATCTTTATTGCAAAATGAATTGTTTAACCAAATAGTTGATTTGTTTTTCAATTGGTATCATATTTCATTTTACACTAGTATCTATATTGAAATGAGTTATGTTTACAAAAAAATATTTGGCTTTCACTTTCAATTGATATCAATTATAAAATATTCTCATTTGGTATCAAAATTACAAGATGTTTACAATTATATCAAGATTCTAAATACATGTATATTTCTATTGGTATAAAAAACATACAATATTTCATTTTCTATTGGTTCAAAAGTTTACAAGATATTTTCAATTGATATCTTTTGGTATCTTAAAATTTTTGTTTATTTTCAATTGGTATCATATTTTGGTATCAAAAGTTATGATATGTATTGCTTATATGCAAAGGTAGCTTAACATCTTCTCTATATATAAATTCATGTTGAGTGTATCTCATATTGAGGAGCTTAACCGCTCTTCTCTATGTCTTACACATGTGTAGGAGGAGTTTCACATCTTCTTTTATATATTGTATATTATGCGTTATGTGATTAGGGTCTCGTCATCTCTTTTTCATGTAATGCTTATATGCAGGGGGAGTTAACTTCACGACTTTCCTCTTCATGAATGTATATCGTATATATGTATCTTTATTGTTTGTTTTATGCAAAGGAGGAGAACATTTATTATGCCTTTTTGTTGATTTTTGTTATTTGACAAAACGGAGGAGAATTTTTTTGAGTTTATTTTTACCCTTTTGTTGATGAATTGATAAAAGGGGGAGAAGTATTTGAGTTATATATGCATGCCTTTATATTTATTGTCTATGCATATTTGTTTTGTTTATGCAAAAATGAGGAAATAAACATTAGATATTAAATATTTGTGCTCATTTATGCATCTTTATATTGAGCATTCATTGCATATCTATTTGCTTATTATTATGCATGAATTAAGGGGGAGCTTCTATGAAGGTTAACTTTAATCCATGCATATATAACTCCATGAGTTTTGTCATCATCAAAAAGGGGGAGATTGTTGGCCCAGAGGCCCTTCACTCTAGTTTTGATGATGATTAACTCATGTAGTTATAATTACTATTAATCTTGTGATATTTAGTTTCAGATATTTGATCAAGTTATTAGTAGGTAATTAGCTTCAACAAAAGAGTTTTGGAGCTAACACATGGTGATTCAAGAGCTCACGCGTCAAGATCGGATCTAGCACTCGGTTGGAGTCAAGCTTGTTGGATAGTGTTTGGATCGAGTCGACTTGGAGACGGAGTTCTATAAGAAGACCTCAGTTTGTTTAGTTTATAGTTTAGATCTTGTGTTAAAGATTAGATAGTGTTGATATGCTCAAGTTCACAATACACGCACAAGTTTAAAGTTTCATGTTTGGTTTTTCAGTTTAACCAATCTTGGTTTTTAAGTCAAAAACATAGATATAATATTTTTTTATGTATATTGGAGTCTATCCATATACAATATTCTTCAAAGTTGTTTCAATATCATGTTTTTGTATCTACATGTATTTTAGAGTAAACGGTTTTCCATTTCAAAATTCAAGTTTTGAAAAATACGGTTTTTGGTTTAAGGCAAATTTCAAGAACACAAAAATGGTTCAAATTGTTTATAATATGTGTTGAATTTTAGTCACAAATATTTGTATTTCAAAGATCTAATAAGAACTGATTTTGTAGAATTTATGTGATTTTATAGAAATTATCAAAGGTAAAAATCCAAGTTTTTAATCCCTATAATAGTTGGACCTGGCTGTCTGCCGGTCGACCGGACGGTCGACCGAAGCAGAAGTCGGTCGGCCGGTCCGATCGACCGACGTGTACGGACGTGCATGCCAGGTTGGGCTGGTGGGCCGGTCGACCGGGCGGTCGACCGTTCAGAGAACTCTGCTCTCTGGAAATGACCCCGGTCGACCGGCAGAGAGCTGCTGCTCTCTGTATCCAGTCCCGGTCGATCGGGCGGTCGACCGGTGGCACAACGGTCATAAAATGACCATTGGGCCGGTCGACGGGAAGGGCAAATCTGCCCTTGCTGCCAACGGGCAAAAATATTTTAGGGTTATAAATACCCCTCATTTGAGCTGGTTTTTCTCAAGAATTTTAAGAGCAAAATTTTCTATCTTTCAGTAAGTTTTTAAAAGAGTTTTTGTACTAAAAGCTTTGATCTTTATTTCTTTTTAAAAGGGTTGAAAAAATCAAGAAAAGGAGAAGTCTTTGAGATTGATTTTTTATCTTCATTTCTATAGCTATTCTAGAAGTTTTCCCAAGAGTTTTTCTTTGTGATTTTGATTTCCAAACTCTTGTTTTTCTCGCACTTGAGCTATCATATCTATCCTATCTATTAGGATCTATTTTGTGGGAAAATTGGTTTGTGGTTGTTGATACCACTAAGAGTTGTAAACCTTCCATTCTTTGTGATATCCCTCTAGTGAGAGGTGATTGTGCTGTTATCCCTCTAGTGAGAGGTGATTGTGAAAATTGTGTTAGTATCCCTCTTAGTGAAGAGGCGATTGTTGGAGTTGTGGCTTTGAGCCTTATCCCTCTTGTGTGAGGTTGATAGTTGTTTGGCCAAGTGCCCATCCCTCTAAGTGTAGAGGTGATTTTTGTTGTGTCTTGCCTCTTGTGCAGAGGTTGTATTGTTGGAGAGAGGAGTTGTGTACTCCCCGTTTGTATTACCCAAATCCTCAGTGGAGGTTCCCTATTTGGGAAGTCCTGTGTGTACGATATAGTGAAAATCCTTCTGTATAAAGGCCGGGACGTAGAGCTGGGTGCGCGAACCTCAAAACATATCTTTGTATTTGTGTTTAATCCACTATCTCTAACTCTCTCTCTTATATTGTTCCTTGCATTGATTCAATTGTTCATTCATACTTATATGCTTGGTATTGCTTGTGTGTGTGCCTCACTTGTGTTGAACCAAGAGAGCTTTACATAGCACCTCAACTCTTATTTAGAGGAATTTAGAGGAGATAGTCCAGAGTCCTTCACCGGAAATCCGGCTACACTCTTTGGTTGCAATAAGTGTGTTGTATTTAGTTTTTAATTCCGTATTATTTGTCATTAGATTAGCCATACACCTAGTCACCCCCTCTAGGTGTACTTTCACTATAACTGCCTTGCAAATGTTTTATATAACACATGATACTTGATATCTTATGTCAAACAAGACCTAATCAGACCACACGCCGTTCGATTCATCTTATCCCAATCCTCTTCAAAAGTAGCCTCGCGCTTTTTCTCTAACCGTAGAGTATCTTCGAGGTTTGATGCCGTTAATGCATTCATCACGTCACATCTCCACATCCCAAAGTTATTTTTGCTATCAAACTTCACCACATCAATCTTCAATGGATGTGGATTCATGGTTTTCACTATAGATGTACTATCTCCAGCCATCTTCTCAATAGATTTCTCAATAACAATGCGGAAAACAAACAGAGTTAGATAAAAAACTAGATAAATATAGGACTTTACCTCAAAGTGAAACCCTAGGAGAGTTTCCAAAATGATCTTTTCTATCAAATTTGATTTCTTGAGCAATCCTATTGTTGTTCTGAGATCGACACATGATCCCACAAACAGTCCCAACGCTGCTCTGAGATCGACACACGATCTTCGCCAAACAGCTACCAATGCTCTTGAAATTGAAATACGATCCCATGACGAACCTACGATGCTCTTATACCACTTGTTGCGCGCGCCGAGCAACAACCGATTGAGGACCCCAAGCAACAGAGAGAGATACACTAAAGAAGTACCAAAAGAGAAGAATAATTAACAAGAGAGAAAGCAAACACAACATTTAATGAGATTCGGCAATTTGCCTACGTCCTCGGGGCAAGGAAGAGAGAGAGATCTTATTGATTCAATGATCAAGTATAAGTTTTTCCTTACTTATAATTCATGAGGGCTCTACCCCTTTATTTATAGTCAGAGAATCTCAGGGTTTTAGGAAATCACAATTGAATTTAACTCCTTTTCAGAAATGAAGTCCGAATCCCAAAGGGAGCAGATTCGCCTATCGGTGGTCCGGTCGACTGACCTCTTCCTTCGATCGACCGGTCAGTCTGCCACTGCTAACAGAAACGTCATGTATGCAAGTCGGTCTACCGGTCCGGTTCACCGAGCTGGTGCCGTGTGAAAATACACCTAGAGGGGGGTGAATAGGTGTATGGTTAATCTAATGACAAATGATGCAGAATTAAAAACTAACTGCAACACACTAAGTGTAACTAAAGAGTGTAGCCGAATTCCCAGTGAAGGGCTCTGGACTATCTCCTCTAAATTCCTCTAAATAAGAGTTGAGGTGTTATATGAAGCTCTCTTGGTTCAACACTAGTATGGCACACAAACAATACCAAGTATATATGTATGATATGAACAATATGAAATAATGCAAGGTATAAGAGAGAGAGAGAGTTTAGAGATAGTGGATCAATCGCAAACACTGAGATATGTTTCGAGGTTCGAGCCATTGCTCGATGTCCCCGCCTTCACACAGAAGAATTTCTACTATGCATCCACACAGGACTTCCCATAAAGGGAACCTCCACTGAGGATTTGACAAATACAACTTAGGAGTACACAACTCCTCTCTTTATCAAACATCTCTACACAAGAGGTTAGACACAACAACAATCACCTCTCACTAGAGGGATAAGGCACTAAGCCAAATAAAGATCACCTCTACACTTAGAGGGATAAGGCACAAAGCCAAAACTCTAACCTCAATCACCTTTACACTTAGAGGGATACTAACAAACTCAAACTTCTCCATAATCACCTCTACACAAGAGGGATGAACACAAACCCAAAGCAAAGAAAGGTTACAACTCTTGGTGATCACGATGATCACAAACACTTTGGTGATCACAAAGACCACAAACTAATTTTCCTACAAAAAAATATCCTATATATAGGACAGATATGATAGCTCAAGTGTGAGAAAATAAGGTATTTGGAACAAAGAAAAATAATTGGGAAAATCTCCAAATAGATATTGAAATTAAGATCAAAACCAATGCCCAAAAAACTCTCTTTTCTTTGAATTTTCCAACACTTTAAAACAATAAAAATAAAACTTTATAGCCCAAAAACTCTTTGAAATCTTGCTATAAAAACACTAGGAAAGATAGGAAATTTTGCTCTAAAAAATCATAAAGAAACCAGCCCAAGAGATGGGTATTTATACCATCTCAAATAAACTAACCGTTGCAGTCTGGGAATGCCCAGCTTGCCCCTCCGGTCGACCGCCCAGTCGACCGGCCAACGGTCATTTTTTTGACCGTTGTGCCTCCGGTCGACCGGGCCAAGCCATCGATCGACCGCCCGGTCAACCGGCCAGCACCCGAGAGTGAAGTGCTTTCAGTCAGTCGACCGCGCGGTCGACCGCGCAGTCGACCGACCGAGTAGGCTGGCCTTTGTGCACGTCTCGTACACATCGGTCGATCGGATCGGTCTACCAACTCTTGGTCCAGTCGACCGGCCCGGTCGACCGACCGAGTAGGCTGGCCTTTGTGCACGTCTCGTGCACATCAGTCGACCGGATCGGTCGACCAACTCTTGGTCCGGTCGACCATCCGATCGACCGCCAGTGCAGCCTGACTGGGAATTTTAGGATTTGAAAACTTGTCTTTTTAATTTTAATAAAATCCCATAAAATCATATTAATTTCACAAAAATAAGTGCTTATAAGATCTTTGAATACCAAACATGTGTTACCAAAAATCAACACATATTACAAATTATTTGAACTATTTTTGTGATATTGAAATTTGGCTTAAACATAAAATCCGTATTTTTCAAAACTTGAATTTTTAAAATGAAAAATCGTTTTCTCCAAAACGTGTACAAATACAAAAACATGATATTGAAACAACTTTGAAGCATATTGTATATGGATAGAATCCAATATACATATAAGATATATATCTATGTTTTTGATATGAAATCCAAAACTGGTTAAACCGAAAACCAAAACCAATAAACTTTAAATTTGTGTGTGTGTGAACTTGAGCATATTAACACTATCTACCTTTACACAAGATCCAAACATAAACTAAACTAAACACAAACCGAAATCTTCTTGTCTCCAAGTCGACTCGATCCAAACGCGATCCAACGAGCCTGACTCCAACCGAGTGCTAGATGCGATCTTGACGCGCGAGCTCTTCAATCTACATGTGTTAGCTCTAAAATTCCTTTGTTGAAGCCAAACACCTACTAAGATCTTGATCAATAATTGAAACTATATAAATACAAGATCATTAGTAAACTATAACTAGATGAGTTAATCATCATTAAAACTAGAGTGATGGGCCTTTAGACCAACAATCTCCCCCTTTTGATGATGACAAAACTCATGAAGTTATATATGCATGGATTAAAGTTAAGCTTCTTGAAGCTCCCCTTTAACTCATGCATAGCAATAAACATAAAGATATTTAATGAAATGCATAAACCAAATATAAATATATATGCATAAATGGAAATAAACATGCATAAACTCACCAAATTCTTTTCCCCCTTTTGCATAAATGAGGAAATAAAATAAATATGCATATATAAACTCCTTAAATTATTCTCCCCTTTCTGACAATTCATCAACAAAAGGGCAAAAATCAAACACTAAAGTTATATATGCGATAGACATTCATGAAGAGGAGAGACGTAAAGTTAACTCCCCCTACATACATGCATTATATGAAAAGAGATGACTAGACCCCTAACCACATAAAGTATAACATACAATGTATAAGTAGAGATGTTAAGCCCCCTACATATGTGTACTACATATCAAAGAGAGGTCAATCACTTCAATATGAAAAGTACACTCAACATGAATCTATATGTAGAGAAGATGTTAAGTTTTCCTTGCATATAAGAAATATATATCAAAATATTATGATACTATTTTTTAAAACAAATTTATGATACCAATTGAAAATATCTTGTAAATTTTTTATACCAATTGAAAATGAAACATTGTACGTTTTTGATATCAATTGAAATATATTGTAAATATTGATACTAATTGAAAGTAAAAACCAAATTTTTAGGTAAACACAACTCACTTTGCAATAAGGATATCAAATTGAGAATAATACCAATTTAAGTTTATTGATACCAATATTGAAAATGTTAGTATATACCAAAACAAAATATTTTTCATCATAAAGAATAGGAGTAAGATACCAATTGAAAATAAAACTGATTGAAAGATAAAACACGAATATTTCTCCTCTTTTATGAAATACTAATAAAAATAATGCATAAGCTTGTATAGGATACCAATTGAAAAATAATTGACATTAAGGAGTAAATCAAGCTTAGCATAGACATAATTTGTGCTTTTAAGATGTAAAGAATTGTAAGCACAATCAGATCAATATACATATGTATGAAAATGTAAATACCAATCGAAATTGATACTATTTGAAGTTTGAAGCATACATATATAGAAAACACAAATATAAGTATACAAACATAACAATATCAATTATGATACCAAATTAAAATATAATGAGGATCAAGTGTATAACTCATACCTACCACCCTATTCATGCACATGTTTATAAAAATATTCAATTTGAGCATATAAGGAATGGTCGCCCATCCATCCGCCCTTGAAGGTAGGGGTTTTCAAAAATAGTATTTGAAAATAATTTTAACATATTTGAAAACTCTACTAAAATGAAGAATGACGCAACTAGTTTTATGATAATCTTGTAAACTAATATGAAGTCCTTTAAGTAAGGAATAAAACATGAAAAACATGAAAATTTAATTTTCATCAAAATAATATAAACTTCAAGATATATGTATGTTTTGTCTAAATTATAAGTATACATACATATCCCAAAAATAAACGAGTCCATAAAAGAGTTTGCATGAAAAGCAAGTGACTCAAGGGTATACATATATATCTAAAGTTTTAAACAAAATTAACATAAACATGAAGCTGAACACATTATCATGAAAAACATAACGGAAAATAGGGAATACAAGTCAAAATGTACGAATCATCAAAACCAGGCTATACAAGTACATCTAAAGGGTACAAATGAGCAATATAGTACAAACACATAATAATCAAATGTGGCTCACTAGTTGTACAAGTATATACACAAGTTTTAATAAAAACTACATCTAAACATGTAATCAAAACCAAGAAGTATAAAATCAGAAATAAAAATCAATATGATCATTATGTAAATGCACATGTCTTAAAACTAGCATATTCATAGTAGTTAAACAATACTGAGAACACAAAAGTAATGGACCATATAAACATGGGTGTATCTCAAATACTACATATGTATATCACAAGTCTAATTATCATGACATTTAACATAATAATAAAAAATATGAAAACTAATACATGCTAAAAATTAATAATATGAAAGCATGTAAACTAGTAAGGAGTTAGAGATAGTTATCAAAATCATTAGGGCTAATCTCTAGATCTCCAAACCATGGTGGTCCTCCCATCAAACTTCCCTTGAAAGTAATGCATCCAAAATTATCACCATTTAGCTCAGAGCGCATCCACCATCAAGACACCATTACTCTCACGTCAAGCGAGAGCCCACACCTATGTCAAATAAAATATGGGTGGATTTTGGTATCCATACCTTATTGGGTCCATGGGGGTTAGTACCTTTTCTAACCCAAATAAATCTATTTGCAAAATTTGAATCATTTATTCTGTCATAATAAAATTTTGCAAGGTGGCCCTTACGTCCACAATGTGTACAACTGTACACATGAACATACATAGAATCATGTGTGTGAGTATGATGAGCATGTGTATGCCGTGGTTTGTGTGCATGCATATGAGGAGCATGTTTTTTGCGAAGCATAGATTCCAACCGTGTGTGGTTCATGGCACATTGGCTCAAAGTGGAGCCTAAACAATCAACACTCTTCTTCAAAGCACAAATATCTTTTTCAATGATTGAAGAAGAAGTAGAGCATGCAACATGTTTATCACTAGTAGATGGAGCACTAGAAATATGACAAACATGAGAAGACGAGTCATTTTTCAAAGATTTATTTTCATTTCACACTAAATCCAAATTTTTTGAAATTAAGGCAATTTTATTTTTCAAAGTTTCATTTGTTGTAAAACAAAATCAAGTTTTGAAGATAAAATTTTATTTTTCTTCACAACATCATCACAATCATTTTTATTCTTTAAAAATTCATTTTCCTTTAAGGCAAGGTCAAGTTGAGATTTCAATGAGTCCCTTTCATTCGAAATCTCATCCCTCTCTTGCAAAACCAAGTCAAGTTTTGAACACAAATCCTTATTTTCTTTATTTAATTTAAAATTTTTCTTTTTCAAAACTTGGTATTTTTCAAGCAAGTTTTCACACACTAAAGATAGTTCTTCATTCAAAGCATCAGCATCCATATAATCATCACCTGAAGAACTAACACTATCATCTAGTTTAGTATCCAAGTTTATCTCAAGGGAGTCATTCTTTTGGACCATGTAGCAAGCTTGTTCGGATTCATCCTCACTAGATTCCTTCTCCACATATTTTGTCGTTTGTAAGCACGGGAGAGGTCAAAGTGTTCCATACTGCAAAAGTGGAATCACAATGAGAAACAATAGATAAATGTTCTTTGCTAAGAGTGCATCTAAGTGCCTCTAGGGCTTGTGCATTGGCCTCTATATGCTTGTTATTATCAAGATAGAATTTCTTGATAGTAGCAAGGAAAACATGCAATCCTAGGGTTTTAAGTTACATACTCATCTTATATTTTCACATATCAATGTTGGTGACATCATACATGGGAGGGGTCAAGAAATCCATGATAGTATAAACTATATTTGTGCAAATGCAAATATTAGATTAGCTAGCTAAGATCTCACTCCTAGGTGGTTAAACCTAATATCAGGAGTGTAGGCTCTGATACCAATTGAAAATACACCTAGAGGGGGGTGAATAGGTGTTTGGCTAATCTAATGACAAATGACGCGGAATTTAAAACTAATTGCAACACACTAAGTGTAACCAAAGAGTGTAGTCGAATTCCCAGTAAAGGGCTCTGGACTATCTGTTGGCCAAAGGTTATACTCTCCATTTTATGCGTTTTGATGATAACAAACCATATAAAAGCTATTTGGTGCTAATAGAGATTTTAGAATGAATTCCAGGTTTGTACTAATCTTAATGGCTCAAGCATAGTAAAGCATGTTACAAGGTTGATGGCGTAAGAGAACTCACTCATAGGATAGGAGACTCTAGCCAAGCAACGCGGTTCAGAGACGCCTACCTATATGTTGTTAGTTTGTTAAAGAATAGTATATAGTATTGAAGCTCAAATATCCTACACACAAAAAAAATTGCACGTGTTTTCAAAAGATTATTTTTGACTCTTATTTAAAATACTTTAAAGTACTATTTCAGTATGCATATACTTAACTTATTGTATTTTTACAAAGCCTTTACAAAAATCCCTTTGAATATAAACATATCTTCAAATCATCTCTAACTAAGTTTTCACTTATGACGTGTTGCGGTCGACCGGCTCTGTTACAGGTCAGATCGGTCGACTGCGCGGTTGACTGTAGTTCTGACCCATGTAGGTGTGCATGTGTGCACGTTCCCCGGTCGACCGGGCGGTGGACCAGACCCCATGACGGTCGACCGAGCGGTCGACCGATTGACTTACCCAAACTCTCGGTTTGGGACGGTCGACCGGGCGGTCGACCGGAGTCAGCCAACGGTTAGAAATTTTTGAAAACCGGTCGACCGGCCGGTCGACCGTGATTGATTTTTTACCAAACGGCTAGTTTTTTAAACATATTTTAAAACGTTGATTTAATCTTAAAACGTGATTTTAGGCTAGTTTTTTGTCATATTATTCCTGATTGTCAAAATAAACATTTACCCTTTGTCCCTACCTAAATCCTATAAATAGGGGTGGTTGGGGTTGAGGAGAATTACAATAACATTTACAAAGAATTCAAAGTTTGAGTATTCTTGAAAGAAGTTTTTACTCTCAGTTTTTGTGCTCTAATCTCTTATTTATTTCTGAAGTTTTAGAATCAAATCTCTATTCTACTTTGTTTTATTTTCACTTACAAACCTTGAGCTTCAATCCTATATATTATTCTCTAGGGTTTTGTAAAGAAAAGTTTTTCAAAAGAGAGTTTGTGTCTTTTGATCACCAAGTGATTATTGTATTTGTGACTACACTACCTCTGAATTAGAAGAGTGTGATTGAGGAGTTGGGTACTCCCTAGTCATTGTAATCCTCTATGAAAATTCTAGTGGATTGAAAATCCTTCTGGGTGAAGGCGGGGACGTAGAGCTGGGTGCTCGAACCTCGAAATAAATCTCTGTGTTTGCGATTGGTTTACTTATGTTTCTTACTCTCTATTCATTCATTCTTATATTTTCGATCTATACTCTCACAATAAGATTGCATTGCGCACCTCAAACTCTTATTTAGAGAAATCATGAGGAAGGAGTTCAGATCCCTTCATGGGGTATCCGACTTCTAATCTTACTTTGAGTGATCGTTGCATCATCTCATTTTTAAATTGTGCATTAATTAACATTTTCACCTATTCACCCCCTCTAGGTGATTTCACTATATCCTCTAAATTCCTCTAAATAAGAGTTGTGGTGTTATGTGAAGCTCTCTTGATTCAATACTAGTGAGTACACAAACAATACCAAGCATATATGTATGATATGAACAATATGAAATAATGCAAGGTATAAGAGAGAGAGTTTAGATATAGTGTATCAATCGTAAACACCGAGATATATTTCGAGGTTCGAGCCAACTGCTCTACGTCCCCGCCATCATACAGAATAGTATTTTTTTTTTTTTTAATTTGAAATATGTTTCGAGATAGTGGATCAATCAAAACTCTTAATGAATAGTATTTTTTTTTCTTAATTTGAAATATGCAACAAAGAAATTGTATTTATTGATGAGAGCATTTTATTTATTGAGGAGGAAATTAATTGTGAGGGTCACAATCCTGTGGCGTTGAAGGAACACAAACTTTGGTGATGTGACTTAAGATCTCATATGCAATAAATTTAACCCGAGTAACACGCCCCTCTGTGATGTGGGCCCGCAAACGAATGGGCAGGTTCATGTTTGTCCATACATGAAACCAAACTTTTTTTCTCTTTTTTTCCTTTTATCTTTTAGTTTTCTTTTTCTTTTTCTTTTTCTTTTGCCAGCAAATTAAACCTAACTGCTAGTTTGACCGCAGAGTTAGCTCAAGAATTCAGCTAATTCTTGATGACTCTTATTAAATCATCTTGAAATCTATCTAGTTCAAAGAATACTAATTTCATAAAAGGTTGAAATATGTTTTTCTCTTTCTTTCTCTTTATCTCAAGTTCTAACTCTAGTTAATTCTTGTTCTTATCAAACAACTATTTAAACTATAATTCATTAGGTCCTGGACACGTGCTACCCATATGTAAAAAAAATAGAATTAATATAAATTAAAATTTATAAGAGGTTTTATTGCTTCTTTCTTTATAGGTCTTTTATTCTAATTGTAGAGAATTCTAATTTTAAATTAGGGACCTGAATATATTTTTTTTTATTCTATCAAAACTCTTCTAGAGATAGGGACGTAAATGTTATGGTTATATTTTGGAGAATTGTTATTTATTTTTTATTTCTGTTTTCTTTTGTGTGTCTGTGAGAGAGAGAGAGATTAATAATATTTAGAAATTTTAGATATATAATAATAAAGAGAGATAAGTATCTTAATTTCTTTATCTGATAAAAGATTTTTTATTTAAAATTTATTTTTGAGACATGATTATAAATGTATAATTAGATTTCAAGATATGTTAATAGTTTATAAATAGACGGATATATTTTATTTGGAGCGTGACAGGAACATAAAATATCATCAAATTAGAATTCCAATCAAACGGTTGTGGTTATAATATTAAAGATAGTGCTTCTACTATTTATCTATCAGAAATTCTAATTCTACCCTAATAACTCTTGTTGTCAAATTTAACAGTTGAAGAGATATTTGATTTTCTCTTGTAATCTTTATAACCTCTTTACTTAAGTGAATCTCTTGTGTCGATGTCCTGCAAAACAAGCAATTATATATAGATCTTTTAATTATACGTAGTTGGGCCGTTTGTTTCGCGTAAAACTCCGTAATTCGTAAATGTCTTACTACCCAGTTACAACTACGGCGTTTGTTTGGACCGTAATTCGTAAAAGACTTACGTAACTCAACTAACACTCACTTGCAACCCAGTTACCACTCACTTACAGCCCAGTTATAGTTAATTTTGTGCTCATACAAATTTGTAATATTTTTTTATATTAATATTAAAAATTTTAATATTTAACTTTTTTAATATTTATTTGCAGTATTAAAACTTTTAAAATCACCAAATAGTTAATTTTGTGGTCAACTTTTTCACTTACGACTTATACATTACGACAACCAAACACCGTAAAGTACAACACACTTTCCCACTTTACAATTTTATATTACCAATCAAACACCGTAAAATTTACATACATGTGACTCATTTACAATTGTAAAAGACTTTACCAATTATAACTACGAATTACGGCCAGTTACGACAACCAAACAGACTTAGATGATTCTGAAGTTGGGATCTTTGTAGTTGCACTGTTGGACAATCTTAAGGACCAGCAAGAAATCTTGTTTAGTAATAAATAATAATAATAGTAATAATAGTAATAATAATAATAATATAATAATAAAGAATATCTAAAGAGTTTGAGAATGATTTGGGAATCTTAGACCAAGCCAGTTCACTGTTAGAATTCTTTGGTTTTGAATTTTTTAACTAAAATGAAAATGACAATGCAGAAATTGCATGCTTTTCATTTATATATTTAGGTTTGAGCTCTAGATATCTTTACACGAAAATGTAGAGAAATATCCTTTTTAAACACCTACAATTAACATACTTCTCTATGTAAGAAAAAATACTTGTGACCAGGGGTGGCTCAACCTCTAGACAAATGAGGCAGTCGCCTAGGGCCCCCAAATATAATGGCGTCTCCAAAATTTTAGTGTAAATTAGTATTTAACTAAAATAAGAAATATAAAATATAGAAAATGTTTTTTGTTTGTTCAAGTGGGCGTTCCGGAGTGGTTGTCGGACATGACTAGAAATTGTGTGGGCTTTGACTGCGCAAGTTTGAATCCTTTCATCCACGCTTTTTTGATTTTTTTCCCTCTTCATTTTTTATTAACAGGAAAAGCATGAGTTTCTTCCACTTTCCCAATCTAATATCCTCCACTCCCTATAACTATTTAATTATAATTAAAGAGGAGTCTCTTCCACTTCCTCAGCTCTCTTTTTCACTCTCCCTAACTATTTAATTATAATTAGAGAATTTTTCAAAATTAAAAATCTCTCTGTGTAGCCTCGCTCTTCACCGCCCCCGTCGCCCAGACCTTAGACTGACGGCAGGGCCTGCAACTGCTTTATAGAAAAAGATACATTAGCAAAACTTGATTAAAAATTTTGCATCTTAAAAAGCTAGAAAAATTATTTTTCAATAAAATATTAATTAAATAAAATATTAGTTAATATTAATTACTTTTTAAAGTATATTTTAAAAGGACCCATTTGAAATTTTCGACTAAGATCTCCCTAGAAATTGAGCCGCCTCTGCTTGTGACCTTTCTACTCAGAAAAAAAAAAAACAAAAATCATATGGATTCTGATGTGTTAATCTTTATAGAAACATGTCTGTTAAGAGAATGTTAAAAGAACGCAGGCGAGAAAAGCCTCAAGAATTTATAGGGTCTGTTTGGTTGTCATAACTGGCCGTAATTCGTAGTTGTAATTGGTAAAGTCTTTTACAACTGTAAATGAGTTACATGTATGTAAATTTTACGGTGTTTGGTTGGTAATATAAAATTGTAAAGTGGGAAAGTGTATTGTACTTTACGGTGTTTGGTTGTCGTAATGTATAAGTCGTAAGTGAAAAAGTTGACCACAAAATTAACTATTTGGTGATTTTAAAAGTTTTAATACTGCAAATAAATATTAAAAAAGTTAAATATTAAAAATTTTTAATATTAATATAAAAAAATATTACAAATTTGTATGACCACAAAATTAACTGTAACTGGGTGTAAGTGAGTGGTAACTGGTTTGCAAGTGAGTGTTAGTTGAGTTACGTAAGCCTTTTACGAATTACAGTCCAAACAAACGCCGTAGTTGTAACTGGGTAGTAAATCATTTACGAATTACGGAGTTTTACGCGAAACAAACGGCCCCATAGTAAAATCATAATAGTTAAATTTTCTAGATTTGAACGTCTAACAATATATTTATCGTGGAGAGCAAAAGATAATACGTGAAAATGTATCACTCTATTATGGGTGTGTTTGGTAAGATCTTAAGTCGCAAGTGACTTATGGCCACATAAGTTTTACGGTGTTTGTTTGGGTCGTAATTCGTAAATACATTTACAACTCACTTACGATTCACTTGCAATTCAAACAGTTAATTTTGTGATCAAGCAAATCTCACTTACAGTCCACTTGCAGTATAAACAATTAATTTTATAGTCATGTAAATTTGTATTACAGACAGTTAATTCTAATTATATTAATATATTTTATTATTAAATTAATTTTTTAAATTATGAGAATTTTTTAATTGTTAGATTAAAGTTTTTATTAATAATTTAATATTTTCTAATATTCAAATTTTTATTACTATATTAATCTTTTTTTATTACTAGATTAATATAATATATTCTTCGTAATTTTAATTTTACTTTTATTTATTTATTAGTAATATTTAATATTTTTTATTATTAGATTACATTTCTAATCATTTTTAATTTTTAATCATTTATTTAATATATTATATTTTAATATATTTATTTAATTATTAATTATTTATTTTTAATAATTTTAATAATTTTAATATTACTGTTTTTAATATTTATTAGTATTTTTTAATATTTTTAAATTATCAAACAATTAATTTTGTAGTCAACTTTTTCCCTCATCGACTTACACATTACGGCAGCCAAACACCGAAAACACAATACACTTTTCCACTTACAATTTTACATTACCAACCAAACACAGTAAAACTTACATGCATGTTACTCATTTACACCTGTACCAATTTTGATTTACGAATTAAAGCCAATTACAATTATCCAAAAGGCCCTATCTGTGGGCCCTGAGTCCGATATGCATTACTCTTCATGATACACGATGCGGGTCCCATATTTGGACCGTACTTGTATCAAATGTCTTGTGCTTGGATTTCATATTCGTAGTCTAGTGCTTTTTTTTTTCTTTATTAATATCAATAAAATGCATTTTTTTTGTTTTTTTAGCGTTTACATCAAATAATATTTATGAATTTGTCGCGACACGCTGCAGTTTCTACTTATTGTCCTTGGCTTCTTTGACTTTGTGTCATTATTGCGTGCTTGCAAGGGCCGGGAGACTCTTTATTTGACTTTTACCTTGCTATTTATGGTAAATTTCTGAGGAAAAAAAAATTTACCCTTTGGCATTTCAGAACCTCACCCACAATTAATTGCAATGTATTGATACATCTTAGTCATATAGTTACCCTGTAGGGAGTGAGTTAGCCCCTTCGAGCGAAGGACCCTCCGGTCTGTCACACGATGTCAGCTGTCTATCGCAGATGATGGATGGTCTGACGAGAGCAAGAGAGAGAAAACGCGTTAGAGACGCGTTTTCTCTCTCTTTCTCTCTCTCTCTTCCCTGTCGGGTCGTCAATCAACTGTGATGAATGACCCACATCTCACGAGAGACCATCCTGATCTGTCGCGCGAAAGAGCTAACCTGCTCCCTACCGTATGAATTTGATACAGACAAAGAAAATGCATGCTTAATGAAAAGAGTCAACAATTTCTTATTAATTTAATATAAATAGAGGAGACATGGCCCCATCAAAATCATTCTAATAAGCTATTAAATAATCGGACCCACGGAAAATACTAGTCATTAATGGTGATTATTAGCCAAGATATTCTCCTTGTCTAGGTTTAGGAAATTTGATTCTTTTGTTCGTTGAAAGAAAGATACCAAGATATTAGTTATTACGTTCAATCGTGGGTGGGTGGGACTTACATTTTCTTTGTTTTTAACTTTCTAAATGGATGACGCACAAACGTTGTGTAATATTTGTACTTACTTTAGAATTTATATTCAATTAAGTTGTAATCATTTTAAAAAAAAAAAAATTAAGTTGTAATGATGTACATAGTTTTCTTAAAGTTTATATAATAATATGTGATTCGGACAGGGTCAATGCAAAGTTAATTTTTAATGATGATAGTAGATTAAAATAATTAGACAAATAAAAGGGAAATTAACTTTTTATATCAGTTATTAGTTCTTCTTTTAACTCTTACATCTTTAAAAAAGACAACCAATTCTCTTCTCTTTAATAATTCAATAGCCTTTTCGGAATCAGTTGCTATCTTCAAAACGTGAAAAGGGAGATAACTGCAAGATAATTTGTTCATGAATATTATATTTGGGTTTTTATTTAGTTTTATAACTATATATTCAAATTTAATTGGGTAGAACCCTTTTTATTAGGATAATTAGAAAAAATTCATAAAAATAGAAGTTAAGTTTGAAAGGAGAAAGAGGATCTTATGAGTTTCTAGATAATTTTTTTTAATGGAAAATTGTATCATTCTTTGTTTGTTTTTTTTTTTGTTTTTTTTTTACAAAATTTGAATAGATATAGCAAATTAAATAAATGATCTATCTTAAATTCCTAAATTTTAGGTAGTTAATTATTATCATCTATTTCAATTCCTAAATTTTAGGGGTGTAGTTATTATTTTGTTTTTATTTTTTCAGATGTGTAGTTATACCCCTCAACTCTTTTATTAGTAGAAAGACTCCTTGCATTCACTTTTTTTAATTTAAATTGAGTTAATTTCATATATTTTTAATTCCATAACTATCTTTTACCAATATTACTCTTTTATATTAATTGCTTCCCTCTCTCCATATGAAATTAACCCAATTTTAAATTAACATAATATGAAAGCAAGGGACCTGTCTGATAATAAAAGAGTTAAGAAGGTGTATCTGCTCCAGTGCCTATAGTACAGGAGGTGTATATGCAATTAACCTATTTTTCCTCTTCTGCAAACATGGGGAGCGGTTACAAAGCGATTCCTCTAAAAATTTAAGATCTGTCTTAAAAATTTATAGAGAAATAAGAAAGCTATAGTTGAAATTAAGGAGATAAAGATTTAAGCTTAAAATAAGAAAGTGGATATAGCCAAATCAAAGAAAAAGTCAATCGTAAACACAATGAAAATATGTGAAAACCCCGAAAAGGGAAAAAAACCACGGAGAGAGAGAACTCCCACTATGTTAATAACAATTACAATTGTGTGTTATGAATTTGGGTGAACGTGATCCCTTTCTCGTTGGAAGGGATCCCTGTATACAAGTCATATCAAATAGATAAAGCTTGGATTCCCGCTCAGTTTGAATACCTAAATCCCTTATATTGCTAAGGGTCAAGCCAAATGTCCCAGTTTGAATTGATATAGGAGATAGTCCATCTCTATCTTGTGGTTCGTGATTGACTGCAGATAAGGATGAACTGTCCCCGGGAGTTACTATCTCATTTGGATTAAGATTAGGCTTAAGATAGAGATTTTTGTAATCAGATCCGATTCTTTCATCAATCACCCGACCCGTTCAAAATTCGAGTTGGGTGAAGATACCGGGTTAAATGTTCTGAAAGTAGCCACACGTCGCACATCCGTCAGATGTTGAATGGACTGTGTCACAATCATTAGAGGGTAAAAAATTGACCACTACAGATGCCCCCTGCTTCCTTTTCTTCGGAAGAGGTCGAGAACTCTCCCTTGGGGAATTTCAAGTTCTCGGAGTCTCCGATGTAGAGAGGGGAACATAATGAAATTAGGACCTTTTGGGCCTAAACTCAAGGTGTCTGTTGTCGTTTCAGATTTTGTCTTATAGTGACTTGCGCATCAATAAAGCCTGGCAAAGCTTTAAATGTGCGTCACATCCGGCGCAGCGCCGATTAAATTACTGCCTCTTGTGCAATGTGGTGTTCGAGGTGGGTACCGCATATCTGAAGTGACATTGTCGATCGTATCCATCGGAACAAGTGTAGGGTACTGATCGAATGACGGTTCATTCCCCTAGGGTTAAGAGAGACTACACTCTAAGGGTTTCGGCATGTTTTTACAAATTTCTGCTTCATCTTTTTCTTTCTTGCCTCCTTCTGATCTTTTGATCTTTTAATCTCTGCCATTCTCTTATTCTTGCTGAAAATGAAGAAAGAGGGGAAAGCCGGCCCTTCTGATGGATCAGACAAGGAAAATTTCGTCGCGGAGGAGAAGGGGAGCTTCCTGTCGGTATCGACTTTGATCCAAAAACTTCTAAGCTTCGCGACCAGGAGGCGGTGGATAAATACCTGGCTAGTTATGGCTTTCGTTGGAGCCCAAGAACGAAAGTTGAGTTTTGCCCCAATGATGTTGTTGTTACCTCAGCTCTGCCTGATAAGGAGGGTGTATATGCATCCCCTGGAGCTGGCACTTGGATTAAGACTGCCAATGACGAAGTTCATTCATAGCGTTTTGATTTTTTATGGAGTCGCCCCTTCTCAGCTATCGCTGGCGGTCTGGCGTACAGTTCTGGGGTTCGAGACCCTCTGTGACTTATATGCTCCCGAGGCTTGTCATTGTGATGTTTGCAGTGTCACATATTTGCTGCGGAAGACCACCATAGGTGCTCGCTATTTTATTCCTCAGAGCAGGGTGGAAAATATTATTGTTAACATGGTCGATAGTGACCGTAGCATGCGGAACACCATGGTTCGAGTGTCCGGTCCATGGGATGCCGACTTGGAGAAGGAACGCGGGGTTATCCCAGTTATCTGAAATTTGGATGCAGGTGCTCGCGGGGGCGGGGGGGGGGGGGGGGGCTTTGCCTACTACTGATGTTGAAGCAAAGTTGAGAAAGTTGACAGCTGTCAACTTTAATAATCGCAATTGGAGTTGGCTGCTGAATCTGGACAGAACTCCAGTTCCGCCAGTTATTCCAAGGATGACTGTATCGAGTAAGGGTCAGCTCACCAATGAACTTGAGGAGTCTATTCAGGAGGAGAGCAATCCTGACTCCAAGACGGAGTCTGCCGTAGGGTGAGCCAACCAGTCGTTAGTCCCGGGAAGCCGAAGGTCAGAAGGGAGAAGGCTCTTGACAAGAAGAAGAGAGTACTCATTCCGTCTTAACGCCTTCCGCGGTCGAGGGTATGCTCTTGGTTTTTCTAGCTTTTTGGATGTGGAAACTATTTCTCGATGTCTCGTTTTCTTTTTGCAGAAAAGGCACCGACTTTGGTTCGATGAATCCGATGATGAGCTTGCTGGAAGCCGTGACCACTCCCCCATGTACGTCCATGGAGCATCCTCCTATTGCCATGGAGGGTAAGGTTGGATCCCCGGTTTGTGTGGAAGATGTTCGGATGACTTCACCTGCACTCAGGACTGTTGAGGAGGTCACATCTACAACTCTGGTGGTGCTAGTCGGGCTTTCTACTGCTACATTTCACTCTGAGGATGGGCCTGAGGTAATGGCACCCCTAGCCTAGATGACGCTGGGCTTGGGTCCTCATATGGACTCGGGAGGGTGGACACTGCTAAGTTTCTTCCATCTGGTGATGGTGCAAGGATCATGAGAGGTGCTCGCTCCTCGGGCTGCCTGATTAGTCTCTAATTTTACATATTTCATACCACATCTTCACATTTATTTCATATTAAATTCTGCTAATAATACCTCTCTTGCATGTTTCTAGGTCCATGGCATGAAATGAAGAAGAAGACCCTAAATCACCATTTAATTGTTGATTAAAAGCCTACATGAATAGCCATTCACTTTGGAGGGCTATTTTATCAAAACCGGAGGCCAATTTTCAGAAACCGACTTGCACCCGTAATGACAGACAGGATAGCGTGCGGCCCGAAGAGCCGCGTTTTCCGCGGGCGTATGGGCACGACCGCGCCTGTACTTTAGGCCAGGGTTTGTCTCCTGGCCCCCTTTCCCTGGTGCCTATATATACCCCCTTGGAGTTCTGTATTGAGAGATATGTAGAGTTTAGAGTAGTTTTCATCTCCATTTTGTAGTTTAGGGTAGTTTAGGTTAGTGTTCTTCTTCCTCCTCCTTTGTATTTTTCATTTCTTTTAGATCTTGTAATAGGAGAGAGAGTGGTACATGGTCAGGAAGCAAGAGTGCTTGTAATAGAAGGTGACAATTTATAAAAAGGTGCTCTCTTAAATTATCTTTGTTTTCTTCTCTAACTCCTTTTACATGTTTAGCTAATCTTTCCTCTCATGGTAACTAACTACTAACCACTAACTAGTCTAACTTCTTATTTGATAATCCACATAAATCTAATAGCCTCTACTTAGTCTTGCTCTTGCAAGAGTCATTGATGGCTCATGATGATGGATCTAACACCCTAACTTTCTAACTCTCTAACAAACTAACATTACTTTACTCTATGCTTATTCTTGTTTAGTTTTGATAGTTTAAGTGTAGCTTGCACTTGTTTTGTTGAGTTGGGATGTGATAAGTTACATATGGGTCATACTTTTTAACGCTTTTGAACCAAGGACTAGTGATAACCAAGGATACATGTGAAGCAACTATCACTAAGAGGTTAGCATATTAGTGGAGCCATTAGTAGTTAGTAGCCATGGGTTTTCTTACATTTTCACTTTATTTTAGAAACATTCCAAAAATCACAAATATCTTATCTTCTATGTTTCCTACTTCTTCGTGTTTCACCGTACATCTCTTTTTATTCTTTGTTTTCTTTTCTTTTCATTCTTTCAAACATAGAAGAACTATTAACACACATGTGAACATACCGTGTAAGCTTCTATCGCCTCCCGTCTTTGTGAATTTGACTCGTTTTAGCCTCTATGCTATAATGGAAGTATCGAGGAAGGCAAAGCACACACACTTTAAATCTTGATTTCAAAACATACACTTTTCGCGTGAGATTTTTCCTCGATCACTGCCTCCCAGTTCCTCGAGGCACCTTCGAGATGGACCGATACCGATCTTGAATTGGGACTATTCCTCCAAAGGGGGATGTCGAGGTGGCTCTTGGGTATGGAGACTTCCTCAGAGGGCTTGAAGAACTCAAGGCTCTCCCTTTGAAGGAGCAGAAACAGTGCATGAAGAACAGGATTTTCAAAGTAGCATGATGACCTTGTCTGGCTTTATTTTTCTAGGTGCCGTCTGACTTTTAGCCTTCCTTTGAGGATGTGGTGCTCATCTCGGAGTTGCTGGATGACCACCAGGCGAAGAAGGGCAAGGTGGTTGATTTGCGCCGGGAATGAAGGAGGCTAGTGCTATGGGCAGGCGGTGATTAAGGAGATCAGTCGACTGAAAGAAGATTTGTCCTGCGAGGCGAAGGCTCGTTCAAGTTGGGAACAGGAGCTGATGCTGCTCTAGGAGGAGCTGGCGCAGCTCGGGGAGGATCTAGAGAATTGGAGATATTAGAGAAGGACTCCCTAGGTCAGAGAGAGCCCGCACTGCTGATTACTCAGCAGGTGCTCGAAGAGGCGCATCAGCATGCAAATGGTACGAAGGATACCCTAGGTCCGAGAGGGACATTTTTAGGAGGCGATGGAGTGCTGATGACTTAGGCAGGGCACAGATTTCCCTTGATGAAGCCAAAGCGCGTGAATAGGAGGTGTAGTCGAATATCAACGTGCATTGAAGGCATTTAAATCAAGAAGTATAAAGAAGGGTATGAAGATGAGAAGCGTGGGGTGTCTCCAAAGTACTCATTTGATATCAGGTCCTTCCTTAGGGGAGAAGGTCAGGATCCTCTCGAGGCAACGCTACCCATGCTGCCGGGGTGGAGGCCTCTCAAAACCCTCCATCTAGCGATGCAACACCCCTAACATTGGGCCTCCTCCTGACTGCACTTGACACAGAGCAGGTAGCCGATGTTTCCCCAGTTGGGGTTGGGAGACTTCTCTGAATATTCCATCCGGTGACGTCATGCCCCTGGCGACGAGCCTTCCGCTGGCGGTTCCCAATGCTGGGTAGGTGACCCAGGCTGCCGTCGAGGAAGCGACTCTTTTAGCTTCTACTTCTGAGGCCTTTCGAAAGGCAAAGGACAAGTGAGTGATTGAGGGTTTGTCTTCTTTGATTTTTTTTGTTGTTGATTGTAAAGATCTGATGTAATCGTTTGAAAAGAAATTGTTAGGTTTCTGTGCTCCACCTCTTTTTGAACATCTTATTCCCTTTGTGTTTTAAGGCCGTCGCGACTGCGAATCCAACCAGCTTCTTCCATTTGTCTTCTGACCCGGTGGTTGGTAGTCGGCGGGGGAGCTTTCAGAGGCTGGAGATGTCTCCTGCTTGCATAAGTTTGGAAAAGGTTTGTGCTTCGGGCGAAGAACAACCCAAGGAGATCAAAGGATCTGGGCCTGGGAAAAGAGAGGCGGAGATAGAGATAAACCTGGATGATGAGTCTGGATCCTTGTTAGATTTTTTTGAACACCTAGCGGGAGAAAGTGGCCATGGGGAGCTCCCAAGGATTCCTGGGCTTTCTCGCCTTATAGAGCTCAAGCTACTTAACCTCTCAGCTAGATCGTGAGCTAATTTCCCACAACATGATCATGGCTAGTGATAAGAAGAGAGTGGATGACATCCTTCAAAAGGTCGTGAGCTACTAGAGGCGAGTTCTTCATTGAGGAGGAAGAAGATAGAGCTTGAAGAGAAGCTATTGGGCCAGCTTTTGGAGTTGCAGAAGGCGTTGGAAGAGGTGTCAGGAGAAGATGGATTCTGCTCAGTCAGAGATCCTTTCTCTTAGGGAGGAGATCGACAGGGGTTGTTCTGAGAAGCTGGTTTTGAGCGTGAGCTCCGAGCCGTCCGGACTAGCATGGAGGGTTATGATAAGGATGTGAAGGAGTTGAGAATTGAGGTCCCACGCTAATCAGATCGTTATGATAATCTGTAACTTGTTCATGGAGCTTTGATGGAAGAGGCACAGAAGCTGTGTTCTGAGGTCATTGCCCTCAGATCGGGCATCCGTGTAGAGGGTGCTTCGGCACGGCTTGGGGTCAGGAACGGAGCCACGAGGGTCTTAGCTACCGACACGGATGGCCCGTTCGTCAGTCTGGGGCATCGTCTGACCGTGCTGAGAGATCTAGCAGTTGGAATGAGAGAGCTTGGATAGGGTGAACAGACCGGGGAAGCAGTCACAAGCATGAACGACGGGGCTAGCCAATTTTTCAATAGACAATTGTGACCATGAGATGTGTCATCTATTTTCTGTGGGCTGAATTGTTGTTTTGATGCTTTGTGTGATGCCTTGAATCTTTGTTTGTAGGGAGCGTCAGGGTAGGACCCGACATAGCTATTTGACCCACTCAGGTGGCCGTCAAGGTGAAAATCTGTCTAGGTTGACTCCGAGCATCCCTAGTGGGTGAGCCTCCGTCTTTCAGGGGACTCCCGAGGGATAACCACCCGCGGGGGCTGTCTTTCCCTCATAGCCGTCAGGGTAGGACCCGATATAGGCTGTTGACTCACCCGTGCGGCCGTCAAGGTGGGAACCTGTCTAGCGGACTCCGAGTAGCCATAGTGGGTGAGCCCCCATCTTTCAGGAGACTCCCAAGGGATAGCCGCGGGGACTGTCTTTCCCTTATAGCTGTCAGGGTAGGACCCAATATAGGCTATTGACTCACTCGAGTGGCCGTCAAGGTAGAAACCTGTCTAGGCAGACTCCGAACAGCCGTAGTAGATGAGCCCCCGTCTTTCATGGGACTCCTCGAGCGAATACCGTGGGGGCTGTCTTTCCTTATAGTTGTTAGGGTAGGACCCGATATAGGCTGTTGACTCATTCAGGTGGCGGTCAAGGTGAAAACCTGTCTAGGTTAACTTCGAGCAGCCCTAGTGGACGAGTCTCCTATTGGCCCAAAGGCCCATCACTCTAGTTTTAATGATGATTAACTCATGTAGTTATAGTACTAATGATCTTGTGTTTAAATTAGTTTCAGATTTGTGATCAAGATCTTAGTAGGTGTTTAGCTTTAACAAAGGATTTCAAGTCAAGTTTTAGAGCCAGCACATGTTGATTTAAGAGCTTGTGCATTAAGACCACATCAAGTACTTAAGAAGAATCTAGCTTATTGGATCAAAGTTTGGACCAAGTCAAGAAGGAGAAGAAGATTTTTCAAGTGAAGACCTTCAAGTGAACACTTGTGTCTAGATTTGTTTTTAGTAAGATTTTGTTTTTAGATAAAATGTAAAGGATAGATTAGTTGGTGGATTGCTCAAGTATCATATACACTCACACACAAGATTTAGATCAGTTTTTATAAAAGAGTTTTCATTTTGAAAAAAATACCGTTTTGATTTTTGGAGCTTCATATATACATGTATTTTAACCAAAACTATTTTAGAGCTTAATGTGAAAAATACAGATATTTCATCATATATGTGTAATGGATCATATCCATACACACTATGCTTTAAAAGTGTTTAGAATATCTTATTTTTATATTTGGAGGAGTTTTCAAAAAATCAATTTGAAAAAATACGGATTTTGTTTAAAGCCAAAATTTTCTTAACACAAAAATAGTTCAAAATGTTTGTAACATGATTTGGTTTTTACTCAAGCATGTTTGTATATCAAAGTATAATACTGAACTTATTTTTGTAGATTTTTATAGAATTTATGGGATTTTATTAAAGGTAAAAAGTCAAGTTTTTAATCCTCATAATTGCCTGGACTGACCTTCTGTCGGTCGACCAGACGGTCGACCGGACAAGAAGTCGGTCGATCGCTCCGGTCGACCGATGTGCACAGACGTGCAAAGGTTGGGCCAGTCGACCGCACGGTCGACTGCCAGAGAGTGTCTGCTCTCTGAAAATGGCTCGGTCCACCGGGCGGTCGACCGCTAGGCCATTGCCCAGTTGGCGGTCGACCGGCCGGTCGATCGACCTTCCCAATGGTCGAAAATCCGACCATTGGCGGTTGACTGGGCGGTCGATCGTCAACAGCCAGAGCTGCTAAGTTGGCTTCCAACGGGCAGATTTTTGGAGCCTATAAAATGGGGCTCCCTAGGGCTATTTTAGACAAGATTTTTGGAGAGTTTTCAAGCTAGTTTTTTCATCTATTTCAGAGGTTTTCTCCACTTGTTTAAGAGGAAATATTTCTAAATCAAAAGGAAAGGTTTATCAAGAGTGTTTTGTAAAAGTGATTCTTTGAGTTTTTCACCACAAATTCTATCCTAGTTTTCTCACAAACACTTGAGCTATCCATTACTATATCTAACTTATAGGGATCTTTATTGTGAGAGGATTTTAGGTGATCAAGGTGTTGTGATCACCAAAGTGTTCTTCTTTATTTTTGAGGAGGCAGACTTGCGGATTCGCGTTGTTTCGGGTTCTAGTGAGAACTCAGGGTAGAGGTGCGGCCTCGGCAAGCTTGCGTGCTTGCGTGTGTTTGTTCTTGCGGGAACAAGAGAGGGACTAGAGAGTCCAAAGGAGTTCTAGTGTGAACTCGCTTGTAGGTGTTGCGGCATTGAGTGATCCGGTGGGATCATTTTATAGTGAAAATCCTTCATAGAGTTGAAGGCGGGGAGTAGAGCAAGGTGCTCGAACCTTGAAACAAATCTCCCGTATTTGCGATTGCTCTATCTCTATATCTCACTTGTCTTTATATCTTGCATGCTTATATTGCTTTCATCTTTATATGCTTGATATATATTTGTGCTTAAATTGATATACGCTTGAGGATTGTTTGCTCACACTTGTATTCAACCAAGAGAGCCAAAGCAGTACCTCAACTCTTATCTAGAGGAATCTTGAGGAGTTAGTTCAGAGCCCTTCACGGAGAATTCGGCTACACTCTTGTGTTATACTTGGTGTATTTAGCTTAAGAATTTTAGTTTCCATAAATAGTTTTAATTCCGCATTAATTCACCATTAGATTAGCTAGTCACCTATTCAACCCCCTCTAGGTGATTTCAACTCCCTCTTTCAAAGGACTCTCCTAGGGATAATAACGGAGACGGTTTTTCCCTCATAGCCATCAGGATAGGACCTGATAGAGGTTGTAGACTCACTCGGTCTATCGTCAAGGTGAAAACTGTCTAGGCTGACTCCGAACAGCCCTAGTGGGCCAGCCCCCATCTTTCAGGGGACACCCCAAGGATAGCCACGGGGTTGGCTTTCCCTCATAGTCATTAGAGTAGGACCCGATATAGGCTGTTGACTCACTCGAGTGGCTGTCAAGAAGGAAACATGTCTAGGTGGACTCCGAGCAGCCCAGTGGACTAGCCCCCGTCTTTCAGGAACTCCTTGAAGGATAGCCGCTGGGGCTTTCTTTCCCTTATAGCCATCAAGGGAGGACCCGATATAGGCTGTTGACTCACTCGGGTTGCTATCAAGATGAAAAACATATCTAGGCTGACTCCGAGTAGTCCTAGTGGGCGAGCCTCTGTCTTTTAGAGGACTCCCCAAGGGATAGCCGCGGGGCTGTCTTTCTTTCATAGCTGTCAAGGTAGGACCTGATATAGGCTATTGACTTGAGTGCGTTCATTATATCTAAAAAAGACATGGAAATAAACGAGTTTACATAATTTTATTGGATGTTACGTAGTTTTACATGCGGTATTGCTTCGGGTGGGAAGTATACTGCTCAGTGGTACTGTTCCCATCCCAGGTGGTGTTAAGGAGTGGATGTCTCAATCAACTATTTCAGTAGGGGTCTCTCTGACATCAGGGTCTTCCTCTGAGCCAAGAATGAACTCATTCAAATATCCTCGTTGAACTAGGTCTCGAGGTGTCGTTGGAGTGCCCAGCGATGCTCCGTGGCATATCCCCGACTGTCGTGAAAGAAGCCACTTCATGCTTCAAGGGATTCTGGGTCATGTTTGGCTGTCTTAGGGAGTTTCAACCAGGCTAATGCTTGACGATGCGGAAGATCTGATCGATCAGGAGGTTTAGAAGGGTGAAGGTGATGGAGCCTTTGGCTTTCGACATCATTGGGGAGCGTTATCCTTTGGACTGGGGCTTGGTGCCTCTTGCACGTTTCCTCGAGCTATTAGGTTGAATGCTCTCGTAGTCATCACGTGGGATGACCGCTTTGGAGCACATCCTGTTCAGCTTAACATGTAGGTTAGTTGTAGTTGTGAGGTGTTGATGGGCCTCAGTGGAAGAGCCCGCCAGAATTTTCCGAGTGCCTAACTCGATGACCCGTTGTTACACTTCTCGCAAAATTTTTATTTGTGTGAGCAGCTGATGATTGACCTATGTTACCACTTCACGCTCACGCTCCACAGCATCACAATGGATGGCGACAAGTTCTTGCTCACGATCGGCCTTCGCCCTGTGTTCATCCAACCATCATCCCAGATCAATTACCATCTGGACAAGTTATCCTTGGGAGAGGGCCGTTGGGTCAAATTCATCAGAGGTGTTGACGTCATGATGGGAGGTGCTCTGTGCGCCATGATCACCGTATGAAGATGTTTTCATGGAAGGATTAGGGTGTTGGATAGCGAGAGATCACAAAGGTCTTGAGTTCAGCTATCAATGAAAGCACCAAATGCAATGGATAATTCTTAAGGAATCAGTCTACGCACCAAAAATAGGGAAGTGGATGTAGCCAAATCACAGAAAAAGCCAATCGCAAACACAATGAAAATACATGAAAAAGCCGAAGGGAAAAAATCACGGAGAGAGAGAACTTTCACTATGTTAATGGCGATTACAACTGTGTTCTCTGAATTCGTGTGAACGTGATGCCTTTCTTGTTGGAATGGATCCCCTATTTATACAAGGCATATCAAATAGATAAGGCTAGAGAGTCCGCTCAGTTTGATTACCTAAATTCTTATCTTACTAAGAGTCGAGTTGAACACCCGGTTTGAATTGATATAGGACAAAGTCCATCTCTATCTTGTGGTTCGTGCTCGGCTGCAGATAAGGATGAACTACCCCCGGGGGGTTACTACCTTGAATTAAGATTGAGCTTAAGCATAGAGATTTCTGTAATCAGATCTAATTCTTACGTCAATCATCTGACCCGTTCAAAATTCGAACTGGGTGAAGATACTGGGTTAAATGCTCTGGAAGTAGCCACGCATCGCACGTCCATCAGAGGTTGAATGGATATGTGTCACAATAATGAGAGGGTTAGAAAGTGACCACTATAATAATCAATGATCATACTCTAATATTATTGTAGTGGTCAGTTTTTGACTGTCTCAAGATCATGCCATGTGTCCATCTAGCATCAAATAGGCGCATGACATATGGCCGCTTCAAGAACTTTTATGCAAGAGTCTTCAGTCAATTCAAACACCAAGAGAATCAGGTAATTAGAAGAAAAAGATAAATTTGATTACGAGTATCTCTATTTCTAAGTCAAATCTTCACTCAAATTCGACAGTTACAGTTCGGGAATAGATCAACCACATCAGCAGCTGAACGTAGACTACCAGATAAAAATGAACTCTCGTGCAACCAATTCAAACTAGGATGTTCAGCTTTAATCGCCTCTAAGATAAGTAGTTTGATGTTTAAACAGAGTTGGAACAGAGTTGGACTCTTCAACCTTATCCAACAGACACAATTTGTATAAATAGGAGATCCCTTCCAACATGGAGGAGGACGATCAATTGAGCCCAGAAACCCTAGTATACCAGAGAATCACCATTATAATCTCCATTATTATAGTGGAATATTTCTCTCCCTCTCCGTGCTTTTTCTCTTTCGGGGTCTCCATATAAATTTTCGTGTTTGTGTTGCTTTATTTGAGATTTGCTTGATCCATCTCCATAATTTTGGTGCGTGGATAGATTCTATAGGAAATTACTCACTACATTTGATGCTTTCATTAAGAGCCTTAAGGCCATACTCTTGAGATCTCCCCATCCAATACCCTACCCTTCAACAAAATATCCTTGCACAATAATCATGGCGCACAAGAATGTGACCCGTTATGACGCCAACATTCCCGGTGAAATCGATCCATCAGTCCTCTACCATTGGCAAGTCATCCAGATGGTGATCGATCAATGATGATGATTGGGCAAACAGCGGGCCAAGCCAGACCACGAGCGAGAAGTAGTCACCATCCATCTCAATACCATAGAACGTGAGCGAGAGGCAGTAACGCAGATCAACCATCAGTTGTTCACACGGATAAACATTTTTTGAGAAGCACAATAATGAGTCATCAAATTGGATGCCAGGGAGACTCAAGTGGACACCTTCTCAAGGTCAACCAACATTCCGCGGCTCTGATTGACCTGCATTTCAAGTTAAAGAAGATACGCTCTAATGTAGCCTCTCTGTATGGGAAAACCTCAAGAGTTTTTGAACCGATAGTCATGGAAGCGTGCAAGGGGACATTGTGCCCCAACACATAAGGAGAATGCTTCCCCGACAATAGCGAGACCAGGATGCCCCAGCCTTCACCCCTAAAGCTGCTGATTGACCAAAT
Organism: Agave tequilana; assembly: GCA_038442645.1. Taxonomy (NCBI): domain Eukaryota; kingdom Viridiplantae; phylum Streptophyta; class Magnoliopsida; order Asparagales; family Asparagaceae; genus Agave; species Agave tequilana. The sequence goes on from JAVJIF010030012.1 coordinate 390,434, forward strand.
CTTTCACATCATCAAGTATCAGTCATGGATGAAACTCTCCAAGCCAGCCAAGCATGACACAGATTTTCGAGAAGCAGGAAACTTTTCCTTCCATGACAGTCGAAGACACGCCACCCTGCATTGCTGGCCCCTCAAAAGACAACTCGAGAACCTAGTTCAACGTGGATACCTGGACGAGTTCATCTTCGACCTAGCGGAATATCTAGAGGTCAGAAAGGCCTCGGCGAGATTATCGACTAAAGCGCTCCTCATTGGCACCATTTAGAGTAGGAAGCCCCCTGGCAGGCAACGAAGTTCTTCTCACCTGAAACGATACTATGTGTTAAAACCATGTAATATCCAATAAAAATTATGCAGACTCTTTTATTTTAATGTTCAATATCTTCTTTAGGTATGACAAATATAATCAACAGCCTATATGGGTCCTACCCTGACGGCTATCCCTCGGGAAGCCCCCTGAAATACGGGGACCGCCCACAATGACTGCTAGGATTTAGCCTATATGGGTCTTCACCCTGATGGTCAGTCAAGTGAGTCACATACAGGTCCTATCCCTGATAGCTATAAGGGAAAACAATCCTATATGGGTCCTACCATGACGACTATCCCTCGGGGCGCCCCTGAAAGACAAGGACTCACCCATAATGACTGCTCGGAGTCAGCTTATACGGGTTTTCACCCTGACAGCCATCCGAGTGAACCAATAACCTATATGGGTCCTATCCTGACAGCTACAAGGAAAAAATACCTATATGGGTCCTACCCTGATAGTTATCCCTTGGGGAGCCCCCTGAAAGATGGAGACTCACCCACAATGACTGCTTAGAGTCAGCCTATATGGGTCATCACCCTGACAGCCACCCGAGTGAGTCAGCAGTCTATACAGGTCCTACCTTGATGATTACAAGGAAAAACAATCTATGCGGATCCTACCCTGACGGCTATTCCTCATAGAACCTCTGAAAGATAGGAACTCGCTCACATTGACTGCTCAGAGTTAGCCTATACGTGTCTTTATCCTGACAGCCACCCGATTGAGTTAACAGCCTATACGGGTTTTACCTTAATGGGTACAAGAGAAAATAGCCTATATGAATCTACCCTGATGACTATCCCTCGGAGAGCCCCCTGAAAGATGGGGACTTGCTCATAATGACTGCTCTGCGTCAGTGTATATGGATCTTCGCCTGACGGCCACCCGAGTGAGTTAATAGCCTATATGAGTCCTACATTAACGACTACAAAGGGAAAATAGCCTATACAGGTCCTACCCTGATGACTATCCCTCAAGGACTCCCTGAAAGACAGGAACTCACCCACAATGACTGCTCGGAGTTCGATTATATGGGTCTTCACCTTGACGGCCACTCGAGTGAGTCAACAGCTTATGCAGGTCTTACTCTGCAGGCTAAAAGGGAAAAAGCAGCCTATACGGGTCCTAACCTGACGACTATCCCTCAGAGTCCCTCCAAAAATAAAGATCCAAGGTGTCACACAGGAGCATCAAGAGCAGTTATTCAACACTTAAAGAAATTGGAGTACACATCCCCTTTTTACATCAGTTCTTATGATTGGGAGATTCTGTCTCCTCATTTTAAATTAATCGTAAGCGCACGGTCGTTCGATGTAGCACTTGAGGTTCGATCCACAGGGACAGGTGGTTCTTTTAATTTCGAATTGTGTGAAAAGTTTTTATAAGTTTGTTCTAAACTAAATTTCAATCTAAGGAAAAGTCAAGCATCTAGGTTTGAATCCCCTAAACTAGCATCAAGCAGTTAATTTCGGTCTCTCTACTAGTTCATTACAAATCACCAAATTACTATTTCTATCAGGTAAATTAAGTCTGAATACTAGATTTAAGTACAGGGTATCATCCACGTTACATGATGCATCAAAGGTAAATAAAAATGACAGATTAACTTAAAGGTGAAAAAGCAGTAAATCCTAAGTATAGATCATTAACTAAAGATGCATAGCCTGTCAAATAGCTAGTGACTCTAGAAATAATCTCCTAAAGTTATAGGCAATCGATGTGTGCAACAGTCCTAGTTAAGAGATTTACAGTTGATCACACTAGAATCTAGCCTAAGTTCATCCCCTAGGTGCTCGAAGAGAAATTAGCTAATCATGACGCAGCCAATAACAATATAGTCTAATGAATAAATCATGATCAAGTAAATAATTAATTTCATGTAATTAGATAATTAAATTAATATAAACAATTTAATAACCAAGTAATTAATAACTACTACTAGAATTGATTAACTAAATTAATAAATAAAAAATAAAAACAATTACCTAAAGCCGCACTGGCTTTTCTCCTCGCGCGTGGCACCCCAAAGAACAACTGCCTGTGATGAAGGCATTAGATGGCATATGCAATCAACAGGAAGAGATACAAGGCCACCATGATGATTAAATGACTCAAAATCATATATAATATTTAAAAGGAAAACTCCCTCTACAAGAACCAGCCCCACAATTGCATAAAAAAATTAAAAAAAATAATGATAAAGAAAAACTAAAAAACCTAGCTGCCGCCTCCCTTCCAATCTTTCCTTTATATAATATAGGATTTTTACAAAAAGGCCCTTTGAAATACATCTATTACATAATAATTCATTTTCAATTCAGACAGATTTTTTAAATGACTAATGCAGGCTGTCAAATGGAGGAATCAGTAAAAGCTATTAATATAAAAGTTGTAGATCTTCGAATTATCTTTCCGTAGCATCTTGAATAATTTCTTTTGGAGTTCTATAGCTAAAATTATGGTCAAAATACCGCAACATGTTTGGAAAACAACCCTCAATCTTTTACAAATTGCGTGATTTTATTGCTAAAAGTAACCTGATTCCTCTTTCTCTTTCTTTTACCTATTTCCTGCAAAATATAATCAAATATACCTGAGTAGCATTATTTATATACAAATAATAGATAATTAGGAGCATAAAAATGATGTAAAATCGTGCTGATCATCTTACAAAAAGAGTGGTAAGCATTTGGCCCCGCCTATGACCATTGTCTGGGTCCTCTAGCCACCCCCGAGATCTCTCGTGCTAGCTGACCGAGCTTTTAGCATGATCGATTGGCCTCCCCGACTAACAACCCGAACTCCTGAGCAAGAAACTAGGTCCCTCGGGGTCTGACTCGTGCCCCTGAGCTATCCTCCGACGCTCTCCACTGGCCGCCTAAGCTAAGGATTATAACTTGAGAGGGTAGCGTCTGTGCCTCCTGAAGCAACACCCTATGAGCTCTCTAGAGCTCATCATAACACTCTGATTGACGTGAAGTTTGGCCCTTAATTCCTTCACATTCTTCTCACAATTCTCCAAGTTAACACTCGGACTTCGTCCTTGAGCGCCAGCTTCTCGACGCGCCCGTTATCGATCTGTTCTCAAAGCGAAGAGATCCCTAACTAGGCCAAAGCAACCTTCTCTTGAAGGTTAGATATCTCTTCTTACACTTTTGCAGCTCCTTACGCCTACTCAAGAGCCTTACATTGAGTCTGCCTTCTCCTGTCTCAATTCAGCCGTCGCTTCTTGCAATTCACGCCCTTTCTGGAACACTCCGCCAATCTTTTTTTGAGATCTTTCACCATCACATATGGGAGATGAGCTCGCAATATAGCTAGAAAGTAAGAAGATCGAGTAGTTCGAGCTCTATATGGTAATGATTGAGATAAAACTTACACACAAGAATACAGAATTTCAGAACTTTAAAATAGAGATGTGCAGGTACTCAATACTACCGCTATAGCAAGTAGCTATGCGGGTCGTGATGCACAAGGAGGGACTAGCAATGGAAGCTCTTTTTGTAAGTTCTCCTTTAGCTACAATCAATTGTTAAAATTCTTCTTTTAGTTCTTAAAAAAAAATGAAAAAGAAGGTGGTAGATAGAGAAGGTGGAGAAAATAGAAGTGGATATGTACAAAGAAATTGAAAAAGAGTGAAAAAATTTAGATGTTGATGGTGTTGGTGATCTAAGCTAAAGAATTAAAAGAAAGAAAACTAAAAAATACTTACCTCCTTTGGTTGATGACTTACCTGGAACCCTTGCATGTTTTACCTTGCTTCAGAGGCGATCAACACATAACCCATAAGATCGAGCTCAGTCCCCATTCACATTACATCATCAAGACGAATAAGAATGAAATGATACGGAATCTTGAGGAGGAGAACATCATCATGAAATATCGGTGGTACTTACATAAACATGGCTATACTGATGCTTCTAAATTCACTTGGATGCTCATTATAACCAAAAGAGAAAAAGTAGAAAGAAGAAGTAAAGACGAATATAAAAAAAGTTACCTTTTATTGCTTGCAGAAACGATGGAAGAAGGGAGGAGGGTACATCGATGTCACTCTCAACATAAGCCTCTCTCTCTCTTACTTACATGAATCTCAGTCTCACCTATGCTTACAAAGAAATAAAAATTACATAAAAAGAAAATAAAAACCAACACTAAAAAGAATGAAAAACTGGTTTAGAATCTATCTCTGCGTGGTCGCTCCTCCTTTTGCCTTTGAGATTGTAGGTATTTATATGAGAAATGCAGAGGGTAGAGGGGTATAAAGATAAGAGAAGTTAGCTATTTCTGAATTTAAATTCTTCCCTTATCTCTAAACTTGATTTGATGTGAATATTCAGTTCTGATCTGCAGCTTATTGGCGTATTAATTGCTAAATATAACTTATCAAATGACAGAATTAAAAATAATGATCAGCTTAAGAGTTGTATCCCTTTAACATCTCTTTCTGGATCATCTTGAATCATCAGATTTGAGTTTTGGTAGCGAAAGTTATGATTCAAATACTAAAATGTATCTAGGCAGAATCTGAGTCAAAATTGCCTCATCTCATCCGTTGATCTTCTCTCTATTCATTTATCCCTTTGGATTTGGACTCTGTATTTGATGTTATCCTTGGTTGATCTTTTGCTTTAACCACTTGATTCATCAAAAACTGAATTTAACTAACTGAATTTGGGATCATCCTCCTCTAACTAAATAGATCTAGTTAAATCTGAATTTAACTGATATTTATTTGATTTTATTCTCTTTCTCCTCATGATTATCTTCTGCAAAATAAATATTTAATACAAGGAATTTAGCAGATTTATTAGATGATAAATGTGAATATGTAATAAAGAATAATGTAATAAATGTGTGCAATCACATCCCCACACCTATCTGTTGCTCATCATCGAGCAAAACAACAAAACTAAATCAAAGATTATTAGACCACTTTCACAGGTCAGACGATTGCATTGAGCTTGTGCAACAAGCCGTTAAACCTCTATGTTACCCCTAAAGGACGAGTTTTATATCATGAGGTTTTTCAGTGGATTGCACTCACAAAATCCATAAAGAAAGAGAAAAATGTTGATATTTTGAAGACACATTTTGAAAGAAAAATATTTGAAATATTATTGTAAGATTTAAGTAATCTATAGTTATAGGAAAATTGAATTTTTCATTCCTAAACTTAGTCTCTATTCAAAAATTTGTAATCAATCAAAGTAAAGAGTCAAATTGTACTTCTCATCTAATCTATTACTTTACCCTAAGTCATATGCACCTTCGTGACTGTGAAGTTTTGACTAAGGGTTCTTTAACTCTAACTCTTATGCCTTATATATATATATATATATATTATTTTTGGTGGTATTATTTCTTAATTCTATTAGGCTTTTTAATCTGCCCATGTAACGAGTCTCTAATCGGTGACTCCCGAACCAAACAGTCTTAGGGCACCGGGTGAGAAAACACCCCAGGACATAAGGACTCGAGCAAACAAAGCCACAAAACTAAGAATTTTATTATATGAACCACTTTTAGGCGTGAATACTTATGGTTTATGAGGCACAAATACCCAGCTTAATCAGAGGATTTTTATAGATATATATATTTCTGTTTTTTTCCAAACTTATCTAATCATCTTTGCATAAATACCAAGACTTGCTTAGGCCAAAGCACCTAGCTAATCAATAATTAGATTTGTTTATTTTTCATAAATATACATATATAATTTTTTTTAATAAGGCATAAGAATCTTTATTTTTGAATACTAAGTGTGTAAGTATATAAAGTGCGCATATTTCATCAAGGTAAAGATCAAGACTAAATTACTTCGACAAATTATCTTCCTAACCCTAAAAATCAAACAAATAATCTTATTTTAACCAAGTATAAGAAATCCTAATTATGATTATCCTATTCCTTAAAATTGACTTAATTTCTTACAAAAAAATGTCAAAATATTGTTTCTATTCTCAAAAGTTTTTTTAAATGTAAAGAAAATGTTAATAATAATTTTTTTTAAAAAAAAGTAAAACCTAAGTTATGCTAGAACCCTCCCCCACACTTATCACATACATTATCCTTAATGTATGAATTAATACATAGATGCGTGAAAAAGAAGAAAGGGAAGGAAAATATTACCTTAAGGTGGTGGTTCCGGTGGTGGTCTGATTGGTCCACGAAATGCGGCCCAATCGAATTTGTGTGGAGTTTGGAGGAACCCATCAGAAACCTCTCTAATATAACCTACTAAAATGATGTATATATGAACGATTTTTATTAAAATTTTTAACCCATCTAATTTTCAAATTTTACAAATAATTTCGGAGTCAATTTTATCAATACACTTGTCCCAAAATGGAGTGTGAAAAGATGGAATAATTGACTTGGACTTAGGAAGTACGGGAACTAATACCGTCTCAGGAAAGTGACTTAAGTCAAGTAAAGGTTCAGGAGTCGAGATTGGTTCAGGAATTGGGTCCAAATCAAGAAGTTAAAACTCAGGTCCACATTTATTTACCAATAACAGAATGTGACTTAATATTGGTGATTTAATTCAAGAATGATAGGTGTGGGAATCAAAACTGACTCTAAAATATTACTCAAGTTGGATTACAAAACAAGAGTTAATATTGATTCAGGAATTTGAACTGGATCACAAATTTGAGAATCTAGGTCACATTTCTCATTGAGTTCAATTTTAGGAAAATGAGAACTTACCAATTTGTCAATGAAACTTTAAAAAGTATGAAATTGATCAAGTTCAATATGATGATCATAAAATATTGGCGATTCAATTTCATGATGAATTGGTACAGGATCCACTGTTGACTCGAGAAAAAGATTGAAATCAGGTGAAGATACCGGAGTCATTATTGAATCAGGAAGTAGAAATGAATCATCAAGTTAAGGTTTAGGATCATATTCATTCTCAAGTTCAATTTTAGGAAAGGAACAACTTGCCAAAATGTTAATGTGGTTTTCAAAATTTAGAGTTTGGGCAAGTTCAAATGGGTGTGCTGAAATGAAATATTGTTTTCCAAAACAAGATGATTCTTTAGCTCTAACAGAATGGTTAGCGACATCAGAAATGGTCAAATGGTGAGAAAGGATAGTTTGGACCATCATATCTATGTCACGATTACGAGCGATTTGAGCTTGAGTCATGGCTTCAAGTATCTTTTCATAATTGATTAGTTCATCGTTTTGTTGCGATTGGACTTGAAAAGATGAAGTTTTATTTTGAAATTTGTGGTGAAATTGTGAGTCTGTCAGATTTTATGATTGTTGCTTGGACTCACGTATACTCATTTCCAAGATTGATGGTTTTTTATTTTAAACTGGTGGAACTGAGTATGAATCTTGAAAATATTGTGGACAAGGTGGATAAGGAGGACAAGTTGGTTGAAAATTGGGCTCAGGGGAGATGAATCCCTATTAACTCTGTGAAGAGTTAAAATTATTTTAAAAATTATGGTCATAAGATTGGGGGCATGGGTTATATTGATTCGAATACGACCAATCCGACACACTAGGTTGGTTAAATTTATGATATGCAGGGTTGGTAATATCCGAAAAAGAAGTCGGGTGTAATATGGATTATCATTAAAATTGAAAAAATTATTATTATAAACCATATCACACAAGAAATGTCAAACACAAATAAAGAAAAACAAACAAATAAATAAAAAGAGAAAAAATCTAACATAAGTTACGGTAAACCTTAGGCCTAGACGACTCATAACTGGTTAGACTATCCACGAGGGGTATATTATCGAATCTGACCACAAGTTAATCAGTCAGGTAGGGGCAAGATTGGTGACAGGTATCCGCGCAGAAGCGATGGGTCTAATTAAGCCAAACCACCAACCTTTGGGGTTTCGCCCCTCAATCCCCAATCTTAGACACTGATTTGGTAAGAGTCAAATTCAAATCAACTTTCCCCTTAGGTCAGTCTTCTATTTGAGTCCGAGATGTCCCTAGGGCCAACGTCTACTCAGTTTTAGTTAGACTTAGGTTAGTGAGTGAGGAGATTGTTTGTGGGCTAAGAGAGGGTAATGACTTCCCTACCTTATTTTGTTTATAGGACAAGCCCTTAAATCAAGTTAGTGCAGTGTACAAGTATATAGAAAAAAGTAACATTCAAGCAATATTTCATACAAGAATGAATCTTATACTAAATGCTACACACACATACCTTGGCTCCAGCACTCTTCAACAGTAAATAGAAAATGTAATGAAATAGACACGTGCCTAAATACAAAGTCTAAATTATTTTTAGCATTTACAATCAACTTTTTACTATTGTGTAAGAAATGTATATATAGTGAATCAAACAAAAAAATAAATGCTACAGAGATTAAACTATGCAATTCAGCCAACCTGCAGAAAATACAAGTTAGTAGTTCACTCAGATTGCCACAGGAATGTAGCAAATCTGAGGGCTTCTGGGCTATGCTTTCTTGAGCAGAGTCCAGGGCCACTTATATGTCCACTGTAGCAAAATTTCTTATTGTTAAATATGTACACCAAAAACAAAGAAGAAAGTTAACCAAAAATGTAAATCTAAAAAGAGAATAACTTACCGTCCCTCCCCGGTAAGGACACCAAAATTTCATTGAGATAAAACCTACACACAAGAATATAGAATTTCAGAACTTTAAAATAGAGATGTGCAAGTACTCAATACTACCGCTATAGCAAGTGGCTATGCGGGTTATGATCTACAAGGAGGGACTAGCGATGGAAGCTCTTTTTAGTAAGTTCTCTTTTAGCTACAATCAATGGTTAAAATTCTTCTTTTAGTTCTTAAAAAAAGATGAAAAAGAGTTAAATTTAATGAGGAAAAAGGTGATAGATAGAGAAGGTGGAGAAAATAGAAGTGGATATGTACAAAGAAATTGAAAAAGAGTGAAAAAGATTTGGATGTTGATGGTGTTGGTGATCTAAGCTAAAGAATTAAAAGAAAGAAAACTAAAAATTACTTACCTCCTTTGGCTGATGACTTACCTGGAACCCTTGCATGTTTTACCTTACTTCGGAGGCGATCAACGCATAACCCATACGATCGAGCTCAGTCCCCATTCGCATTACATCATCAAGATGAACAAGAATGAAATGATACGGAATCTTGAGGAGGAGAACATCATAATGAAATATCCGTGGCATTCACACAGACATGGCTACACTGATGCTTCTAAATTCACTTGGATGCTCATCATAACCAAAAGAGAAAAAGTAGAAAGAAGAAGAAGAAAACAAAAGTAAAGACGAACATAAAAAAGTTACCTTTTATTGCTTGCAGAAATAATGAAAGAAAGGAGGAGGGTACATCGGTGTCACTCTCAACATAAGCCTCTCTCTCTCTCTCTCTCTCTCTCTTACTTACATGAATCTCAGTCTCACCTATGCTTACAAAGAAATAAAAATTACATAAAAAGAAAATAAAAACCTACACTAAAAAGAATGAAAAACTGGCCTAGAATCTATCTATGCGTGATCGCTCCTCCTTTTGCCTTTGATATTGTAGGTATTTATAGGAGAAATGTAAAGGGTGGAGGATTATGAAGATAAGAGAAACTGGCTATTTCTGAATTTGAATCCTCCCCTTATCCCCAAACTTGATTTGATGTGGATATTCAGTTCTGATCTGTAGCTTATTGGCGTATTGATTGCTAAATATAACTTATCAAATGATAGAATTAGAAATAATGATCAACTTAAAAGTTGTATCCCTTTAACGCCTCTTTCTAGATCATCTTGAATCATCAGATTTGAGTTCTGACAGTGAAAATTATGATTCAAATACTAAAATATATCTAGCCAGAATCTGAGTCAAAATTGCGTCATCTCATCCATTGATCTTCTCTCTATCCATTTATCCTTTTAGATTAGGACTCTATATTTGACGTTATCCTTGGTTGATTTTTAGCTTTAACCACTTGATTCATCAAAAACTGAATTTAACCAACTGGATTTGGGATCATCCTCCTCTAACCAAATAGATCTAGTTAAATCTAAATTTAACTAATATTTATTTGATTTTATTCTCTTTCTCCCCATGATAGTCTTCTGCAAAATAGACATTTAAGACAGAGATTTGCAGATTTATTACATGATAAATGTGGTTATGTAATAAAGAATAATATAATAAATGTGTGCAATCAGGTAAGAAAACCCAACTAAGAATGAACTCGCAATGACCTTCTTCCATTAGGTATTCCAAAAGTCTAGCAATGATTCAGGCTCATCGTCTAGATCTACTTCCACCCCTCATCTCCTATCTTAGGGTCAAAACCTGCAGCTCCTCAGAGAGCCTCACTCTAAAAGAGCAGGCCCTATTGGAGTTTATCCAGGCAAGGAAAATCCGCAGCTCCCGAAGGACCCCTCTTTGATCATGACCCTCCAAGCCTACAAAGACTACCAAATCAGAAGCTAGACAAGAAGGATCTACCAAGCCGGGGTCCACAATGGCCTTGAAAAAATGAAAGCAAGACATTCAAAAAGAGGTGAAAGCTGAAGATTCAATTATTCCGCTCAAAAGGATTACATTTGATTGTTACAAGCGGTAAAAGAAAGAACGATAAGGCAAACTTTCAAGCACTCACTTTGCCTTTGTGAGATGCCTCGAAATGGAGAGTCGGAAGCGCAGCGTCTTCGAGGACAGCTGGAACCACACACCCAGTGGCGGGACTAGCTGGCAGAGAGCTTGTCGCCAAAGGCGCAACATTGCTGGATGGAACGCTTGAGGAGGTCTCAGCCATGATAGAAATGGAAACACTACTTTCAGCAGGTTCCTAGCTTTGACTCCTGAGGAATGCTTCAATTTCAAGCGGGTACCTCGGAAATGCATCTCGTTTCTCATCTTCATGCCCATATTTATATTTCTTAAATTAAAAAACCTTCAGTGCCCGTTGACAACGATCTATTGCCGCCTGCTCTCGCGCTTCCATCTCATCCTGGGCAGCCAGTGCTTGATTCAAATCATCCTCAAGGCATGCTTTTTCCACATCGAAGGTAGCCCTCTCCGAATCTAGCGTAGCCTCTGCCCCCTCGGCATGCTGACACATTTCTTCAAGCTCTTATTGAGCCGTCCGTAGTGCGAACTCTTTTTGTTGCAGCTTAGAGTCCCTCTTTTGCATCTCCGAGCCCTTCTTTTCTAGTTTCCCCTTAAGCCTCTCTAGCTCCTTCTCTTAATTTAAATGAACCACTGCTTCATGGACCAGATCTGCTTGAAGCTGATTAATTTGCGCAGTCGTGGCCTCCCCGCGGCATTCAGCTTTTCCACCTCCCGGAGCAGCTCATCAATCTTGCCCTCCTTCTCCATCAGAGCCTCATGATGGTTGTCCAGCAACTTGAAAATAAGCACAGCATTCTGAGGTCAAAGCATGAGTCAGAGGGTAAAAAAGTTCAAATTAAAGATATAGGCAACATGATGCTTATCCTAAAGACCTTATTCTTTAGGCGCCACCTCCGGTCCTTCAAGGGCAGACCCTTATTCCCTCAGGCTCTCTGAGCAAGTCATCATACCTGAGAGTAGCCTCAACATGTCCCCTCTGAAGACACAATCCGAATGAAGGGTTCTCGATGGGCCTCTCCAATGACAGCTCAGGAGACTTAATAACAGCTCCCAAAGGACCAACATGGCCCATAACCCTCGCGATTTCTTCAGATGATGAGGCTTTAATACCCTCTACCGCATTGGACCTAGGCGAGGACTCGGGCTTACTCCTAAATAGAGTAGGAAGCGTCGTTCCCTCCACTTCATCGTCAGAGGGTAACTCTATGGCAGTGCTGGTGTAACCCCTGGCCATACATATACGTGTCACAGTATCAATGCTCGATACGATGTACGTATTTGATTTGACCTTTTTAGTAGTCAACCTTAACTAATTTCAGGCTGAGATATTATTTTCTAATATTTTAGATTTCAGAATTTTCTAGAATTTTTCGGCCTATTTTGGAAAATTTTCGAATTCGGTATCCACCGATACCGGTCATCAACTCAATGATTTTTAATTTACAAACAGAGTTAAATTTTAAGAATCTACTTTCATATTATTCTTCAAGATCATATTTTCTATCTTAACATATTTTAGGGATTTTTTTTGAATTAATCAGAAATCTGACCGATATCAACAATCGATTCTAGAAATTTTAATTTGTAAATCAGACTAAATTTCTTGAATTTAATTTCACATTGCTCCTTTCAATAATATTTTATTTTACAGAATTTTTGAAAACCATTCTGAACTAGTTAAATTTTTACCCAATTAAATAATATTACTAAAATAATATAATAATCCTTTTCTTTTTCTTTTTCTTTTTCTTTCTTCTTTCTCCTTTCTTCCACACGTTTCCTCCATCAACCTAAAACCAACCGCCCTTTCTCTCTCCTCCTCCATTCTCTCTCTCCTTTATAAAAATCTCTATCATCTTCTCTCTCCTTCATTTCCCTCTCTCTCCCCCTCTTTCTCCAACACCCTTTCTCTCTCTCTCCGCTCTCCCTCTCTCTTCAACTCTCTCTCCCTCTCTTTCCTCGTGATCACCATAGTCGACAACTTCACCGACAGACCACCGCCGGGCGCACCGCTATGACGTTGGCCAACCACCTCCCCTTCTCTCCCCTGTTCTCTTCTTCTCCCATTCACTTCTTTTTCTCTATCTCCCTCTATTAGCTTCTCTCTCTCACTCTCTATCCCTCTTTCCCCCTCTCCTTCTCCTGACCTGTATACCACCCAGCCCAGATGCCACACAGCTTCTAGCCAATTCAGACCGCAACAATTACTACCACCATCACCTTCTTCTTCTACTACATCTTCTTCCTTTCTCTCCTTTTCTTTCTCACTTGCTCTCCTTTTCTCCATGTTACTCTCTCTACTACGTGTTGCCAGCGGCCAGACTGTTGCTGCCAACCTGGTAGAGCTGCCACTGCCGATGGCTGGTCACCTCCCCTACCTTCCTCCTCTCTCTCATTCTCTCTCTTATTCTCTTATTCTCTCTCCACTCATTTAGATCTAAAACCCAATAACCTGCATCCAATAACCCATAAACCCAAATACCCATTTACTTTCAAACCCGATCCGTTAACAATGATCACTAAAAAGCATGCACAAGAAGAAGTAAAAGAGTGATGGTCGATGTTACAGCTTTAGCAATTCTACCTTGATAGCAAAGTGGATATACGGGTCATGTCCACAAGGAGGAGGAGCGATAAAAGCTTGATGTGCAATCTTCTTTGTTCATAGAAAAGATGATTCTTCATTTAAAGAATGACTTAAAAGAAAAACAAGAAAGATTGAAGAAATGGTTTGACTTGTGTTGGAAAGGTGTTTTATATTTTTAGAGATGAAAAAATGCATGGCTAACATTCTACTAATTGCTCCCACTAACCTCTAACTTCTTGAAGACATAACCTCACAATGGATCATAGGTAATCACAAACCTTGTGTACAAGAGCTTTTCACGTGGTAGATCGAATGAAAGTTCCTCCCATCACCTTGCTTCACACGACAAAACTTGAACATTCTTCCATCAGGATCCATTTGAAGGCGAGCATAGAGGAAGAAACAAGTGCACTATTTGTATCAACAAGGATGCATGGGAGGTCCACTAACTTACAAAAATAAGTAAAGTTAATAACTTTTATAAATTATCAAAAACTCATTAGTCAAGCATGAAATAAGAAAGTGAGTCTACTTGTTAGTAAGTTAGAGTTAAAACCCCCATCATAAGATATCATCGCTCTTGTTTGCACAAGGCTTGTTTGACACTTATTGATTCATTTTGTTTGTTCGTGCAAGTTACTAGAGATTAGTGGGTTAGTAGTTAGTTAGCCATACTATAAAGAAGTTAGCTAGACATGGTGCTGAAAACAAAAGAGAAGATAAAGGGAAAATAAACATACTAAGCTAGTGCAAGTAAAAGCAAGGTAAAAACACAAAGATCAATATAGTAAAGAAAGAACTTACTTGTATTTGATTGTCACCTTCAAGATACAAGCTTCACTCTTTATCTCTCTCACACTCTAATGGCTAACCTAAAATAAAGAACAAAGAGAGAATACAAGAAAACAAAGAAAAATACAACAACAAACTAGCATAACCTCTCCTATTATCTGGATATCTCCCCTCTCTGAAAATTCAGAGGGGTATTTATAAACACAGGAGCATGGGGGGACAGAGTGGGAGCCATAGTCCCTGAAGCTAGCAAAATGGCGCCAGTATGGCTATGGAAACGTGCCCAGGGCCACATTTTCGTGGTCATTCTGGCGCCAGTCTGCCAGTGACAGAGCGTGCAGACTGGTGCCAAGGTAATGGGCATTATCTGCAATAAGTTTGTTGACTTTGGCTTCCAGCACCAGCATATTAGGCTTCAAGTGTTGGGCTTCTTTTTGAATCTAAAAAATCTTCAAATATTTTAGAGTTTTGTGCCTCTTCTTTTCTTCAAGCAATGGACCTAGAAATAAGGTGAAGAACCCATTAGTAAATAGAATTTTATTAAGATAAATATGAAAATGCGATGAAAATTATACAAATATCAACACTAATCACAACCCCCACACATATCTTTTGCTCGTCCCTGAGAAAAACAAAAAAAAACTAGAAAGCTAAACTAAGAAAGTTTATTACACCACTTTCGCAGGTGACGCGATTGCACTGAGCATGTGTAACAAGCCGTTAAACCTTTAGGTTTCTCCTAGAGGAGGAGTATCTTCTGAGGGTTTTCAACGGATTACACCCACAAAATCCAAGAAAAGAATGACGGTGTTAGTTATTTTTTGAAAGTTTTTCTTAAAGTAGAAAAAAGCTTTTTAATTTTCTAGTAAAAATAACTAATTAATTATAAGCATTAGGTCTAGCCCTTATTTGTCCTTCCTATACTTTGGTCTTCATGCAAGAATATGATTTTTATTTAAGTTTTAGAGAAATTTTCTACTTCAAACTCATTCTTTTATTTTGCTTTAATTAATATGCATTGTGTGAAGTGATGATTTACTTGAAATTTTTTGACTCAAACTCTAATGCCACAAAATTTGTGAGTGTTTATTTATGTACAGTTTTGCTCTTATTTTTCTTTAGGCTTTCTAATTTAATTGTGTAACGAGTTTTTAATCGATGACTTTCAAACCAGGCCGTCTTAGGGCACCAAGTGAGAAAACACCCCTAAGGTTAAATACTCAAGTAAACTAGGCCAACTAAAGTTTATTTCCTTTAGGCATGAATAATCATGCTTCTTAAGGCCCAATTAATCAACTTAATCGGCTTTATAACTATATATATACATTTTTTTCATCATTTTTTTTTGTGTGGCACTTAGAGTCTTTGTCTATAAATTCCAAGAGTGTGTATAACTAATGCATATTTACTAAGGCAAAAAGTAAAAAGATGAGTTATTTTCCTAATTCCTCCTAAACTATCAATTCAACCAATATTCTTTTATTTAGGCTAAAGTAAAAAATTTCTAACTTGGGTTTCCTTAATTCTTATATCTATTTTGTAGTTTTACAAAAGACTATAAAAAATTCTCACTACTAAAGAATTTTTTTTCTTTTTTTTAAGGGAAGAAGAAGAAAAGAACAAAGACATCCTTGGTTTATATATATATATATAGTTTAATTTTTTATTTTTTTCATTTTTTTGTAGAAGAAGGAAGAAAAAGAAATACTAAATCCTATGTGAGTACCCCTCCCCCACACTTATCTAATGCATTATTCTCAATGGATGATATGTGAATGCAAATGCAATAAACAGATGTTAAGAAAAAATATACAAAGAATGATGATATTGTACAAAGAATTCCAAATTTTTATTTATTTACACAATTTTTTTTTTTGGTTTGTGGTGAGTATAATCACTTGTAAGATGGGTCTAAAAGACCCATGACATGTTCAGCTTGAGACTCTAGTTTAGTGGTTAGGAATGTCTTCAGTCTTTGTTCATTTAGCTTGAATTCCTCACCACTCTTTGAATTAAAAATTACCACAGCACTATGTGGAAAGACGGTGCATACAGTAAAGGGCCTGGACTAACATGTCTTGAGCTTTCCAGCAAAGATGTGAAGCCGTGAATTGTAGAGTAAAACTTTTTGTTCAGGAACAAAATTCTTTCTGTAAATGCATTGGTCATGAAAGAACTAGTCCTACTCTTTGTTATTTTTGTGTTTTCATAGGCTTCATTTCGTATATCCTCCAACTCTAAAATTTACAACTTTCTCAGTTTGCCGGCTATGTTTAAATCAAAATTCAATTGTTTGATGCCCACAAAGCACGGTGTTCTAATTCCACTGGCAAGTGGCAGGCCTTCCTAAATACCACTCGATATGGAGATATACCGAGGACAGTTTTGAAAGCAGCCCGAAGAGCCCATAGAGCATCTATTAGCTTGGTGGACCACTCTTTTCTATTCTGTCTGACGGTTATCTCCAAGATGAGCTTAGTTTGTCTATTAGTTACTTCCACTTACCTATTGGTTTGAGAGTGATGCACTGTGGATAATTTATAAGTGATAGAGTATTTACGCATCAGGGCTTCAAAAGCCCTGTTGTAGAAATGAATCTCATTATCACTGATAATAGCACTGGGGTATCGAAATGAGAGAAAATATTTTCTTTCAGAAATTTGACAATCACCTTGTTGTCATTCGTCCTGGTCGGTATTACCTCTACCCATTTTGAGACATAGTCCACTGCAACCAAGATGTACTGGTTGCCGAACGAACTTTGGATCGATCCCATAAAATCAATGCCCCAAACATCAAAAATTTTAACCTCTAGAATAGGTTTTAGGGGCATCATATCTCTCCTTATAATTTTTCCGGTCATTTGACAGTTTTTGTATGACTTGCAAAAGTTGAAGAAATCCTTGAACAAAGTGGGCCAGTAGAACCCATTCTGTAAGACTTTCTCAGCGGTTTTGCAGGAACCAAAGTGTCCACTGCAAGTAAGTTTATGGCAGAAGGTTAACACACTCCTATGCTCTTCCTCTGGTACATACCGTCTGATGTTTTGGTCAGGACAGTACTTGAAAAGGTATGGTTCTTCCCAAAAGAAGAACCGTACTCGGGCGAAGAAGCGATATCTATCCTGCTTCGTCCATTCAGAAGGTATTTGTCCTGTGGCATAATTGATGATGTCAGCATACCAGGATTACTTAAAGATTGCTAGGATATATTCGTCTGGGAAATCCTTGTTGATCGATTCTCCCTCAGTAGGTACTTTTGAAATTCTAGATAAGTGATCGACTACTATGTTTTCCACACTTTTTTTTATCTCTAATCTCCAAGTCAAATTCTTGTAACAGAAGGATCCAACGAATAAGTCATGCTTTTGTTTCCTTCTTCATTATGAGGTGCCTTAACACAGAGTTGTCTGTGAATACTGTGGTTTTCGATCCTAGCAGGTATGGACGGAACTTTTCTAACGCGAATACTACGACTAAGAATTCTTTCTCAATCATAGTGTAGTTTTGCTGAGCGTCATTCAATATCCTACTCGAATAGTAGATCACATGCTGTCGATTATCGATACGCTGTGCTAGGACAACGCCAATGGTAAGGTCTGAGGCATCACACATGATCTCAAACGGTTTGGTCCAGTCAGGAGCAGAAATGATAGGTGCAAATATTAGTTCTTGCATAAGTTTCTCCCATGATTTAAAGCATCCATCATTAAAATCAAAAGGCACGCTTTAGAGAGTAGGTTGGTTAAGGGTCTAGCGATTTTACTAAAGTCCTTAATAAACCTTCGGTAGAACCCAATATGCCCCAAAAAAGATCAGATACCTTTAATGCATTTGGATAGTGGAAGCTTAGCGATTACTTCTATCTTAGCCTTGTCAACTTTAATTCCTCTCCTCGAGGTCTCATAGCCTAAGACAATCCCCCATCCTACCATGAAGTGACATTTTTCCTAATTTAGAGTGAAGTTCATTTCCTTGCATCTTTGAAGAACTAACTGTAAATCACTTAGAGGGGGTTGAATATGTGATGGCCATATCAATTGAAAAATAATGTGGATTAAAATTTACTTTCTAGCAACCTAGCAAATACTAATATCAACACAAGGAATACTTGCAAATATATAAACAAGATAAGTATGAAAGTAAGTAAAGAGAAAGAGAGTAAAGAGAGAAAGAGTAAGCAATCGCAAACACGATGATATATTTTAAGGTTTGAGCCACTGCTCTACGTCCCCGCCTTCAACACTATGAAGGATATTCAATATGACTGATCTCACTAGATCATCAACCGTTACAAGTTTACACTAGAACTCTATGGATTCACAAGTCATCTCTCGCGGTGCCGCAACACCAACAACGGAGCTCACTAGCTCACTTGAGGCCACAACCTCTACAACTTCACAATTGAAGAAAATCTGTGATCTTCACTTGATCATAAAAGGCTCACAAGTACAATCCTATAACCAAGATAAGGAGGTGAAGCTCTTTGGGATTGTATAGTGGAAATAGCTTGTAAAGATGTAGATGGAAGGCTCAAGCTAAAAAACAATTATATGAAATTTTGGCTCAAATTGAAATCTTTTAAGAAGTAAAACTTGATTTTGATGATTAAATCTTATTGTAACTTTTTAAAACTTATTTTTGGGTTTTTCTATAGCCCCACTATTTATAAGAGATGAAAACATGAGGAGAAAACCCAAAAGAGTCATTGGGAAAACAACTAGAAAATGACAAATAGAAAACTAGCCACTAGAAAAAATCAGAAGGAAATCCTTCTATCGGTCGACCGACCTGTCGACCGCCAACGGTCATATTTCTGACCATTGGGATTATCGGTCGATTATTTATCCTAACCAAAAAGCAAAGCTCTCCGTCGGTCAACCGGGCCCAACCGAGAGCAAGGCTCTTACAATCGGTCGACCGAACGGCGACTGAAGTGCAAGAGCCTTGCTCTCGGTTGGGCCTGATCGACCAACAGAGAGCTTTGCTCTCTGGTTGGGATAAACGGTGACCGCTCACACAAAGCACATGGAAAAATTTTGTGCATGTCGGTGACCACTCGGTCAACTGAGAGAGCAATTTTGCTCTATCTACGGTCGACCGGTAAGTCGATCGACCTTAGTCCAAAAAACCTGTTTTGTAAATCTTTTTGAAGTCAACCTTTTTCCAACGAAAATAAACTTTGTTTTTAGACACAAAATAAAGTTTTAGGGACTTGATAGAACCAGGGTGTGATCATAGATCAACACAAAACAAAGTTAGAATTATATTTTGTAAAGATACTTTTCTAAATCGAAAACCGATTTTTTCGAAACTCGTTTTTCCAAAACTCGATTTTGAAAACGACAAAGAGAGTAGTTTTGAACTTTTTTTAAAACACTTTAAAAATATGAAAGATATGTGTGTGTCAATCCCAAAAGAGCTATCAACCTATATCATCTTAGTTTTAACAAATGATTATAAATCCTATCTAAAATGCAAAAAATAAAAATACAAATCTTGATATAGTTTTCACTTGCAATCTTGATCATTGAGCTCGTCTATGTGCTTAGGCTCTGAGATCGACATGTTCTTGGCTTTCAAACGTGTGAGTCTTGTGATGGATTCAAAATGCAACAAAGAGTTAACCTGAAATTTTGTTAAACGAAATTGTTAAAAACATAACTGCATATGTTTTGTTATCATCAAAATTAGGGATAATGGCCTCTGGGCAAACAATCTCCCCCTTTTTGGTGATGACAAAACACATGGAGTTATCACTAATAATTTGGGAAGAGACTTCAAGCGAAGCTCCCCCTAAACACATGCATATATCAAATGTGATTTATAGGAAAGATGCATCAATAATATCATATGCATAAGATATATCAATTAAGCTCTATACAACCCATCCATGCATACCAAGAATACAACATTACAAAGGTGTATGCACAAACAGTTTTCTCCAACCAACCAATAACCTCCTACCTCTAAAACAATTGGTAAATGGTTGGTTTACAAAGGATACTCAAGAACACAAACACATCACATATCACACATAAAAGATATGCATCAGATATCAACCATAAAAAGAGATACATAACTTTTCAAGGACAACAGTGATATCATAAAAGAAATTTGTCCATACAAAGGTTCATGCCAACCTCAAAACAAGTTCTGAACCATAAAATAAGTACTACAATATAAAAACACATGTCCAAACACCAAATACTATATGTCCACATAAAAGAACACATAAAATAAGTACTAAATAAAGACTTGAAAACATAAAAAACTCCTAGATAACTCCAAAATCTCTCTTCTCCTTTTTTATCATCAACACAAAAGGGGTCACTCTTCCTAAAAGTCTGGATCATCTGGAGGAGCTGGTTCCTCGAAAGAAGCTAGAGGAGGTACCCAGGGGTCAAATAGAGGACCCGATGTAGGAAGAGGCTGCACGTATCCTCTTGGAAGAGGAACATGCCAAGAGTGCCTACTATAGCTCTCATCGACGCGCGTATGAAGGTAGTGAATGGATGAGCAGAATATTGTAGGTCAATTTGAATGCCTTGCTCAATCCTCTCAAATTGAGCAGTCATCTTCAGATCATGTTCACGAGGCTAAGTAGAGAGAGCTGCATATGGGTCAACAGAGGCTGAGGAGGCTGAAGAGGATCAAGGGTAACAGCAGGAATGATAGGAGGGGGCTGAGGAGCAGGAGCACACTCTCTAGCACGCATCCTCTTAAGGAGAGTGTTGTTGATGTCAATAGATGGTTGATGGATCGTTCAACAGAAAGATCAAATTTTAATTGTTTGAGAAGTCGGGTAATGGGCATCCCAAATGGTAAGTGCCGGTTCAGGATCAGGAGGTGCTCAGAAATCATGAAGTCGATAATGAGCTTAGGAATGTTAATTCTAATACCTTTCAGAAGGCAATAGATCAAGAGGGGAGCAGAACCCTGAGTATGACTATATTTTTCTGATTTTGACAGGTGATTATAGAACACTATCTTAGTTAGGACATGGGCGATGAGCGTGTAATACTTCACCTCCTTATTTCTAACTAAGGTCGGGTTATCATCATCGTGAAATAAGAGAGATGTAGTGAGGGCAGATTCACCGTCAGGATATTCAAAATCATGTATATTAATATTATATATATCTACACCCTCAGAAGAGAGGTATAACAGACGGGAAAATTTTTCTTTAGAAATGTTAATGTCTTTGCTCAGAACTCTAGATCTGATAGGATTATCTTAAAATGTAAGATTAGAGTAGAAGTAATGCACAAGCTCAGGGTGGACAAGTTCCTTGATGGTAACTGGGTATTCTAGAGAGCTTGTGGTTAAAATATTTTCAAGATTTAAGTGCTCAAAAATATTTTCAAGATTTAAGTGCTCAAAATCAGTAAGCACTACAGTTCTACCAGAGGTCACATGTTTATTTTGGATAACAAAAAACCTATATGATGTATTCTTAGAGACAAAGGGGTTTGATAAGGATTCAGGTTATTTATGCTTTTCAATACTAAGTCCCTTAGACATGGTAATGATAGTAAGATGATAATCAAGATTATGGCACGAATTTTAGAAAAATTTCAAGAAAAAATATGAAATAAATGAGATTTGGGTGATTTAGGGATTATACCTTGAAAAAACTGAAATTTCTCCTTGAAAACAAGCGAATCTGAAGATTGGAGGTGAGATCCAATAAATTTTAGGGATTAATTTGAGTTTGGATGAGGTTTTAAAGAGATGGATGAAGGGAGTTAGGGAGGAGAAGAAGAGGGAATCGGTGGAGAAAAGAAAATGAAAGAGAGAGATTGGGAATTTAGGTTTTTAAAAATATGTAAAAAACACAGCATACCCGACACTCAGTCTACCGCCCGATTGACCGGGGCCTAGCTGAGAGCATCTCGGTTTCAGTCGGTCGACCGGCTAAAGCTAATTTTTTTCTGTTTCAGGTTTCCTCGGTCGACCGCTCAGTCGACCGGACCTATTTCAGGTCAATCAGTCGACCGGTAGGTCGACCGGGACTACCCAGAAACTAGTTTTAAAAAATATGAATTAACACATACACATCACCATAAACATGCTTTCATATATGACAAAGTGTACACATGTGTACATTGTGGCCGCAAAGACAATTTAGCAAAATTTTGTTATGCTAAATTAAACATGTTAAATAAAAATGTTTAAGTTCGAAAAAATACTAACCTATAAGATCTAAAAAGATTTGGGTACCAAAAAACACACCAAACTTGATTGATATAGGTGTGTTGTCCTTCTCCAAGACATAGGGGGAGATGGTTCCTTGGCGGTGGATGCATCGATACATCGCTATCAAGAAGCACCTATTTTTTAGAGATTGCCTGTGATTTGGTAACTTTTCTATTTGAAAATTTAAATTCTAGCTAGATCTATATATGTATAGGAATAACTAGTTTTTCAGCTTGTTAATATATTTTAAGTTGTGTTTTGGAAACATAAAGCTAAATTGTTCATATCAAATGCACACTTTTTCAAAGTGGTATCGAAAATCTCAATATATTTTTGGATATTCAAAAATTCATTTTTGCTAAAAGTAATATTAGGGCTTTGCCCTTATAAACAAGTTTATATTTTTCAAAGTCCTTTTTGTTTTCTCAAAAAAAATGGATAATTCGTTTTTCTCTTTTAAAACAATTTCTAACTTATTCTTTAAAAAGTCATTTTTCTTTTTCAATTTTTTATTTTGTGCAAGAGAAGATTCATATCTATTTTGTAATTCTTAAAAAACTTGTGCTAGTTCATCCATAATTAAATCATCATCTTCAAAAGAGGTTTCGAGATTTACCATGGAAGTCTCCTCTTCGTTTGCCATGAAGAAAATGTGTGCAGCATCAATCTCCTTTTCAGAATCCATTTTCGAATTATCCCATGATTGTCTTTTTGTTCTTATGCACGTTCTTGGAGGTGGTGGCTTGAAGTGAGGGGCAATCCACGATGAGATGGCCTGTCTTCTTGCAATGAAAGCAAGGACCCGTCTCCTCCTTTCTCTTTTCAAATCTTTCTTAAGGTTTTCCTCTTTAGAAGTTGCTTTATTTCCTTTCTAATAAAACATTTTGCCCATCTCCTAATGAACGTGACAAAGTTTTCATCACCATCTTCGGATGAATCTTCTTCGTCGATGGTGGAGGGAGTGGCTTTGAGAGCAATATCTTTCTTCTTGCACCTTCATCTCCATCTCATATGTCTTGAGATTTTCGATAAATCACGAGAAGTCCTTTTCTTCCCTATCATTGAGCTCCTTCAATATTCTGGCCTTCGCTTCCCAAGCTTTGGGGAGAGCTCTAATGACCTTTGTATCTTTTGGTCATTATCAATGGCGTCACCTAAAGAAGATAATCCATTAGTAATCTTGGTGAAATGAGAAAGCATCTTATCAATACTTTTATTTTCAAGCATGTAAAAATTTTCATATTGAGAATGAAGCAAGTCAACTTTAAATCTTTTGATTTGCGACGTCCCTCATGAGTAATGATTAGATCACTCCAAATCTCATAAGCGGATTTGTAATTAATTACACGAGAAAGATCATTATCATTTAATGCTTGTGTGAGTGCATATTATACCTTAGCATTGGCCTCATAGTCCTTAGCGATTGCTTCGGATCATGTATCCTCATCACCGTGAGGTTCAATGAATTCCTTGGTTATGACCTTAGCTACTCTAACCCCTAGGGACTTATGAAAAAGGTTCATCTTAACTTTTCAAATAGGAAAGATCAACCCATCAAATTTGGGTGGGGACTTGATGCTAGAGAACTCGTGTGATGCCATGAAAACAAGGTTGAGTGCAAAAGCAAATAGCAAATGCAACAAATGAATATATCCAAATTAAAGGATCTCCCTAAGGTGGTTAAACCAAAACCAAGGTTAGGCTCTGATACCAATTGTATATCACCTAGTGGGGGATGAATAGGTGATGGCTATAATATATGGCAAATAATACGGAATTAAAATTTACTTGCTAGCAACTTAGCAAATACCAATCTCAATGCAAGGGATACTTGAAAATATGTAAACAAGATAAGTATGCAAGTAAGTAAAGAGAGAGAGAGAGAGAGAGAGAGAGTGGAGAGAGAAAGAGTAAGCAATCACAAACACGATGATATGTTCTGAGGTTTGAGCCACTGCTCTACGTCCCCACCTTCAACACTATGAAGGATTTTCACTATGACCGATCTCACCAGATCGTCAACCATTACAAGTTCCTACTAGAACTCTATGAACTCACAAGTCCTCTCTCGCGGTGTCGTAAGACCAACAACGGAGCTCGCTAGCTCACTTGAGGCCGCAAACTTTACAACATCACAATTGAAGAAAATCAGTGATCTTCACTTGATCATAAAGATGAGGAGGTGAAACTCTTTAGGATTGTATAGTGAAAAAAGCTTATAAAGATGTAGAGGGAAGGCTCAAGCTAAAAATCAAGAATATGAAATTTTAGCTTAAATGAAAATCTTTTAAGAAAAAAATAAAACTTGATTTTGATAATTAAATCTTGTTGTAAACTTGTTAAAACTTTTTTTTAGTTTTTCTACAGTCCCACTATTTATAGATGAAAACATGAGGAGAAAACCCAAAGAGTCGTTGGAAAAACACCTAGAAAAAGACGAACAGAAATTAGCCGTTGAGAAAAATCAGAAGGAAATCCTTCTGTCAGTTGACCGGCCGGTCGACCATCAACGGTCGGGATTTTGACTGTTGGGGTTAGCGGTCGACCGGTTAGTCGACTATTTATTCCAACCAGAGAGCAAAGCCCTCTGTTGGTCCACCAAGCCCAACCGAGAGCAAGGCTCTTGCAGTCGGTCGACCGAACGGTCGAATGAAGTGCACACAAAGCACTTGAAAAAATTTTGTGCATGTTGGTCGACCGCTTGTTCAACTGACAGAGTAATTTTGCTCTGTCAACGGTCGACCGGTCGGTCGATTAGCCTTGGGCCATAAAACCTGTTTTTTAAATCTTTTTGAAGTTAACCTTTTTTGACGAAAATAAACTTTGTTTTTAACCACAAAATAAAGTTCTAGGGACTTGATAGAACCAGCGTGTGATCATGGATCAACACAAAACAAAGTTAGAACTATATTTTGTAAAAATACTTTTTTAAATTGAAAACCGATTTTTTCCAAAACTCATTTTTCTGAAACTCGATTTTGAAAACGATAAAGAGAAAAGTTTTGAACTCTTTTTAAAACACTTTAGAAATATGAAAGATATGTCTGTGTTAATCCCAAAAGAGCTATCAACCTGTATCATCTTGGTGTAACAAACGACTATGAATCCTATCTAAAATGCAAAAAGTAAAAATACAAATCTTCATATAGTCTTCTCTTGCAATCTTGATCCTTGAGCTCGTCTATGTGCTTAGACTCTGGGATTGACATGTTCTTCGCTTCCGAACGTATGAGTCTTATGACAGAGCCGAAATACAACAAAGAGTTAACTTGAAACTTTATAAAATGAAATTCTTAAAAACATAACTACATATGTTTTGTTATCATCAAAACTAGGGCTAATGGCCTTTGGGTCAACACTAACTCTATGTACTGAAGACACTGGTCAAATGAATCTCCGTAGATAGAAAAATCATTCATGAAAATTTATAGAAAATGTTCTACCATATTGAAAAAAAGACTGAGCATGCACTATTGGAATATAGCGGGAGCGTTGCACAATCCAAAGGGCATGTGTCAGTAGGTAAAGGTTCCCAATGGCAAGTGAATGTTGTCTTCTCCTGGTCCTCTGCAGCAATGGGGATTTGATTGTATCATGAGTACCCATCCAGAAAATAGTAGTACTCGTGTCCAGCTAAGTGTTCTAGTATTTGATCGATGAAGGGTAGCGAGAACTGTTCTTTACGGTCTGCAACATTCAATTTTTGATAGTCAATACAAACACGAACCTTGGTAGCTAGTTTTGTTTGTACCAACTTCTTGTGTTAATTTTTTACTACCACAAAACCAGCTTTCTTAGGGAAAGCGTGGACTGGACTAACCCGTTGGCTATCAGAAATGGGATAAATAATCCCATTGTCTAACAGTTTTAAAATTTCTGTTTTCACAGCATCTTGCATGAATGGGTTAAGGCTATGTTGTGGGTCCCTCCTAGGAGTCGCATCATCGTCCAAATGAGTTCGATGCTGTACTATTTCTAGACTTATCCCCGTAATGACATTCATTGTCCATCTAATGGCTTCTCTATGTGTCCTTAAAATTGACATCAAGCTTTCTTCTTATTTTTCAGTCAGATGGAATGCTATGATGACTGGCAGGGTTTCTCTTCTGCCCAAATAGGAATACTTGAGGTGTTCGGATAAGGCTTTCAATTCTAAAGAAGGAGTGGATTTATTGGAAGGGAGAATTAGAATTTCAGTCTTGAGATTAGGTACACTTGAGCTTGATACCCACTCTACTGCTGAATCAATGATCTGATCTAAATTGAAATCCTCAGACTCCAGATCAAACTCACTCTCTGTGTAAATCCTCAGATTTCAGATCAAACTCACTCTCTTGGTCTATCTCCATGCTCTCCTTATGCTCACTTGTCATATTTTTTAATGGAATTGACCTCAAAAGTCTGATCATCCATATCCCTGGGTTGTTTTCCTAAGTTGAAAAAATTGACCTCCTTGATCATGTCTCCAAAGGTCAATCTCATGCAACCTTCCTACAATTGATTATGGCATTGGCTGTGGCAAGGAATGGATACCCTAAGATAATAGGAGTTTGAGACATTGGGTTTGACACTAGTTAGGTCTCAAGCACGATGAAGTCAACAGAGTAGATGAAATCCCTGATCTGAATAAGGACATCTGTGATTTCTCCTCTGGAGACTGCCACAGATCGATCGACTAACTGAATGGTTACTCGAGTTGGACGCAGCTCGTCCAACCCAAATTGCTAGTATACTGAGAGAGATAGCAAGTTGATACTTGCTCTCAGGTCAAGAAGTGCTCGACTAATTTCTGTTTGTCCTATGGTGCAAAAATTGTAGGACATCTGGGATCTTTGTATTTGACCGGAATAGGACCAGACAGAAGTTCGCTTATGTTGGTTTCTAAGAACACTTTCTTTGGAACATTTGTTTTCTCTTCTTAGTACATATATCCTTAAGGAATTTAACATATGGTGGGACTTTTTAGATTGCATCAAGAAGAGGCATATTCAATTTGACCTGATTGAACATCTCGAATATCTTTTCCATGTGCATGTTCTTATTGCTATTCCTAAGCCTATTTGGAAAGGGTGCTACAAGCTTGTGAACTTTGATCAGTAGTTGTGTCCTTGTCAGATATTTATGGAGCAGATTGAGATTAGTTAGCAGATGTGGAGGCAGGAGTAGGATTAATTTGGATTGAACTTTTTTTCTTAGAGACCTGATTGTCCACCTTCTTTCCTGATGTAAGTGTATGAACAACATTATATTGGTTGATCTGAGAATCTTGAACTTCATAAGCTTTACTAGAATTCTTAGGGTTGACTAATGGTTGACTAGGTAAAGTACCTTTGGGTCTTTCACTTAGAAAACTTGCTAATTACTCATCTGAACTTCCAATCTAGATATGGCCTGTGTATGATTGTTCAACATATGTTCTTGGTTTTACATGAAGGCGGTTTGGGACTTCAGGAATGCCTCCATGCTCTTCTCCAAATCACTGAATTTTTCTCTGCTGGTGAATTTTAGAAAGAAGAAGATGAAGCTTGACTTTGAAAGTTTGCTTGATGATTAAGATGGTGAAGATTGTTGAGAAAATTGGGCCTGGGAGAATTGTTCGGGCCCTAAGAGAAATTCGGGTAATTTCTCCAATTGGGATTGTAAGTCTGGGAGTTGGGATTATGTTACGGCCTTAAGTAGGCCACATTCATGTGTTCCGGCGGTACCTGATGAGCTTGAAAAACTAGACACTCTTCAAAAATATGGTTTAGTACCGACAGTATGAAAAACCCGGATTGTGGATTTATAGTGGGTTGACTTGGTTGACCTTGATTAGCTCTTTTGTTTCTAGAATTTCTATTCTTCTCATCAGAATGGCAATCTTAGCTTCAGCAGGTATAGATGATTCTAAGGATAGGAACCCTCCTTTAGAAGTTATAGATTGTGAATTCCTTGGTTCTCAGAGGTTGGCTCCCATTGTAGGGTTTTCTCAGCTAAATCTTCAAATAAATCCCAATCTTGGTTTTCATCCTTTTGTAAGAATCCCCCTAACACATGGTTTCTAACAAGGTTTTCGTTTAATAATCCAAATCATTATAGAGAATCTGGAACTGACGCCATTTCTCTACACCATGATCAGGGTACTGGGTTAGGAGATCTTTGAATTACTCAAAGTATCTTCAGAATGGTTCGCTCTGCTCTTGCCTAAACTGCATGATATTCTTTCTGATGCGGGCAATCTTTTGGATTTGGGTAAAATTTCTTCAAAAAATCCTTGACGAGATTGTCCCATGTTGTGACCGAGTCTACAACTAAGCTATACAACCATTTTTTAGTTAGGTCCTTTAGGAAAAAGGAAATAAAATGTAACCTAACGATATCGTCTCCTATCTGGAGAATACGCATCATAAGGCATACTTCTTCAAATTTCCTAACAAAGAAGTATGCATCCTCTGACTCTAAACCATGAAATTTCCGGAGAGTGTTGATGTATTGGGGTTTCAACTCAATATTATTACCATTCACTTTAGAAAGTTTTATACAAGATGAGAGTAAAGTTCTGATTGGGTAAAACCTATCTTGTAGCGATGCCATCACTCGTTCTAGATGCAGCGGAAGAGAAGTGTTTTGGGTCAATCTGGAAGTAACTAGATCTCTCAACCACTCTTGCATGCAGCACACCACAAACATCGTATAAACAATAAAACAATCAAAAAAATAAAAAACAAACAAAAGAAAAAGAAACAACCACCAAGCCTAGTCTAAGGTACCTGGACCTAGACGACTCCTAACTGGTCGATTCCCCGGGGTGGTTATTGTAGGAATCAGCTAACCAGCTAAATGGCCAGGAAAGGGCAAAACTCGGTGGGAGGTATCCGAGCGTGAACCACGGGCCTTAATTATGCCAAACCACGGAGTGTTCGAGGCTTAACCTCTCAATCCTATTTCCTTAGACACCAATTTCGTAGGAGTATGATTCTTACAATTTTCACCCTCGGTTAATCAATTAGTAAGCCTGAGATATCCCTAGGGCCAAAATCTATCAAATTCTAGTTAGGCTTAGAATTGTGAGTGCACTTGGAGATGGTTTTTGGGTTAAGAAAGGGTAAAGACTTTCCTACCATATCTTTTTTTATTAGAATTTGCTCTTAATGTCAATTGTTCAAGTGTACAATATATTCACAATACGATAATACTCAAAGCGATAAATCACTCCAAAATGTTAGTCCTATTGTATATGAAATGCACACTTACTTTTCACCAGCCTCCTACAATAGAAATTGAAATAAATTAAAATAAACACATGCTCTACATGTAAAAGTCTAATCCAATTTTCAATTTAGTAACAAATGAATTTCTGTTGAGTTATTAACAGTGCATGGGTGAGTCATAAAAGAAACTATTATTTGCAGAAAGAAAATATTTTTTGTGCAATTTTCTGCAACCCTATAGAAAATTTTTGTGAGTACTTCAATCAGAAAAGTCACGCTTGTGCGGCTTTTCTTAGGTCAAAAGTGCTCTTCTTTTCTAAGCAAAGTGTATGTCCACTATGGCGATTAGTCCCTTGACTACTACTCCTACAAAAAACAAAGAAAACTCTATAGTAAGAACAAGAAAAATCGTTACCCCTCTCCAGTAATGGTGCCAAAATTCGATCACTAAAAAGCATGCACAAGAAGAAATAAAAGAGTGATGGTCGATGTTACAGCTTTAGTGATTCTACCGTGATAGCAAAGTGACTATACGGGTTGTATCCACAAGGAGAGGGAGCGATAGAAGCTTGATGTGTGGTCTTCTTTGTTCATAGAAAAGATGTTTCTTCGTTTAAAGAATGACTTAAAAAAAAAACAAGAAATATTGTAGAAATGATTTGAAATATTTTGGTGTTGGAAAAGTGTTTTGTATTTTTTAAAGATGAAACAAATGTATGGCTAACCTTATACTAACTGCTCCTACTAACCTCTAGCTTCCTGAAGACATAGCCTCATAATGGATCATAGGCAATCACAAAACTTGTGTACAAAAATTTTTCACATGGTAGATCGAATGAAAGTTCCTCCTATCACTTTGTTTCACACGATGAAACTTGAACATTCCTCCATCAAGATCTATTTGAAGGCGAGCATGGAAGAAGAAACAAGTGTACTATTGTTATCGGCAAGGATGCCTGGGAGTTCCACTAACTTACAAAAATAAGTAGAGCTAACAACTTCTATAAATCATCAAAAAATCATGAATCAAGCATGAAATAAGAAAGTGAGTCTACTTGTTAGTAAGTTGGAGTTAAAACCCTCATCATAAGATATCATCGCTCTTGTTTGCACAAGACTTGTTTGACACTTATTGATTGATTTGGGTTGTTCAAGCAACTTACAAGAGATTAGTAGGTTAGTAGTTAGTTAGCCATACTATAAAGAAGTTAGCTAGACATGGTGTATGAAAACAAAAAGAGAAGATAAATGGAAAGTAAACATACTAATCTAGTATAAGTAAAAGCAAGGTAAAAATACAAAGAACAATGTAGTAAAGGAAGAACTTCACTTATATTTGTTTATCACCTTTAAGATACAAGCTCCACTCTCTCTTTCTCACTCTAATGTCTAACCTAAAATAAAGAAAAAAAAGAGAGAATACAAGAAAACAAAGGAAAATACAACAAACTAGCATAACCTCTCCTATTCTCTTGATATCTCCATTCTCTGAAAATCCAGAGGGGTATTTATAGCCACAAGAGCATGGGGGGATAGAGTGGGAGCCATGGCCTCTGACACTGGTAGGACGATGGCCATGTTTCTGCGACCATTCTGGCCCCAGTCTGCTAGCACCAGAGCGTGCAGACTGGTACCGGAATAATGGGCATGTATCTGTAATACGTGTGTTGACTTTGGCTTCCAGCACCAGCAGATTGGGCTTCAAGTATTGGGATTCTTCTTGAATCTAATAAATCCTCAAATATTTTAGAGCTTTGGGCCTCTTTTTTCCCTACAATCCATGGACTTAGGAATAAGGAGAAGAACCCATTAGCAAATGGAATTTTATTAAGATAAATATGACAATGTGATGAAAAATATGCAAATATAAACACTAATCAGACAACCTGATCCGCATCCAAAAATAAATAAAGGTATTTTTTTTCCTAAAACCTTATAATATTTGCATTTTATACATTTTATTTCATATTAACCCATTTATATTGATTTTAGTGTTCGGCTGATATCTTAAGCGTTCGTAGTCCAATCTGGATGATTCTTGAGCTGCTGCGATCGTAGGAAGAGAGCTACATCTATGATAACTATGTGAGTGTTTTTATTTTATAAATTATATTTTTTCATGTTGTATGAAAATTTATTGATTGCTTTATTTAAAATATGATTATCGGTAAACCACTGTAAATATTATTTAATAAATTATAATTACTGATAATCACTGTAATTAGAATATGCATGATTGCCCATTAAACATATGCGATAAGATAATAAGTTATTTTATTTCTTGATTTAATATAAAATATTGGTGATTATTTAAATATCGAGTAGATATTAGACGGTGGATTAAAGAAATTTCGGATTAATAAGTTAGTAATTTTAATTAATAAATTAATAAATGAATTGATAAATTTTAACATGATTGTGAAGTGCTTGAAAATAAATAATTGTTAATAATTACTTTATGATATCGATCATGTTAAAAATAATGAAATCGTTATAATAAATATTGATATATTGAACATTATCGGGTTAATGATACCTCTTTGATATTGTCACTATTACATCACTCATGACAATAAACACTGTTATACAGGACCCTACTATTTCATGTTTACATATCACTGTTAAATGCATATTACTATGTGTTATGATTGCAAAAACTGTTTTATTCCATGTACTTGCCATACTGTATGAATACTTTATTATACTAAACATTGTTATTATATGTACATGTATCACCATGACACAGATATACTATTACACCGGACACTATATTTTCATGTACCTGTATTATCGTTATATCACATATACTTTGTTACACCGGATACTATTATTTCATTCTTATGTCACTGTTACATATATTCACCTATATACACGCAACGATTATTCTTGTATTCCTTTGCATGGATGACTGTTCCTGTTACATGCATTACTGTTACTAGAATATTCCTATATTATTGTTATATTCATAATACTAAATATAGTACATGATTGTTTCTTGTATCACTGGATTGATTTAAAGCTCTTGTTACCTAGATATATTGTTTATTGATACTCGATTGCATGAAACTAAGTGCCACATGGAAATCACCTCTAGTATCCATGGGGGCCACCTCTAGAGTCTCACATCTCCTCTTCCCTGTTATCCTGTTTAGTGATACAAGAATTGCTCATGTTCTGTTATCCTGTTATATGTTACATGCATTGTTATTATTCCTAATTCATTGTAATATTTAATAAATACAACATGAGATTGGGAGAGACTTAACATTTAACTAGGTCTTATCAGGTGGATGTCCTGAATTCATTATACATCCCATTGCAGGGGATGGATTAGTGCTGGCTGCCGACTGTACTATTTCTTGTTTTCTGCTTCCCTTTTAGCGAAGGGCCCTGGTCTCAGCAATCAGGGGACAGTGTAAGGCCATGATTTCGTGTACACACGAGATACACCCACCCGATTAAAGTTCTTTGACCACTGAGTTTTCAATTAATATAATAAAAAAGCATGAACAATAATGATGTTAGGAATACTTATTATGTAGTCACTCTCTCGTTCAGATAATGATACCCGTATGCTATGTTCGGATGAGTTTGACTAGAGTACGGGCTCCGGTATGAACCGCCAGTGGTATAGAATATTGGAAGAGATTGATTAAAATAGCAAGTAATACTGATTGTTATTATTGTATAATAATATGTTACTTTTTCACCTGCATGATGTCCTGCCAGTATATGTTGCACTGATCTTTTTGATTTTCTTATTTACTAGCACGTCACTATGCTTGTTCATTTCATGTATTCTCTGTAGACACACGTCCCTGTATAATCACAAACATTATAGTGCGATTATTTCTGTTTATTTTATGTGTAAATGTTCCTATTTGTCATTACTATACTATCATGTTACTAGTACAATTAGTATAAATAGTAAATATAAAATAATTAAGACTTGAACGTGTTAATAATACGAACTGATTTCATTAAGTATAATTAAAAGATTTGTATCTTATTTTATATTATATATTAAAAAATCTGTTAATTGCTATAAAATAATATAATGTTAATCGATATGTATATATAGCTCTTCCTGATTGACTTCTTTAATTACATATTGTATATTATTGTAGAGGTAACATCATTGTAATCGGCTTGACAATAATAATGTCATAGTGCTGATATAATAATAGTGTATATATATATATACACACACACACACACACACACACACACACACACACACACACATATGATTAGTCTCTAATATTGCATATTTCATACACATCTTCACATTTATTTAATATTAAATTCTGATAATAATACCTCTCTTGTATATTTCTAGGTCCATGGCATGAAATGAAAAAAAGCCCAAAATACCATTCATTTGGTGACATTTAAAGCATACAAATATAGCCATTAACTTTTGAAAGCTGGATCTGCCAAATCTGGGAGCGAATTTTGATAAACCTATAGCAGGTACAAAGAGTGGGTGTGCAGGTTTTTGCTGCACACCCTGTCGCGGTGCGCACGGCCGCAGAAAGGCCACAGAAATGTAGCAGAAACCACGTTTCTGAGGCCTTTTGGTGGGCCATGTGTCAAGTTTTGACTTGTGGCCCCGTGATGCTTCTCTAGTGCCCCCCTTAGCCTATACATATCCCAGCTTTTCCATAATAGAAAAGAGGAGAGTTTTATGGTTGTTTTTTTTATGTATGTAGTTTTTTGGGTAGTTTAGATTAGTTGTTCATCTTCTTCCTCTTTTATATTTTTTATTTCTTATAGATCATGTAATAGGGAAATGAGTAGTACATAGGATGAAAGCAGGAGTAATTGTAATAGAGGGTGACACTCTATGAAAGGTTCTCTCTTTATCTCTATTAGTTTTCTTCTCTCTACCTTTTTACATGCTCAACTTTTTCTCTTATGACAGCTAACAACTTGCTTGCTTACTCTTAACTTGATAAACCACATGAATCTAGTAGCTTCTACTTGGCTTTACTCTTGCAAGAGCCATTGATGGCTCATGATGATGGAATCTAACACTCTAACTTCTAACTCTCTAACAAGCTACCATTACTTTATTCCATACTTGCTCTAGCTTAGTTTTGATGGTTTAATTGTAACTTGCTCTTGTTTGTTGAGTTGGATGCGAAAGTGATCATATGGGTCATACTTTGTAAAACTCTTGAACCAAGGACTAGTGATGACCAAGGATACATGTGAGACAACTATCATTAAGATGTTAGAATATTGGTGGAGCCATTTGTAGTTAGTAACTATGTGTTTCTTTCCTTTTTACTTTGTTTTAGAAATATACCAAAAATCACAAATATATTCTTTTCTATGTTTTTCACTTCTTTGTTTTCACCGTTTCCTTCTCTTTTCATTCTTTGTTTTCTTTTCTTTTGATTCTTTAAAACGTTGAAGAAACTTTAACACACACGCTAACATACCGTAAAGCTTTTATCACTTCCCGTCCTTGTGGATTCGACCCGTTTAGCCTCTATGCTATAACGGAAGTATCAAGGAAGCCAAAGCACACACTCTTAACTCGTGATTTCAAAATATAAACTTTTCGTGCACGGTTTCACCCCGATCAAATTTTGGTGCCATTGCCGGGGATGAGAACGGTTTGATTTCATGTTTTGTTAACTTTTCTTCTTTTTTTTTGTGTGCAGGTCAAATTTTTAATATTACAGAAATTCACACTTGCTTTTGTGTGGTTAGGTAAATTCTTATATATTGCTATATTCTGCTGCTAGTTTCTATTTTCTATGCACTGTAATAATTTTAAGAACTAAAATACAGTAATTAGATGTTTTAAAATGGTTTAGACATTCGCATCTAGGTACGTATCAATTTTCATTCCAGTATACTGTATTTTGTTCTTCTGTTGTTGTGATCTGGACCGAGGTGTACATATTGCATTGCATATAATTAGGATAAACACGTGAGTGATTTACTCACTTTTTGTGTTCATTCTTATCTATATTGCACACTTGCACAAATTGAACTTAAGAGTATATCCCAATGTAACATAAGGTGGGGAAGTCATCACTCTCCCTTAGCCCAAAAATCACCTCCCTACTCACACAACCCAAGCCTAAATAAAACTTGCTAGACGTTAGCCCCTAGGGATATCTCAAACTCATTTAGGGGATTGATCTAAGCATGACATTGTTAGAGTTTGACTCTTGTCAAATCAGTGTCGAAGGTTAGGGATTGAGAGGTGAAACCTCAAAGAATAGTGGTTTGGCATAATTAGACAGTTGCTCTGGCACGGATACCTCCCACTGGTTTTGCTCCTACTTAGCTGATTAACTTATGTTCAGATTTCTACAAGGTACCTCCCGTAGACAATCTAACCAGTTAGGAGTCATCTTGGTCGAAGTCAACCTAGCATAGACTTATTTTTCTTTTTCTTTTTTATTTGTTTGTTCGTTTGTTTCTTTTTCTTTTTTGTAAATTATGAAATATATTTTAACAACAACAATTTTTTCAATCCTAATATGAATTCATATTTCACCCCGACCTCAATTAACTCAGATAACTCCAACCCTACCATGTACAACATGGATCAACCATATATGCCGGCTTGGGTTTATCTGACTCAATATGACCCATGCCCCTAATCCTATGACAAAGATTTTTAAAATAATTTATACTCTTCACAGAGTTAGTGGGGATTCACCTCCCTTGAGTTAAATTATAAACCACCTTGTCTACCATCTTCTTTCCCACATTTTGCTTCATATACTACTTTTTCAGAATCACCAATTGAAGAAAGATAAGAGTTGCAAAGAAGTTTGGAAGAAATGATAGAGGGCAAAAAATAATTTAAAAATAAATGGCCTCATTATATCATACAATTCTTTTTCAAAACTCATATAGTTCTTTTTCAAAACCACTAAAAGAACAATGATTGATGGAAAAGACTATAGAATTCGTCAAAGGTTCGAGCGACTAATTCAAAATATAGTTGACTTTCAATATCCACCAAATTTTCATATGACTCAATAATCATATTATTTTGGAAATCAATCTTCAATTTCATCATACCAATCTGAACTTGACCAAAATCAAATCCTTGAGATTTTAGCAAGTTATCCATTTTCTGAAATTGAACTTGAAGATCAATGTGAGACTGAGCTTCAATTTAGAGATTCGAGTCTAATTTTTAAATTAATATCAACTCCTCTAATGTTACCTAAACTAAGTAAAATTCTTGAGCCTGTTTTGATTCTCATAATTTCTGAACTTGAATCAATCATTTCATCCATTCACATTCTTTCTATGGACAAAAATCAAGATTCAATTTCATTACATACATTTGAACTTACCTAAAATTTTGAGGATCATGTTGACATTTTGGCAAGCTATCCCTTTTCTGAGATTGGACTTGAGCATGAATGTGATCCTGATCTCCAAGTTGGTAATTGAAATATATCACCTAGAGGGGGGGTGAATAGGTGATGACTAATCTAATGGTCACTTATGAACAAATAATGCGGAATTAAAACTAAGATGACCAAATAAAACTTCTTTTATTTTAAACACTTATGTATAACACAAGAGTGTTGCCGAATTCCCTTTGCAGGGCTCTGGACAAGCTCCTCTAGATTCCCCTTGAAATGGGTTGAGGTGCCGCGTTGGCTCTCTTGGTTGAATACTAGTGTTAACAACAATCCCAAGCAAGTATAGCAAATATGAGCACAAGGGTATATCATGCATATAAGAGATAAAGACTATAAAGTAATGCAAGATATAAGAGACAAAGAGAGAAAGAGAAATAGAGTAAGCAATCGCAAACACAAAGGATTTGTTTCGAGGTTCGAGCACACTTGCTCTACATCCCCGCCTTCGACACACGAAGGATTTTCACTATGCAAGATCCCAATGGATCTCTCCTCGGTGCCGCAACACCTACAAGCCCTCGGACTCCCAAGTCCCGTACACACGCAAGCTCCCACAAGCTTGCCGAGTCCGCACCTCGAACCAACGAGTTCACACACGAACTCAAACCACCGCGAGCACACTTGCCCGCCTCCTCAAAGTACAAAGAAAAGATCTTTGGTGATCACAACACTTTGATCACCTTACAAAAACTCTCACTACAACACACCTATAGGATAATATAGCAATGGATAGCTCAAGTGTGGTGTGAGAAAGCAAGAAAAAGAACTATGGTGAAAAACACAAAGAATCACTTTTACACTCTTAATAAAATCTTCCCTTTTGATTGGAAGTATTTGCACTTAAATCTTGTGGAGAAAACTCTCTGAAAAGACTAGGAAAAACTGGCTCTAAGAGTCTCTAAAATCTTGGCCTCAAACAATGACAAGAACCCCAATTTATAGGCTGCCAGAAAACTAGCCGTTGGAGTCTGTCAGAGCTGCCGGTCGACCGGCCGGTCGACTGGCCAACGGTCATTTTTTCGACCGTTGAAGCCTCCGGTCGACCGCCCGGTCGACCCAGAAATCCAGAGAGCAGAACTCTCTACAGCGGTCGACCGTACGGTCGACCGGACCACTGTGCTGACAACGTGCACAAGGCTGTGCACGTCGGTCGACCGTACGGTCGACCCGACCTAGCTGCGGTCGACCGTCCGGTCGACCGACTTGGCCTGTCAGTCACTCCTCAGACTGCACAGTTAAGGGATTTGAAAATAGGTCTTTTAACTTAATAAAAATCCCATAAATTCTCAGTAAATCTAAAAAATAGTTTCAATCAAAATAAAAACTGTTTTTCTAAAAACATGTTTTTCTAAAACTTGTTCTTCCATAACTTCACAAAATACAAAAACAAGATATTTTGAACTTATTGAAGCATAGTGTGTATGGATATAATCCACTACATAATTATAATGAAATATCTATGTTTTTGATCATAAAGCTCTAAACTTGGTTTTGGTTGAAAGATATGTATGATAGAAATACCAAAAACCAAAGTATATATATTTTGTCACAAAGAAAAATCTTTTTCTAAATAAAAAAATTCTTTTCTAAACATATAAATAAAATTCTTTTATGAAAGCAATTCTATCAAGAGTGTGTGTGTGATATAGACTTGAGCAATCCACCAACTATCTATCCTTTACATTTTAACTAAAACAAAAACAAAATCTTATACCTAGACACAAGTCTTCATCTTCTTGAAGTCTTCCCTTGAAGGCTTCTCATCTTCTGGACTTGGTCCAAACTTGATCCAAAAGCTCCTTGGATCACACCGTGCTAGCTTCAAATCTTGATATTTTGTCCTTTGTTGAGCTATGCACCTACTAAGATCTTGATAATGAATCTGTCACTAATTAAACACAAGATCATTAGTAAATATAACTTCATGAGTTGATCATCATCAAAACTAGGGTGATAGGCCTTTGGGCCAACAGTAATTCCATTTCGCTTTTTGATTCAATAATGATTCGGGTATCTTTATCAGATTTTTTTTCATATTCTGGAGTCAACATTGAATCCTGTATTAGTTCACAATGAATTGAATCACTAATATTTTACAATCTCATTCCGTTAATGGGGACAGTGTGCAAACATCAATTCTTTAGTTTGGACTCCATTTTTGAACAAATCTTGACCCTCACTTTTGAATCTCGACTTGACCTAAATCACATTCCCGAGTCGGTATTTGTTCCTGCTTCATTTGAGCCCAAATCAATCATCTTTCACAACTACACTTCATTGTTGGATAAGGATGTTGACCAAAATGACTCAGTAATTATTTTTGAAATTGAAAATTGAATGGGAATATTTTTTTAAATAAAATCATACACTTCTACATTCTTTTAATGGGTCATATTAAAGAGGTCAATAAAGGTGGGTTCCGTGAACCACCATATTATCTTGATTGGGTAGAAACGCTTGGCCCAATTAGATTACCACCAGAACTACCACCCTGAGGTAATTTTCCTTCCCTTTCTATTTGTCATGCACATACGTATTCATGATGCATTGAGACAATGCATGGGATAAGTATTGGGGAGGGTTTACCAACGTTGGTTGTTCTAAATTTTCTTTCTTTTATACTTCTTTTTAGAAAATTTTAGAATTTTCTTTTATATGAAAACCCTTTTTCTTTTATTTATACAAAACTTTTTGAAATAAGATAAATAGTTTTGATTTATTTTTAAAAAAGTTAAGAGGATCTTAGGAATTAAGAAGACCTAAAATTATGAATTCTTAAACCAGTTAAAATAATAGATCTTTTTTAAATTTTAGGATAAGAAAGTAAAATTTGAAAGATAATTTGAACTCAAATTTTTTGCCTTGGATATATGCACTTCACACTTACACAATTTTTTTGGAATTGAAACAAAAACTGAAAATGCTATAAAAAATATATACAAAAAAATAAAAACTACTTATTGAAGCTGGATAGTAATGCCTCATAAAGCATGATTATTCATGCCTAAAATGGTAGTCAAAAACAAAATAATCCCCTTTAGTTTTGAGGTCTTGTTTATTCGAGTCCTTAAGCCCGAGGGATATTTTCTCATCCGGTTTCCTAAACCATCCAGTTTGGGAGTAACTGGCTAAAGGTTCACTACCCAGGTAAGCTAGAAAGCATAAAAAAACTAAGAAAATAAAAAAATTGATATAAATAAATGATATGAAAGTTAGAGTCGATATCCCAAAAATCTTCACATTTCATAAGGTGCATATTTTCTAAGAGTTTTATAAAAGATCAAAGAATCAATTCAATTTTAAATTCTTACATTTAATTTATGACAAGATTTTATATTTAGACTTAGTTTAAGGAAGAATAATTTCTGGTTAACCTATGATCTTGGATCACTTAAATTTTCACAAACAAATTTCAACACTTTTCTCTATTTCAAAATGTGTTTTCAAAATACTAACAGTTGATTTCTTTTTTTATGAATTTTGTCGGTGTAATCTGCTGAAACCCTCAGGAGATAAAACTCCTCCTCTAGGGGAAAACCTAAAGGTTTAACGGCTTGTTGCACATGCTCAGTGTAATTGCGTCACCTGCGAAAGTGGTATAATAATTTCCTTAATTTTTTTGTTTTGCTTGGGATGAGCAAAAGATAAGTGTGGAGGCGTGATTAATCTCTAATATCGCATATTTCATACACATCTTCACATTTATTTAATATTAAATTCTATTAATAATACCTCTCTTGTATGTTTCTAGGTCCGTAGCATGAAATGAAAAAGAAGCCCAAGATCCCATTCATTTGGTGGCATTTAAAGTTTACAAATATAGCCATTGACTTTTGGAAGCTGGATTTGTCAAATTTGGGAGCGAATTTTGACAAACTAACAGCAAATACAAAGAGGGGTATGCAGCAGAAAGCTGCACACCCTGTCGCGACACGCGCGGCCCTAGAAACGTTGTGGAGACATGACAAAAATTGCGTTTATGCGTCTTCTGGTGGGGCCAGGTGTTGAGTTTTGACTCGTTGCCCTGTGATGCTTCCCTGGTGCCCTCCTTAGCCTATAAATACCCCCGTTTTCAGAACAGAAAAGAGGAGAGTTTTAGGGTTGTTTCTTTTCCATATATATAGTTTTTAGGGTAGTTTAGGTTAGTTGTTCTTCTTCCTCGTTTGTATTTTTCATTTCTTGTAGATCATGTAATAGGGAAGAGAGTAGTACATAGGATGAACGTAAGAGTGCTTGTAATGGAAGGTGACACTCTATGAAAATTTCTCTTTTTATCTCTGTTGGTTTTCTTCTCTCTAACTCTTTACATACTTAACTTTTTCTCTCATGACAACTAACCACTAACCGCTTACTTACTTACTCCTTACTTAATAATTCACATGAATATAATAGCCTCTACTTGGCCTTGCTCTTGCAAGAGCCACTAATGG
Source organism: Agave tequilana (assembly GCA_038442645.1). Lineage (NCBI taxonomy): Eukaryota > Viridiplantae > Streptophyta > Magnoliopsida > Asparagales > Asparagaceae > Agave > Agave tequilana. The sequence continues at coordinate 431,923 of JAVJIF010030012.1, forward strand.
CTCATGTTGATGGATTCTACACTCTAACATCTAACTCTTTAACAAGCTACCATTACCTTATTCTATGCTTGCTCTAGTTTAGTTTTGATGATTTAATTGTAACTTGCTCTTGTTTGTTGAGTTGGATGTGAAAGTGATCTTATAGGTTATGTTTTGTAAAGTTCTTAAACCAAGGACTAGTGACGGCCAAGGATATATGTGATGCAACTATCACTAAGAGGTTAGCATATTGGTGAGCCATGAGTAGTTAGTAGCCACTGATTTTCTTTCCTTTTTACTTTGTTTTAAAAATATACCAAAAATCACAAATACATTCTTTTCTATGTTTCTCACTTCTTTGTTTTCACCGTATCCTTCTTTTCCACTCTTTGTTTTCTTTTCTTTTAAAACGTTGAAAAAACTCTAACACACACGTGAACATACCGGTAAAGCTTCTATCGCTTTCCGTCCTAGTGAATTCGGCCCATTTAGCCTCTATGCTATAACGAAAGTATCGAGGAAGCCAAAGCACACACTTTTTAACTTGTGATTTCAAAATATACACTTTTCGTGCACTGTTTCACCCCAATCAATATACATACTGATTGTTTAGTATAATTATAATGTATCACTATTATTTAATCATGTATTATATGTTATCGTGATTGTAATATTACTATAGCATACTATTACTGTTTCCTTCATTTTATCACTCACTAGGTTACTTTCTTATGGCCCTGAGTTTGCATGCCCAGGTTAGAGATCAGAAATATCGTAGCACCTGTGATATTTCACAGGATACAAATAGAAGACTCGTCATTTATAATATTGTAGGTATCTTTATTATTCTGTCTTTATTTTCAAATTTATCTATGTTTTCTTATCTATCATGATTACTGACCACTTTTGCAGGTAATTTTGTACTCATTTATACTAAGATTTTAGTGTATATTGTATTTATTTTCCTATACTGAGGCTTAGCATACATATATGAGGGTATTTTCGCCTTCCGTATGTACGTCACTGTAGTGTCACCACATCCACAGGATTGGTGCATTACAGATTGGTATTAGAGCTTAAGTTTACACCAACTGTGGGTAACCACCTACATCAAAAGTCGGGCTCTTACCAACAGTAAACCATATTCAGATTAGAACTAATCTGTGTTTGGATTTGGGGATTTCGGCTACGAGTACAGGAATACAACTTCTTTAAAAATTCATTTCTTGATTCTTACTATTTTCTAATTTTAGTTGTCATTCGGAGTATTTTGATACCTTTTCGCTTTTTTTTCATCATTTTGGCTTCAATCTCTATCTTTAATTCGCGACACTAGTTACCCAATTAGGAGTTCGATGTAGATATCAATAGCATAGCGGAAACATCGTAGGCCGATAACATTAAGGTTCCAAGATCAATAAAATTTTGTTCTTTCACCTGAATTGAAATTTCGAGGATGAATTTTTTTTATAAGGTGGGTGAAGTGTAACGACCGGCCCTAAATGTACATGTGACAGTATAAGTACTTGATATGGTGTACATATTTGATTTGATCTTTCTAGTAGTTAGACTGAGCCAATTTCAGCTTCAGATATTATTTCCTAATATTTTAGAATATTCATAATTTTCCAGAGTTTTTCTGGTTTATTTTGAAATTTTTTTGAATTTGGTGTCGACCAATAACGATAATCAACTCCATGATTTTTAATTTACAAAAAGAGTTGAATTTCAAGAATTTACTTTCATGTTATTCTTTAAAATCATATTTTCTATTTAGCGTATTTTAGGAATTTTTCTGAACTAATAAAAAATCTGGCTAATCTGGCGTCGACCGGTATCAACGATCTATTTCAGGATTTTTAATTTGTAAAGTAGACTGAATTTCTTGAATTTGATTTTACATTGCTCCTTTGGGTAATATTTTTTATCTTACAAAATTTTTGAAAACCGTTCTAAACTAGTCAAATTTTTACCAAATTAAATAATATTACTTAAATAATATAATAATCCTTTTCTTTTCCTTCTTCTTTCTTCCTTCTCCTTTCTTCTACACGTTTCCTCCACCGACTTAAACCAACCACCCTTTCTCTCTTCTCCTCCACTCTCTCTCCCCCTTATAAAAATCTCTCCCATCTTCTCGCTCCTTCATTTCCCTCTCTCCCCCTCATTTCTCCAACACCCTCTCTCTCTCTCTCTCTCTCTCTCTCCACTCTCCCCCTCTCTTCAACTCTTTCTCTCTCCCTCTTTTCTCGTGATCACCATCACTGGTAACCCCACCGGCAGACCACCGCTGGGTCACACCATACCGCTGGCCAGCCACCTTCCCTTCTCTCCCTTGTTCTCTAATTCTCTCTTTCACTTCACTCTCTCTATCTCCCTCTATAAACCTCTCTCTCACTCTCTATCCCTCTTTCCCCTTTTCCTCCTCCTGACCTGTATGCCGCCCAGACCAGATGCCGGTAGCCTTTGGCCAGTCAAGACCCCAACCATCACAAGTACCATCACCTTCTTTTTCTACTTCTTCTTTTTCCTCTCTTTTTCTCTTTCTCACTATCTCTCTTTTTCTACTTGTTTCTCTCTACTGCGTGTTGCCGGTGGCCAGACTGCCGCCGCCGGCCTGGAGAAGCCATCGCCGCTGGTGGCAGGCCAGCGAGGCCAGCCTTGGTCATCATCTCCCTGCCTTCCTCCTCGCTCTCATTCTCTCTCTCTCTTATTCTCTCTCCTTTCAATTGAATCTAAAACCCAATAACCCGCATCCAATAACCTATAAACCCAAATACTCATTTATTTAAGTTTTGGGTTTGGGTTTTGAATCCAAACCTGACTTATTAGCAACCTGGCCCTTATTTAAAACTAAATAAAGGTAATTTTTCATGAGCCTAATAATATTTACATTTTATACATTTTATTTCATATTAAGCCATTTATATTGATTTTAGTGTTCGAGCGATATCTTAAGCGTTTGGAGTTCGATCTGGACGATTCTTGAGCCGTTGCGATCGTAGGAAAGAGAGCTACATCCTGTGAAAACTATGTAAGTGTTTTATTTTATAACTTGTATTTTATCATGTTGTATGAAAATTTATTGATTGCTTTATTTAAAACATGATTATCAGTAAATCACTGTAAATATTATTTAATAAATTATAATTACTAATAAATCACTGTAATTAAAATATGCGTAATTGCTCATTAAATATATATGATAAAAATAATTTATTTTGTTGCTTGATTTAATATAAAATATAGGTGATTATTTAATGTCGAGTAGATATTAGATGGTGGATTAAAGAAATTCTGGATTAATAAGTGTTTTTCATTGATATTTCAAAAGGGAAAACTTTACAAAAAGATTCGAAGAGAATTACAAGTAATTAAAATGAGAATTACAAGTATCTTTCTTCTTAAATTTCTGGGAAAGTGTGCCGGTGGAAGTCTGGCCAGCGCGCGATCACTTTGTTCCGTTCACGATGTGAGCGATCGAGTCTTCGGATCTTCTACTTAGGAATTTTCTTCTCGCCTAGTTCTTAAAATCCTTCGACAGAGGAAGATCTTGAGGGTATTAGCACCTTGAAAGAGAAATAAAATTCTCTAAGAAAGCTTACCTCCCAAACTCTCAAAACTTCAGCTAGAAAAAAATCTGTCCTGAACCCATCCTGCAATGGGCTATTTATAGGTTTTAAGGGGTGTAACTGATCTCCTAAAATTCAACAAAGTTTGTTAGTTTAGCTTCGTACCTGAAACTAAATAGCTTCGCTGCGATGGTAAACACAACTTGTATGAAGCTAGAACCTGCTTGCGAGGTTAATCAGCTAGTTGGCTTAGGGTTGTTACACTAATCTCTTGATTTTCTTCAACTAAATAAGGGAATTCCCTTGATCATCTCCAATTAATTGGAAAGTAAAGAGATTATGGTAATTAACTACCAAAAAAGTGATATCAATCATATTAATCTCTGCTAAAATTTAAATGGTAAAAATGACCAAAGAGCTCACAGCAAAGCAATTCAGAGCTTGCTGCGAAGCTAGAAAAGAGATTGCAGCAAAGCTAAAAGATAGCTCTTAACAGAGCTATGAAAGACCTCAGGTGAATCTAAGAAATGAGCCCACAGTAAAGCTACTCCTAGCTTGTAGTGAAGATAGAACTGAGGTTGCAGTGAAGTTAGGTGTTAGCCTCTTGGGCTTTTTTCAAAAGGTCATGCTTGGTTCACTGTCTGCTTCACTGGATTAGTGGAGTCCAAATCACTGGTTTGTCCATCAGGGATGGATAAGTCTTCAGCCTGTCTGTGACTTATCTTTTAGAAGTATTGACAAGCTAGACATTGTTTAGACCGGTTACAGAGCTGCCCTGGAGTTTGTCTTTTCAGAGTGTCAAAAAGAAACCTCTTCAAAGTTTTTGTGAATCTGTAATGGATTGGTATAGATTTTAAAACACTTTGAACCTAAAGCCTGTGACCCAGATTTTGACACTGCTTAGGTCAAAAAGGCCTAGTGGGTTGGGTGCAAATGTGCATTAAACTAGATATCCAGTTTGGTCAATTCAGGAACTCCAGGTGGAATGAGCTTCATATGAAGCTAATAAATGAGCTCTCAGCGGAACTAAGATGAATCTTCAGGCAAAGCTAAGAATGAGCTTGCAGTGAAATTAGAACAAAGCTTCATACAGAGCTAATGATGAGCTTACAGCAGAGCTAAAATAAAGCTTCATGCGAAGCTGAAGATGTCGTTCGAGCGAAGTTAAATAACTTCATTGTATGCGTTCTTTCCATCAAAATTGTCATTTCAAATTTAACTGAAGTGACAGTTTTGTACTCGTTTTGAGGAGGTGAAGCTAGAGACACAACAGTGTCTATAAAAGCCAACTTTGGCTGAACTTTAGAGTAGTTAACTTCTCTTCAAAAATTTCATGAACTTTCAGAGAATAGAAATCTCTTCTTCTTCCTTCAAGACTCTTCAAGATCTCTTACGAGATTCAATGGCATCTCCCATGGAAAGAGGTTGCCACCTCTGTGACGGTGACGTCGCCACCTCCGGTCATTGAACGGCCGATCGCTGGTAAGGGTTTTCTCGTCTTTAGAGATTTTTTTAATCTCTTTCAAAGCCAATTTTGGCTAATTCACAGTGAATCCATCGTGATTCACCAGAATCCGATGATCTTAGGGAGTCAAACTCTGTCAAATTCAATTCCATCAAATTTTAGGGGATTTATTCTCCTTTAATTTTGCTGATCGGAATTAGAAACTGAAGGGTTCTTCTTCAATCTTCCAGGAGAAACTAGCCCTTAAGACTTTTTGCATTATGCTTCTTGATAGAATGCGAAACTGAGCTTCATAGCAAAGCTAAATGGAGGACCTTGAGTCCTTTGAATTCTTCTAGGCATAAGTGCCTTTTAAGCTTCCAAGTGAGACTAGCCCTTAGGACTTTTTTCCATCATGTTTCTTGGTAGAATGTGAAGCTGAGCTTCAAAGCGAAGCTAAATGGAGGATCTTTAGTTCTTTGAATTCTTTTAGGCACAAGTACCTTTTAAGCTTCCAAGTGAAGCTAGCCTTTAGAGTTCTTTGCACTAAGCCTCTGTGCAGTGTAAAGCTTTGCCTCGGAGCGAAGCTGAGTCTGATTTAGCTTCGCTCAGAGAGCGAAGCTATGACTAGAGTTTTCTTGCACTTTTTCTTCTCCTTTTTTCTAGAGGTTAACATGTTTATTTTTTTTTATTTTGTAGTGCATTATGCTTCCAACCCATCTTACAGTTTATTCGGATCCGTAAGGGGGATGGATGGGAACGTCCATTTCAAAGTTCAGGGGCAAACGTCATTATTTAAAGAGGAACACACTTATCCTGGGTGGGGATGAATGCATTCTCTGCATCATTGTCTTTACTGCCACATTGGGAGGGAAAATAGGGCGATCTATCAGTAATCAAAGTTTATTTTTGGAGATGCAGCAAATACTATTCAACAACTACTCGCCTGGAAAGGACAATGGCTTTATACCCTAGATGGAGATCGATATTATCTTCCGGAGAGGAAGCGCCACTATCCCCTGACTTTCTTCCAGTTGGTCATGATGCAAAGAACGATGAAATATTGTATGAGTCGGTGCACAAAATCGGTGCATGTGGGGGTCCTGACCCAGAGTGGTTTCACCAAGAGTGGCCCTCCTCGCATCGTCATCAATCTACATCTGGGCAACGTTGGTCGTAAAGTGCCCATGGGGGGAAACCTACTAAGGTCCTGACCTTCTTGAATTAGTTTGTTAAGGCGGGAGCAACTATCCAGCTGCAAACTTTCGGACACCAGAGTGAGCAGCAGTGGTGAAGTAGTCTCACCATGTATGTGCTAGACATGTTTGAAGGCAATTTGAAGCGGCTAGTGCTTCATAAATCTATCAGAGCTATGTTCTTCTAGATAAACATCAGTATCCCTAACTTCTACGCCATCTTGGAGATGCACTACCTGCCGTTAGGCACATTTTTCACACTGGTTGGTGCGCAGGAGATGGCACTCCATGAGATGTGGTAAGTCTCCAATCTCCTTATGGGCTCCAAGCCATATTAGGAGTACTTTCCATGCGCTGAGGAGTTGATGTAGCTGGAGAAGGACGAACTGGCTCTGCACGAGACGTACAGAGAATTGATGTGCCATTTTTATATTTGCTTCAACCTCTACCCTAGGCATGGGAATGTAAAAAACTTGAAATCTTGGGTTGAATATTTATTCCCGGTAGTGAATGGGCTGCTTGAAAATCTCCAAACTCTGGTATCAAACAAAGAATTGCCAAGGCCATGGAGGCAAGAGAACAGGAAGACGTTGTTCTAGAGGAGGACGATGGTGAATACGAGAGATGGGATAGTTTCTTGAGTTTTCACCACCAGGCTTCAAGACCAGTATCCCGAATGGCTCTGTTGGCTGATTATCTATCGTCCTGGCTGAAAAGATGTGTAATCTCATCTCCGCCTTATGATGGAATTACACCCTTGGTAATTCTCTGGGCCATTCAACTGGTGCATAGATACTCACTTGGTTTGCTACCTGCCATAGTTTGTCATATTCAGAACGGGCTCAGGACATTGATAGAGCAGTTTTGCAAGAGGGTAACCACCACTAGGGTGGGCAAGAAATTGATCTTCCCACGCGACTGGCCTTCTCCGAGAGTAGAGATGTCGTTCGCGTGTCTGATGGCCTGGTTTGTGCTTCATTGCCCGGTCCTAATCCAATGAGGAGAAGAGGTACCAGAGGGTGTTTGCTTTGCCTACCTTCGTCGTCTCGAGAACTTTCAATGGGAAGGAAAATTTTTGGCGGGGGTCCAGAGACTGGTCGAACTTCAAGATTGGTATAGTCTGTTCTGGTGCTTCCTACATATCCTAGGTACCAGATATGATGATGAGTATTGAGATGTCAGTGACAATCACTCCTCGCTTAGAGAGGGTACATTCAAGTGCTTGGTCAGTATCAGGCCTTCCCACCTGGTGTATCGGTCTGTGGATTTTTACAATTGGAGCCATATTTGTCCAGTCGCTTCGCCCGCCAGTTTGGTTATGACCAACCATACATCGACAACCCTAACCCTTGGCTTGGGTACATGGGTAGTTTGATCAATGGAGTCAGGGCTTGGAGGCACTTCATTGCTGGGTATACATGGGCCCAATTTTGTATGTCGCACCGGACTCCTAATCTTCTCACAAGCCTAGGTTTTTGCCAGTGGTACAAGGTGTCCAATGCACATCCATCATCATACAAAGTAAATTTTACTGGAACCAAATGGATCGCAACTCCCCTGAGAGGAAAGGTAGAAGAGCAAAAACATGAGAAGCGAGTCTAGGTACCAGACCTGGAAGAGTTCCTGGCTGAGGCTGAGAGCGAAACCTCAGTTGCAGCAAGCTTATGCTTGGGTGAAGTGGGTAGTGAGCCACCCCTGAAAGTTGTTGCTGTTGGTGCCCTTGAGGAAGAAGAGGATGAAGAAGAAGAAAAGAATCCTGACACTCACTTTAAGCGAAAACCTAGGTCTCCTCCTCTAGGTGCCCCCCCATAAAGAAGAAGAAGACCATAAGGCCCTCAAGTCAGTGTCATGGGACCCTACAAATTAAAGAGGCAGAAGCATTGACGACTTATATCCCTCCTCCTGCTCCACCAGTGGTTGAGCTAACTGTCGGCGAAGCTTCAGGGAAGTTTGCATTGGTCATAGGTAATATCATCTCTTTCTATTTTAGCACTTGTTTTTGTGACTAATTCTAAGTCTTAGAGTGCAGATGAAGAGGATGATCAGGCATAGGATGACTTTTTTACAAGTCATACAGAAAACATGGGCGATTATCTCAATCTAGAAGGCCCCAAGGGAGAGATACAAGGCATCGGGTCTTCTGGCTGGATTGAAGTAACCACTTATAAGGATGAGACTGAGGACATGGAAATCTTTGAGACTCCTCAAGCCCCTATGGAGAACATCACTCTCCCGGTTGCTCCTATGGATAAGCTGGCTACCAAAATGGCTTTACAGAGATGCCTGTTTCTGGGGTTCCTCCTCCAGTTGAAGTTAACACTGTTGAACACACCACCACTGGACATATCTCTATTGAAACTATCCAAGGTAAAGCAGTTAGCTCTGAGGTTACCATCACAACCTTGATCTCTACAGGTAATGATTGAAGTGTTTTGAATTTAGCAAACATTTTCTATATCCATTGCAATCCTAAGAATTTACAGAAGCTCCCGCGGATGTTGTTCCTCCAACGATATCAGAACCTAAGTAAGCAGAAGATGTTGTTCCACTGGCGATTGATCCCATGTTGTTGAGCCTAGTACGTCAAAGTATAACCCAACAACAGGCCGCATCAGGAGACTTGCCGGTGACGATGGTCAAGACAGAGTTTGCTTCTTCTATTCAGATAGCACCAGAGCAGGGTGAAGGTCAGCTTGAGCCAGAGACAGAGTCATCTTCAATTCTATCAACTCCTCTGGCCTCTTCATCCACAGACTTGGTGGCCCTTGAGCCAGTTCGTCATGAAATAGCTGCTGACTTTATGTTTCAGATGACTGCTCTTGCGAAGACTTCCTTTCCTTTGATTGCTTCGATAGCCATGATTCCAGCCACTCCAAAGTCATCTACAATGGCATTGCCTCAGCAGAGTTCTCATTCAGCCATTGTCCCTCCATCGCAGGTTTATTTCAAAGATGAATTCATTAAAAAGCTCATTGAAGGTTTTACAAAAGCCTGAAATGCTGTCTCTTCATGATTTTAAAAGTATCCACACCTTTTTTGCTTCTTGGAGACTAATATTTCTCGGGTAATAGAAAGCATCTGGGATGTTGGAGGAGTCATTGAAGCTAAGTCCTTGGAAGAACTGATCAACAACCTCGAAAAAGATATTGGTGAATGAAGTAATCTAAGAGAACTTGATCTTACTCAAATGGTTGAAGTTGAATTTGAATGTCTCTTGAAACAAATGCAAAATAACTACCTAGAGATGTCCCAAGAGGCAGAGGCAATATCCCAGGAGTTGAAATCCCTGAATGCCTAAGAAGCAGAGGTTGCAGAGGCGATGGTGGTCTCCAGTGGAGCACTTGATGCTGCAAAGAACCAGATCAAGAAGGCAATTGCAAGGGCCAACCTTATCCTCTCCAAACTTGAGCCAGTGCATTAAGTTGAAACCATTTGCTTGGAGGGGATGACTGCTGAGAGCATCACTCGGTGCAGAAAAGAGGGCAACCTTAGAGGAGATCAAGTCCCGCTTGGAAAAAATTGCTACATTCTACCGGGAGGAGCTGAAGCCACATGCCTTATTGAAGGTCGAAGAGGAAAGAAATAACAAGTTGTCTGCTCTTGAGGTAAGCATCAAATCTTATAAGAGACAACCTTGATTTATAACACCTTGTATCTTCTCTTTTGTACTTTTTCATCAACCAATAAAATCTGCTTTCTGATCAATGACTTGTCGGTGTCTTTCTCTTTTTTCTCTATTCTTTTTTTAATTTCTCGTAAAGAAAATTAATACGTTAGTTCTCAGAAGAACTGAAAATGGAGACAAGACTCCATAATTTTGGCTCTCGAAAAAGCGAATAAAATACAACTAATCTATTCAGAGGTTGAAAACATGATAGAATTAGTTAACAAATAGACTGCCAAAAGTTGGTTATGATTTCTGTAGGCTGAAAAAAATCTATTGGGGATGAGGAAAGAGTAAGATGAACTTAGTGATCCTGCATGTTCAGAGGTGACAGACTAGACATAACAGATTAGAAACGACTAAGATAAGAAATCGTTGTTCAGAGCTGACGAACTAGACATAAAAGCGGCAAGATAGTCTCTACTGGACCAGGGGTGAGATCTGAAATTCGTCAGTTCAGAGGTGACGAACTAGGTATAACTGATTAGGAACCACCCGACTCAGAATTTTATTATTCAGAGGTGATGAACTGGACATAATGACAAACAGAAGTCCGCATTAGACTGGAAGATGAAATTTGGCTATTTATCAGTTCAGACATAATTGACTGGATATAACCAATTGAGAAATCACCAAACTCAGAGCCCTTGCTGTTCAGAGGTGATTGACTAACTTGACAGCAAAAGAAGTCCATAAAAGACTAGAGGATGAAGTTCAAAAATTGATCGGCTCAGAGGTATCGAACTGAACATAACCGATTGAAAGTTATAGAATTCAGAGCCTTATTGTACAGAGGGGATAGACTGGACATGATAATAAAATAGTCCATACTGGACTGGAGGATGAGACTTGGCTATCTGTCGATTTAGAGGTGATTAACTAAACATAAGCGAGTGAGAAACCACCAAGCTCAGAATTTTGTCATTCAGAGGTGATAGACTGGACATAACGACAAAAAGAAAAGTCTCTACTGGATAAAGGATAGAATCTGGTACTCATCAATTCAGGGGTGATAAACTGGACATGACTGACTTAGAGTTATCGAATATAGCAAGAATTCTTACTCCTAGGATGGAATGACGAATTAAGTTATAGCCTTGGCTATTCAGTGATCTCTTATAGATACAACAACTTGTGCCTGGATCTGCTGCTCAGAGGTAAGTATTAACATAATAGGGATTGGAGAGTTAGCCTTATCAGGCCACAAAGGAGTCCACTTGGGACTGTGTTATGTAGAATCCCATGAGGACTTTGACATTTGTAGGGGATATGACAGGGAAACTGTCAAAGGTAATCATTAACGTAACAGTTGCAAGCCTCGCTAGGGAGTAGAGATCCCATGAGGATTTGAGAAGGAAATTAGCATGTTTTAAAATTCCATGGGGAATTCTTTAAAGAGTTGTCAGAGATAATCATTAATGTAACAACTAGGCTGGAGAAGATAAAGGTAATACTCCTAGAAGTTATCAAAGATAATCATTAATGTGATAACATGATACCTCTCTGGGGAATAGATATTTCGTGAGAATTTTGAAGATAGAGAATTTTGCTTTCTCTGAGACTCCATGGGGAATCTATAGGGAGCTATTAGAGATAATCATTAACGTGACATTTGTGACTCCTGGGGGGATTTTTAGGAAATTGTTTGTTAGAGAACTCCACATGGTACAGAGAAATGAACAATCCTGTGAGCTCAGAGAGAAAGCTGCCTAAGGGGATTTTTAGGAAATTGTTTGTTAGAGAACTCCATGGGTGGATAGAGAAAAGAACATTCTCTGTAAGCTCTAAGAGAAAGCTGTCAAAGGTATAATGTTAACGTGACAAGAATCAGAATTTGTGATTTGCATAATTTGTGTAGACTTGCCATTCTATAGAGAAAAATGGCAAGTGGAGTTCTTATCCACTGGGGATACATTAGAATTTTTGATGTTGAGGTTTAATGTTAACATGACAAGCTTGATCTATAATTTATTTCATTGGAGAAATAACTACAGATTTATGTGATCCTAACATTCCATGGAAGGGAATTGATAAGAGATTTTGGTGGAATTGAATATTCCCTGCAAATGTAAGAATAATGCTAGAGAATTCTGCCAGGGAATAGGAGACAATGGTCCTAAAAGGGAATAAAGTGATTTCATTGGGGAACAAGAGAATAAACTCCAAAAAGTCATCAGATAAATTCATTCAGTGAGTTTATCTAATTATCCAAATGAACGGGTCATGAAGTCGAGCCTCGACCGATCGAAAAGAGGAGGATGCAGCTGAAGGTATGCCACCATTATGTATGGAGAAGTCAGAAGTGAAAATTTTAACATGACTTATTCACTTTATGGATTCCCAATTCTGTGGAAGAAAATTGGTAGAGATTCTGGAAGAATCAAATAGGATCAGGTCCCTCAGGATTTTTAGCAAATCCTCAGCTATCAACAGATTTGATTTGCTTTTACCAACTACAGTTTAAGTTGGGCTAGCCGTGCTATTCTCCTCAGCACGATGAATTGTCAAGGACTTTATATTGGATTTAGAAGCCAATATTTTTCTCTAGCCTTGTTCACTGAAGGATTCAAATCGTACCATTTAAAGTGGACCTTTCTACATTCCACTGGTAACCTCTAAAATCTTGTTGTGGATTAAAGAGTTAAGAATAAAGTTCATGGCGAATTTGTCGAGTAAGTCAAATTCTTGATGAAATGTCACCTAATCAAGATTCTGATTCTTGGCCGATAGTTAAGTTGAGACATGGGACATGAGCTTTGCAGAAAATTTATCGATTAAGTCGAGATTCCTCATGAAGCTTCACTTTAGTTCATCATAGCTAAGACTCAGGTTTGCAACTGATCACCGAATCCAGATATGAATATAGGAACACTAAAAAGGTCATACAAAGATGTGTCACAAACTTCTTCGGGGAGAAAAAATAGTCAGACAAGTCTGTTTTAATGAACAGAAGTTTATTGTTAATATGGTCATGTACAATACTTTTTTGATCAGAGGTATGATATTAACGTGATCAGGGATAGTACTTCTTTAAGAACTTGCCATTAATCGACATCATGAGTGTGTCACCATTTGAATTCGCTAGGTAGTAGGTTCTGTTCGAGTAGACTGTCTCTACCATGAAGGGTCCTTCCCACTTGGGCTGAAATTTGCCTTTGGTCTTATGTGTCATGACTATAGGTCGCCTGACAGTTAAGACCAAATCTCTTTTCTGAAAGACTCTCTCCTTTTCTTTTTTGTTAAAGGTCTTTGAGATTCGAGCTTGGTATAGTTCAATGCACTGTTGAGCTTATAGTCGCTTCTTATCTATTGCTTTTAGCACTTGGAGACGTAATCGATTATTATCTCCTTTTGTCATCTTGGTTGCCAGATAACACAAAATGACGATATTTGTATCTCTAAAGGTATGACTGCTTCACACCCATAAACTAGAGAAAAATGTATGTTCTTGTAGGAGTTCAGACTGTTGTTCGGTGGGCCCAAAGATATTCACTGAGCTTCTGGTTTCAATCTCGTTTAGAGAAGAACTTTTTGAGAAGCTTGATTATTGTCTGATTGAAAGCCTCTGCCAACTCATTGGCGGCAGGGTTATAAGCAGTTGAAGCCATATTCTGAGTTGGAGACTTGTCACAGAATCAATAGAACGATTTAGCATGCAAATTATGGACCATTATCATGGATGATCCGGCTGGGGCACCAAATCGGTGAATGACATGATATTTGATGAAGTTGACCACATTAGTGGTTTTAACTTCAATAAGCGGTACAACTTCCGCCCACTTTGAGAAGTAATCAGTTATCGTAAGGATGGACTAATGTTTCTTCACCGATGGAGAACTGATAGGTCCTATAACATCGATTCTCCATGCTTCGAATAGCCATGAAACGTCTATGGGGTGGAGTAGCTCTGGGGGTTGATGTATGAAATCTGCATAGATTTGATAAGCCTTACACTTTTTTGTATATTCAACTGCGTCCGCGATCATGGTTGGCCAATAAAAGCCAAGTCGGTGAAGTCAGTCCTTGAGCTTCGAACCAGGTTGATGAGCACCACATATGCCATCGTGGGCCTCTTTAAGTACTTTTTGTGCCTCTAAACTGGATAGACATTAAATAAGTATACCGTCATATGAACATCGATACAATGTCTTTACCACTGCATTATAGTAGAAATAAGGGGATATTCGTCGAATAGAAGTCGCTTCCTTGGGATCATCGAGCAATATGTCATGTAAGGCATAGTCGATAATCAAGAATCGCCCGTCCCTTGGTTCAAAGTTATTGAGGTTGTATAAACTTCGCTAACATCTAAACCGTACTTCGAACAAAAGAAATGATGAATAGCCACCAGAAGATAATAAGTGATATCAACTGGCAAGGATAATGTAGCAGCGAGCGCAGCTAAAGCATCTGCCCTTTTATTTTGGAGGGGAGACACATGGCTGATGGAGAAGCTATAAAATAAGTTGGCCAACTTAATGGCCGCATAAGGTATCAGGTTTTCATGGCTGATCTCATACTCTCCTTTGACTTGGTTGACAATCAATTTGGAGTCATCATAAGTTTCAAGGTACTGTACCCCCATTTGTTGAGCGAGCTGGAGGCCAATAAGTAAAGTGTTGTACTCGACTACGTTGTAGGAGCAGGATTCTATTAATGAGAATGCACGAGAAAGAATGCGATTCGTTGGCGAGACAAATACCACCCCATACTAGCAATTATCTTAACTATAGGGCCTGTTCTTGATGCACTGTCAAAGAACATATGCCATACATCATCTCCTGAAGTCATGTTGGCTTTATGACCTCGTCTGGAATTTTTATGTGTAGCTTTGAAGTTTCCAATACTGGATGGCTATTAGAAAATTTGCGAGAGTTTGACCTTTGACTATCTTTTGGGGGACAAAAGTCATATCGTATTAAGACAATAGAATAGCCCAATTAGCCAGTCTGGAGTTCAACGACCCTGGCTTCGTCATGAGATTGTGCAGGAGATTGACTCTTGAAATGATATGTATGGTCTGACCAACCAAGTAATGTCGTGTCTTTTGGACAGCGAACATAAGAGCTAGACATTCTTTTTCGACAGGGTTGTATCGAGATTCAGCTCCGATCAAATTTCTTCTCAGGTAATAGATGGCCTGCTCGAAGCCTTCATCGTTCTTGCCAGAAGAGCGCCTAAAGAATGGTCTATAGCTCGCATATATAGCAAGAATGATTTTCTCGAAATGGGAGCTACCAAGAATGGCGACTTGGTGAGGTACTCTTTGATATCCTCAAAAGTCTTTTGGCAAGCTTCATCTCATACGAAGGAGATGCTTTTCTTCATTAATCATGTGAACGGTTGGCAACGACCAAAAGATTCACAATGAATCTTGGGATATAGGTGAGCCTGCCTTGTAGACCTCTGAGCTCTTTGAGGGTTCTTGGAGGTCGCATGCTCTGAATGGCCTTGACTTTGTCAGGGTCAAGATGAATTTCTTTGGATGTGACGATAAATCCAAGGAATTTACCACTGGACACTCTTAAGAACGACTTGGTCAGGTTCATTTTCAGTTGGTGAGACCACATGATGTCGAACACAGTTCTCAGGTCACCGAGATATTTGCTTTTGTTGTGACTTTTGACTACAATATCGTCAACATAGCATTCTATCATTTTCCGTAGATGATCACAGAAAATTATACTCATTTCACGTTGGTATGTTGCACCCACATTCTTTAATCCGAACGACATTACTATGTAATAGTATACTCCCAATGACATTCTGAATGACGTATGTTTTCATCATCTGGGTGCATCTTGATTTGAGTCATACATAAAGGACATCTTTTCGAGTTGCATGTGTTGTCAATCATGACATCAGTGATGGGCAATGAAAATTTGTCCTTAGGATAGGCTGTGTTGAGATCACAGAAGTCAATTAGACCCTGATCTTCCCGTTCTTTTTTAGTATAGGAACAATATTAGTAACCCAATATGGGTGCTGCTCCTTTCGAATGAAGCCACATTCGATGAGTTTATGAACTTCAGTTTCGATTACTTTGACATCAAGACGAAATCATCATTGTTGTTGCTTAACTGGCTTGGCGTCCAGTTTAATGTTGAGATGATGTGTGGCCACTTGAGGATTGAGGCCAGGTATGTCTTCATAGATCCAGGCAAAGACATTTATATACTCCTGTACGAGAGATATGAAGTCTTGCTTCTCTATTAGCGATAGGCTTTCGGTTATAGAGATTAGCTTTGGGTGTGCTTGATCACTCACATTAATTTGGATCACCTTATCTTTAGTCAGAGGTTCGCGCTGTTTAAAATGCTTCTCCTATTGAAGATCTAGTTGTTGAGACCATGGATCGGCGTCGAATGACTCAATGTCTTCATTTTACTCTGCCTGATTGATTGATGTCATATTGGCTAAGAGCTTTTTGAAGACCACCCCAACACTAATATTACTCTCAACTGGACGAGTCTGAAGATTGTGATGGTAGGGACTCATCAGACTCTGATTCAGACTGAGGGGATGGAGTGACATATCCCGACTACCTGCATGTGAGATCGTAATAGTTGGTTGGTTTTCCTTTTGGTACGAAAGGTTGTAAAGGGATGCGCTGCCCCTTACCAAAATTTAAGCCATCTCCATGATTCAAGCTGGACCCCATTCTTTTCATCATGCAGTGTTTTGACCATGCGTAATGAAAGAATTTGGGGGGTTCCAAGTCTTTTTCTGATTCCTTGGATGTCGTAGGCCGAGTTTCGCCTCTGCCGAATAAAATTGATAATTGGTCCTCTTTAGAAGGGGGATAATGAAGACAGATCCTTCTTTATCCTCTATGTACATGCATGCCATTTGTGAGATAGGCGTAGGCATGTGCAGGGAACTAATGTCAACATATTTAAATACATCCTCAAGACAGAAAGAATAATAAATATTTTAGTAAGGACCCACTTGTCCCCATTTTCGGCGGGGTTATTACAATCACGATCATCAAGATATGCTACAATTGGTTCTATAATAAAAGTAGTTGATGCATCTTTTTTTGATTCTGAGTCCACCTTGTTGCTGTTGTCGACATCATTGGTCAATACCTTCATTGGTTTATTACTCTCCTGATAGAGCAGGGAGACAGTGAAGTAGTTTTCTACTCCTTTTAATGGTTGCATCTCGGCGAACACTGTTCAAACCACAACATCATCGCCTACATATTTTAAGCACTGGTGCAAAGTGGAGGAGACGATCCAGTTGGCTTGAATCCATGGTCGCCCAAGCAAGAGATTGTAAGATGTGTCAGCATCAATAACGTGATATATCACTTTTGATTTCAAGTCTCTGATTTAGCATCAGAGACGAATCTTGCCCAGAGGACGACTACACCCAGCATTGAAACCATATATGGTTGCAGTAGTGGTCGACAATCTACTTAGTAGGATGCTGAGAAAGTAGAAAAGCCTCTTCGGTATGATGCCCAGAGCAGATCCCGGATCGACTTGGATCCTTCCAATGCATGTAGAGTCAATTTTCCCAGTATAGTACAGAGGTCTATCATGCTTATTATTTTTGAGGAGCAGGTCCTCTAGAGTGAAAGTGATGGACGACATCTGTTGCTGCACCAAATGACATTGGGGGTACAGAGTTTCATTGTCATTAGTAGGAATTATAGGTACTTGTGTCAGAAATATGAATCGGCAAGTGCATCCCTAAGCGCCTGTCATGTCTCCTTCGAGAGGCGAAGTAGCTCGTACAGAATGATACGAGCTGGGATATTGGCAAGCTGTGCCAATATGTCTGATTGAGATTCTACCTGCATACAAGAATACAGAATTTCAGAACTTTATAATAGTAGTGCAAGGTGCTTAATGCTACCGCTATAGCAAGTGGCTATGCGGGTCATGATCCACAAGGAGGGACTAGCGATTGAAGCTTTTTTAGTAAGTTCTCTTTTATGTTACAATCAATGGTTAAATTCTTCTTTTGTTTCTTAAAAGAAAAGAGAAAAATGGAGTTACAATAAGTTAAGAAGGAGGTGGTAGATTGAAAAGGTGAAAAAAATAGAAAATGGATATTTACAAGGAATTGAAAAGAGTGATAAAAGAGTTAGGTGTTGATGGTGTTGGTGATCTAAACTAAAAAATTAAAAGAAAAGAAAGAAAATTAAAACCTAAAAACTTACTTACCTTTTCGGCGCCTGCTTACCTTTGACCCGTATCGACGATGTACCTTTGTTTGAAGGCGAGCGAAGTATGACAAATAGGATCTTCCCCATTCCCGATTTATAGTATGAAATGAAGGGGCGAGCTAGACTATCATAGAAATGGATATCCATCACCATAAGCCATCAACGACACTTGCAAGGGCAAGGCAACTTCGAGGCTATCGGTTTCATTTGAATCCACAAACACAGAAGAGGAAAGCAAACAAAAACAAGAATAGAATAGAAAAGAAAACTTCGATTCAATTCAAATAACAATGAAAGAAAAGATTACTTACACCAGTATCACCCTCAGTACAAGCTTGCTCTTATTTCTCCATGAAACTCTCCTCTCCTCTCAGTTACATATATAAAATAAAAATTACATAAAAGAAATAAAAAATCTAAGTTACAAATAACAAATTAGCCTAAGTCCCACTCTCTGCTTGGTCGTCCCCTTCTGCCTCTGTTGTGTGGGGTATTTATAGGATATAAATGGATAAGGAAATGAGTCTAAAGATAAGGGGAGCTAACTATTTCTGAATTTGAATACTCCCCTTATCTCTAAACTTGATTTGATGTGGATATTCAGTTCTGATCTACAGCTTATTGGCGTATTGATTGCTGAATATAACTAATCAAATGACAGAACTAGAAATAGTGATCAACTTAAGAGTTGTATCCCTTTTAGTCATTTTTCTGGATCATCTTGAATCATCAGATTTGAGATTCGGTAGCGAAAGTTATGATTCAAATACTAAAATGTATCCAGTCAGAATCTGAGACAAAATTACTTCATCTCATTCGTTGATCTTCTCTCTATCCATTTATTCTTTTAGGTTTGGACTCTGTATTTGATGTTATCCTCAGTTGATCTTTAGTTTTAACCGCTTGATCATCAAAAACTGAATTTAACCAACTGAATTTGGGATCATCCTCCTCTAACCAAATAGATCTAGTTAAATCTAAATTTAACTGATATTTATTTGATTTTATCCTCTTTCTCCCCATAATTATCTTCTACAAAATAGACATTTAAGATAAGAAATTTAGCAGATTTATTACATGATAAATGTGAAAAGGTAATAAAGAATAATGCACTAAATGTGTGCAATCAATGTCGAAGCGAAAAGGAGTGCTGAGCCCTTAGAAGGATCCTTTTTCAAGGATTTGCCAAATCGGACCTCTTTTTACTTTTTCTTATCCAGTGGTATGGATGGTACCTGATAGGTAGTAAAAAGTGCATATTTATCTTCACATTTACCATCATATTTCCCTATTTATTCGTTTATTAAGCACTGCTACTAATATTTTATTGTTTAATGTGTGCAGGCCTTGAGTAATTAAAAAAAATAAAGAAATAAAGCACAAGTGAAGACCAAAAGCCCAAGAATCCCACAAGCTCACATGCAAAATTAATTGTAGTAATTTAAAAGTTTCTACCTTATCTAACCTAATCTAAACTTAGATTTTAAAATCTAAGGGAGGAAGAGGAAGGATAAAATAGAATTCCTAATTGCTAAAAGGAGAAGGAGACGGATAAGATGGACTTCTGCTTAAACCTAGTTGCTTGCAATACAAGGATAAAGATAAAAGGGGAGAAAAGCTTAAAGATAAAGAACAAATCCTTTTATAAATTCGGATTTGTGATAACTTGATTCCCAAGTTATCTCGAGTTCTCAAGATAGAAGGTTTGAATACAAAATCCAGAAGGAGGAGCTCAGATGAACGGACCAGAAGAGGCTACGCAAGAAAGCGCGTGGCCATTGGCCACGCAATTGCCGCGGAAATGCGGCTATGGCCGCATTTCCGCAGCCATTTGGATAAGTCTGGTTACGAGGTTTCGTGGGAGAGTTGTACTGGAACTCTACTTCTTATATTTCCTATAAATACACCTGCAGAGCCATAGAGAGGGGGGAGTCAGAGACTGAAGCTTAGGGTTTTTCTTTAGATTTTTCCTCTTTCCGAAATTTCTTATATTTTCGTTATTATTATTTGAAGAAGAATATTTTGAAGAAGGAGAGGAACTTTGTAATTGGTCAGTGACATCCAATAAAAGGTTATTCATTCTTCTTTGCAATTTAATTTAGTTTTTCTGCTTAGATTAATTATTTTTTCTTTTTTCGTTTTCATGCAATTTTTCTTAGTCAACATAAAAATTGAAAATAAAATAAAAAAATGAATAACTAAATTAAACCTATAGTTTGCTAATCTCTTGATCAACCCCAGTTTAGTTTAAAAGGTGAATTGATTGATATCTATTATTATTAGAAACCCTAGGATTAAAATGGTCTTCTTGAAGATGAATCGATGATTAGGTTTACTTTAATTCAGGTTGCAATTTTTAAATGATTCTTTATAGTTCATACTTAAAAACTTTGATAGCATAATTTTAAGTAAAAAAACTTCTCTTATGCTATGCTTTGAAATTAGGATGAACGAATGTTTAATCTTTATTAGTGCACGCTAGTTAGGGTTCCAACATCATTCATCTTGCTTGATTCTCAATCAATAACCTAGGATGGTTGCATCTTCTTTCAATATGATATTCACTCTTTGAGACTAATATTATGAGTTGTGGTAGATGTTTAGTAAACTATACTTCTTAAACTTGATCAAATCTAATTAATCTTTGTTTTTCTTTTCCAAGCGAATTACAGAGAAGATCGTTCTGAAACGCTTCCATCGCATCCTTCCCTGTGGATCGACCCATCTAGCCTTTGCTACGCGGTTACCTTGAAATGAGACTAAGATTTTCTAAACTATTTACAATACAATTTCTCGATTCAATCAAATTTTTGGCGCCGTTGCCGGGGAAGGAACGACACGATATTCTCAAAATCTAATTCTTCTTTCTTCTGTTTGTAGGATCAGAGAACAGGAACTATAACTGCAACAAAGGACATATAGCAACTTTGTGTCTCTGCCCTAGAAGGCAGAGCAGCAGAGCCTACTATCTAGCCGCGCAAACACGGCCATAGCCGCATTTTCGCGGCAGTAGTAGTGAACTACTGACTGAGTTTTTGCAGGTTGCTGCAAATTATAATATTTTGATTACCGCTTTGATAAATTGTCTCTGTGATCACCCTGCATACTGCTAACTAATTAACAGTAACCTATTGGTTGATTAATAAAAAAAATTTAGACTCTTGCATCATAGGCACGTCTCTATTTAAATTTTCTTAATTTCTGTTGAAGAGTATTGGCGACAAGGTACGTTCGTGTTACATACAGACTAGGAAACATCTTTGGCTGATTTACTGCTTTTTAGTGAATACTTGTCTATTGCTTTACATGTGCACTAAATCAATTTAAGGGCAAATCCCATAAACAAGATAAGGGGGGATTTCATCACCCTTCCTTAGCCCACAAATCATCTCCGCCACACTCACAACCCTAACCCTAAAATAAAAATTGACTAGACGTTGGCCTCAGGTTAACTCAGACTCATTAGGAGATTTGCTGAAGGAGGAAGTTGTTCAAAATTAACTCTAACCATATCGGTGCCTAGGAAGGGGATTAAGGGCCGAAAGTTCGAAGATCGGTGGTTACTTAATTAAGGAACGTCTTTGACGGATAACCTCCCACCGATCTTGCCATCCTACCTGGCCGATTAACTTGTGGTTAAGGTCGGCAACATACCTCCTAAAGACAATCTAAAGTTAGGAGTCGTCTAGGTCAAGGCTTACCCTAGAATAGAATTTTTGATTATTTTTTCTCTTTCTTGATTGATTGGGTGAACTTGTTTGTTAACTGTGCATGTCAGCTTGGTCGAGAGACCCATTCACATCTAGACTAACTAGGACCAGTTCACCACCTGAACAAAAACTCGATTCACATATGGCACAACCACCATCACGGCAAGATAGGTTCTATCCTATTAGGACCTCTTTTCCATCTTGCATTCAGTTACCCGATGAAGGTGTTGACCAATTTGAGCTCAAACCACAATGCATCAACACTTTTCCCAAATTTCATGGACTTGAATCTGAGGATGCATATTTTCATAAGAAAATTTGAAGAAGTATGTCTAATGATGAAAATACCCAGCCTAGGAGTAGATGCTATCAAATTATGGTTTGTCCCATTCTCTTTGAAAGACTTAGCAAAGAAATGGCTCTACAGTCTAGAGGTCGGTTCCATATCCTCATAGGATAATTTCGCCAAAGCCTTCTTAAAGAAGTTTTATTCCGTTCACAAGACTGCACTAGTTACGAAAAGTATCTTGCAGTTTAAGCAATAGTCAATGAACCTTTTTGGAAGTACTTCGAACGTTTTAAGGACCCCTTGCCCAATGCCCTCACCATGGGATAGAGAAATGGCGACTTTGCCAAGCTCTTTATGATGGATTAGAATATAAAAAAAAATCCTATTAGAATCTATGTGCCAAGGAGGATTTTTGAAAAAGAACGAAGATGAAGGATGGTTATTATATGAAGAATTGACTGATAATACCATTCAATGGGAACCAACTCCGGAAAAATTTAGGACTAATGACCCTAACTCTTCTAAAGAAGGTGTCCATTCCATTGAGGCTAACATAGCTACCGAAGCTAAACTAGCTGTTGTGATGCGAAGACTAGAAGCTCTTGAAACTAAAGAACCAGTCTCAGTAAACCAAGTCAGCCCAACACTTTCGGCGGGTTGTACTGATTGTCAAGACATGAACCATGTGTTTGAGGAATGTCCCATCTTTATAGCTCATCAAACTTTGCCCGAGCATATGAGTGCGGCCTTCACAAGGCCCGCTAACAATCCATATTCGTCTACCTATAATCCCGGTTGGGGAAATCACCCAAATTTCTCATGGGGCCCAAACAACAATGATCACACAAGGCCCAAATTCTCCAACAATTTTCAACAATCTCCTTATCAGCAAAATTATCCCAACAAAAATCCTCCACCTTCCTTCCAAAATTCACATATGGAATATGGAAAGAAAGGTGGACACTCTAGTTAAGAGCCAAGACACACTATCTCAAGTCTTGACTAGGATAGAGATGCAACTGAATCAACAAGAAAGAAAAAAGGGAACTCTACCAAGTCAACCATTGCCAAACCCTAGGAATCCTAGGTAAGCCAATGAGGCTCAAGACCCAAACCATTGTAACTTGGTTCATATATTGAGATTAGGGAAACAAGTTGATGATCAAGTATCCATGCCATAGGACCCAGCTCAATTGTCCATTCCATCTAGTTCCACTCCATCTCCACAAAACTCTAAAGAAACTGAAGTTGATAAGTCAGCAAAACAAGTGCACCAACCTATAGCCCCATTTCCAAATAGGCTTAGGAGTAATAATAATGCACATATGGAGAAACTGCTCGAGGTGTTTAATCAAGTTAGGTTTAATATACCACTTCTTAATGCAATCCAACAGGTCCCTAGTTAAGCCAAATTCCTTAAGGACATGTGCACCAAGAAAAGAAAGACAAATGTGCCTAAGAAGGTTTTTCTAGCCACTAACATTAGTGAGCTATTGTCCAATCAGATCTCAGTCAAGTACAAGGACCCTGGTTGCCCCACCATTTCTTACACAATAGGTCAAGCTGAAATTAGTCGAGCACTCCTCGATTTAGGAGCAAGCATTAATTTGCTTCCCTTCTCTGTATATCAGCAACTTGGCTTAGGTGAACTCAACCCAACTCAAGTTACAATCTAATTAGCTGATCGATCAATTAAAGTTCCAAAGGGAGAGATCAATGATGTCCTTATACGTGTAGGAGAATTCATTTACTCAGTCGATTTCTTTGTTTTAGAGACACAACCAGTGTCTAATCTTAGGTCCCAAACTCCCGTCATCTTAGGATGTCCGTTCCTAGAAACCGCTAACGCAATCATAAATTATAGAAACGGATCCATGAGATTGACTTTTAGAGACATGACCAAGAAAGTCAATGTTTTCAACTTAGGTAAACACCCCTACGACATAAACGACTAACCCTTTGAGGTCAACTTCATTGAAAATATGACTAGTGAGCACAAAGAGGAGATCACACTAGAATCAAAGGATGAGGAAGAATTAGAATCTAATAATCTCAACCTTGGTGAGATTGAGTGGGTAGCAAGTCCAAGTTCTATAGAGATGGAGAATTTAAGCTTAACACCTCCACCCATCGAGCCACCTCCTTCCTTGGAGTTAAAGATCTTGCCTAAACATACACCTACCTTGGTGAACAAGAGACGTTACCAGTCATAGTTACCTCCAATTTGACTAATAGGCAAGAGAAAAACCTATTGGTAACCCTTAAGGAACATAGGAAAGCCATTGGTTGGACTATGGCCGATATCAAGGGACTAAGCCCTAAAATAATTTAGCATAGAATCCATCTAAATGAAGGGGTTAAACCAAAGTGGGACCCACAACGTAGGCTAAACCCGCTCATGCAAGAGGCTGTACAAGCCGAAATAGTGAAACTATTGGATAATTGGATCATTTACCCCATTTCCGATAGCCAATGGGTCAGCCCAGTGCAACATGGTCCCTAAAAAAGTCCAGTTTCCCTGTGGTGAAAAATGACAAGCAAGAGTTAGTGCAAATACGACTACCTACCAAGGTTCAATTATGCATAGACTATCGCAAGTTGAACGCCGCTACTAGAAAAGACCATTTCCCCCTCCTATTTATCGACCAAATGCTGGAATGATTAGCGGACCATGAGTATTACTGTTTCTTGGATGGTTACACAGGGTATAACCAAATCCCAATAGCCCCAGAGGACTAAGAAAAGGCAACGTTCACGTGTCCATTTGGGACGTTTGCCTATCGCCGAATGCCTTTCGGCCTATGCAATGGCCCCGCCACATTCCAATGTTGCATGTTAAGCCTTTTCTCCGACATGGTCGAGTGCTTCTTGGAGATCTTCATGGACGACTTCTCCGTCTATGGAAACTCGTTTGACCAATGTCTACATCATGTAGGCTGTCTAAAAATCATTAAGACAAGTCATCAAAAGTAGAGTCCCAAACCCCAGACGCAGGGCTAATCTCAGCAGCACTGTAGCACCAAGGCGCGTGGGTCGAAACCCGCGTCTCAGCCAGCACTGCAGCACCAAGACGCGTGGGTCGAAACCCGCGTCACAGCCAGCACTGTGGCACCAAGGCGCGTGGGTCGAAACCCGCGTCTCAGCCAGCACTGCAGCACCAAGGCGCATGGGTCGAAACCCGCGTCTCAGCCAGCACTGCGGCACCAAGGCGCGTGAGTCGAAACCCGCGTCTCAGTTATAACTTTCCTCGCTATGGGGTCAATCACCACCAACATAATAAGGAAGTTAACCCTATTATGGAGCGTTTTTAGGGGGCACGTTCACCCCTGAAACCCCTATAAATAGCCCCGTTGCTATGGAGAAGGGGTCAGAATTTTTGTTGGAGAGATCAGAGAAGAACTTGACTTGAGAGCTTCTACAGAGAAGGAGAGAGAGTCCAACTCTTCAAGTAACTTACTGTGCACAAGTTAATCTTTATCTGTAATCTCTTTGAGATTTCTGGTCGACAGAGCTGTGCTACTCTGTCCACCAACCGAAGAGAAGATCCCCAAGAGTTCCTGACGTTCACCCGGTCAACGGAAAACAAGATTCACTTTCCATCGCCACTTGAAGAACCCAGCACTAAACAAAGGGGAGATTCAAGACTCAACATCTTCCCTCCCTTGTAGTCGAGCGTTAGTTTGTTGTAATCTTTCAATTGATTCAAGGAAATTTTACACCGAATTTTTCTTCTCCGTACCAAACAAGAGATAGAGCTGTGCTACTCTGTCCACCAACCAAAGAGAAGATCCCAAGAGTTCCTGACGTTCACCCGGTCAACGAAAAACAAGATTCACTTTCCATCGTCACTTGAAGAACCCAACACTAAACAAAGGAGAGATTCAAGACTCAACATCTTCCCTCCCTTGTAGTCGGAGCGTTAGTTTGTTGTAATCTTTCAATTGATTCAAGAAATTTTACACCAAAATTTTCTTCTCCGTACCAAACACGTCACTTAGAGCTAGTACTAAAAAGGTGCACCGAAAGGAACTTGACCCTAAATTGGGAAAGTGCCACTTTATGGTGCAACATGGGATTGTCCTAGGTCATGAAATATGTAGGAAAGGGATCAAAGTGGATAAGGCTAAAGTGGAAATCATTGCCAAACTTCCAATTCCACGAAACGTGAAAGACATTCATTCTTTCTTAGGACACGCCGGGTTTTACTGTAGGTTTATTAGGGATTTTAGCAAAATTACTAGACCCCTTACAAACCTTTTAGCCAAAGACGTGCCCTTCATCTTTGACGATAAGTGTAGTAACGCATGGGAGAAGCTAAAATTGGAACTTATCTCTGTACCTATCATCTCACCTCCGGACTGGTCCAAACCCTTTGAGATCATGTGTGATGCCTCCAATTTTGTGATAGGCACTGTCTTAGAACAACACAAGAATAACAAGCAGCATGTGATCTATTATTCAAGTAGGACACTCAATGATGCCTAACTGAACTATACTACAACCGAGAAAGAATTCTTGGCAGTAGTGTTCGGTTTGGAGAAATTTCACACCCATACCTACTTAGGACCAAAACCACAATATTCACCGACCATTCTGCACTTCGATACCTAATGCTCAAAAAGAATGCGAAGGCCTGACTCATTCGTTGGATCCTCCTCTTTAAAGAATTTGATCTCAAAATTCGAGATAAAAAGGGTGTCGAAAATGTCGTCACAGACCATCTCTCTCGTGTGCCAAATGCACATTCCGACGAACTGCCCATCAACGATAATTTTCCTGACGAACAACTTCTAGCCATCTTTACGGCATCATGGTTTGCTGACATAATTAATTACTTAGTCACAAATCAAACACCATCTAGTTGGTCAAAATAGGATAGATATCGGTTCTTGTCTCAAGTCCGATATTTCATATGGGAGGACCCTTACCTCTTCAAATATTATAGTGACCAAATTATTCAGAGATGTGCTCCCAACAAGTGATCGGTCGCTAATATTGTACATTCATTATTATATTCTCATACATATTATAGAATAAACTCTGCTTTTTCCTAATTATTGTTTAATTTATTTACAGGCCCATTACTAAAGGAGAGGGAAGAGAAATGAGCCCAAAAGCCAATCAAATTCTGATTTAAATCAGAATTAATTAGAAGTCAGTAAATCAGGGCAGATCAGGTCAGTTTAGATCGGTTGAAAACTAGTTAGAACAAATCCTTACAAATCAATCGGTTGAAACCAAAGATCAAAGTCCATTTCATCAAAATTTCGGACTTAAACTGCAAATTCAGCTTAAGATAAAATAATCTCTCGAAACAGGGACCCCCATCACTTAGCTGTGGCCACCTGGCCACAGGAATGTCGTGAAAATGCGATAATTGTCACTTTTCTGTGGCTTTGTTAGGGAGTTAGGGGGAGCGTTTGCTCCCCCTATCTTCGTACGTTCTCCTACGTTGGGTTTTGTCTATAAATACTGAGATTTTCAGAGCATACGGGGGACGACCATACAGAGATAAAATTTAGTCCACTTTTTCATTTTTTGTAGTGTAGGTTTTGTTTTTCTTTTCATGTAATTTTTAGTTTTAATTTATGTAAATCAGAGGAGATCAGAATTTCATAGGAGAATGAGAATGAAGCTTGTGCTGAGAGTGACACCAGTGTAAGATTTTCTTCTTTTCTCTTATTATTATAAAATCGAATCTGTAGTTTCCTTTTATATGTACTTTATTTTTGTTCTACTTCTTCTTCTCTACTTTTCTTCTTTTGGTACCAATTGCTATCCAAGTGAGTCTTAAAGCATTGAAAGAGCCTTACCTTTGCGAGTGCCACCGATAGCTCATGTTGATGGATTTTGAGTTTCATTCCATATCACTTCATACTTGCAACGTCTTGATGATATAATGTGGAGGAGACGGGAATCAACTCTTATGGGCTATACGTTGATCGCCTCACTTCAAGGTAACATCATTGCAAAAGATTCAAGGTAAGCATTTGGCCAAAGGAGGTAAGTAACTTTTAGATTCTTTTCTTTTAATTCTTTAGTTTAGAACACCACAATCTACACTTCTTTTATCACTTTTTTTTTCATTTCTTTGTACATATCATTTCTAGTTTCTCCATCTTCTTAATCTACCATCTTCTTCCTAATTTAACTTTAACTCAATTTTTTCTTTTTCTTTTAAAGAACTAAAGAAGAACTTTAACCATATTTTGTAGCCTAAAAGAGAACTTACTAAAAAGCTTCTATCGCTAGTCCCTCCTTATGGATCACGACCAGTATAACTACTTTCTATTGCGATAGAATTGAGTAACTTGTACTCTTTAATCTTAAAATCTGAAATACTGTATTTTGTGTGCAGGTTCCAGCTCAATCAAATTTTGGCGCCGTTGCTGGGAAGGGACGGTGAGTTATTCTCTCTTTAAAGTTTACATTTTTGGTTAACCTTCCTCTTTGTTTTTTGCGTACAGATTTAATAACAAGGAATTCTAGCTACAGTGGATATATAAGTGGCTCTAGACTTTGCACAAGAAAGCAGAGCCCAGAAGCCCTCAGATTTGCTACATTCCTGTGGCAATCTGAGTGAACTACTAACCTGTATTTTCTGCAGGTTGGCTATACTATAAAGTTTAATATCTGTAACTATTTATTTCTTATTTGTCTCACTGTACTTACTTTCTAACCTCAACAGTAAAAAGATGTTTGTTAAATGCTAAAAACGGTTTAGACTTTGCATTTAGGCACGTGTCTAATTCGTTTACATTTTACATTACTGTTGAAGAGTGCTGGAGCAAAAGGTACGTTTACATGGCATATAGTTTAAGAAACATTCTTGAGTGATTATTTGCTTGTTGAATGTTACTTTTCTTTATCGTGCACACCTTGCACAATCAATCTTAAGGGCTTGTCCTATAAACAAGATAAGGTGGGGACGTCATTACCCTCCCTTAACCCACAAATAATCTCCTCATTCACTAACCCAAGCCTAACTAAAAATGAGTAGACGTTGGCCCTAGGGACATCTCGGACTCAAATAGGAGACTGACCTAAGGGGGAAGTTGATTTGAATCTGACTCTTGCCAAATCGGTGACTAAGGTTGGGGATTGAGGGGCGAAACCCTTAAGGCTGGTGGTTTGGCTTAATTAGGCCTGTCGCTTCTGCGCGGATACCTCCTACCAATCTTGCCCCTACCTGGCCGATTAACTTGTGGTCCGATTCGGCAATATACCTCCAGTGAATAGTCTAACTAGTTAGGAGTCATCTAGGTCTAAGGTTTACCCTAACTTAGGTTAGATTTTTTCTTTTTATTTGTTTATTTGTTTGTTTTTTCTTCTTTGTTTGTGTTTTATTGTGTGATATGACTTATAACAACAATTTTTCTAATTTTAATGGTAATCCATATTACACATCAACCTCTTTTTTGGATATTACCAACCCGGTATATCATAACTTTAACCAACATAGTGTGTCGGATTAGTCTTATCCGAATCAATATAACTCATGCCCCCAATTTATAACCATAATTTCCAAAATAATTTCAACTCTTCACAGAGTCAATTGGGATTCACCTCCTCCGAATTCAATTTTCAACCAACTTGTCCTCCTTATCCACCTTGTCCACAATATTTCTAAGATTCTCACTCAGTTCCACTAGTCCAAAATAGAAAACCATCAATTTTGAAAATGAGTATGCGTGAGTTCAAACAACAATCACAAAATCTGATGGACTCACAATTTCACCACAAATTTCAAAATAACACTTCATCTTTTCAAGTCCAATCGCAACAAAATGATGAACCAATCAACTATGAAAAGATACTTGAAGCCATGACTCAAGCTCAAAACGCTCGTAATCATGACATAGATATGATGATCCAAACTTTACGTTCTCACTATTTGACCATTTCTGATGTCGCTAACCATTCTGTTAGAGCCGAAGAGTCATGTTGTTTTGGAAAACAAGGTTCCATTTTAGCATAATCATTTGAACTTGCCCAAACTCTAAATTTTGAAAATGACATTGACAGTTTGGCAAGTTATTCCTTTCCTGAAATTGAACTTGAGAATGAATATGATCCTAAACCTCAACTTAGTGATTCAATTCTACTTCCTGATTCAATAATAACTCTGGTGTCTTCACTTGATTTCAATCTTTTTCCTGAGTCAACATTGGATCCTGTGCCAATTCATCATGTAATTGAATCATCCATCTTTGATGATCATCATATCGAACTTGACCAATTTCATACTTTTAAAAGTCCCATTGACAAATTGGTAAGTTCTTATTTTTATAAAACTGAACTCAATGAGAAATGTGACCTAGATTCTCAAATTTGTGATCCAGTTTAAATTTCGAATCAATATTGACTCCTGTTTTGTTACCCGACTTGAATAATATTTTAGAGTCATTTTTGATTCCCACACTTGTCATTCTTGAACTTGAATCACCAATATTAAGTCACATTCCATTGTGGGGAAGTGAATGTGGACTTGAGTTTCAACTTCTTGATTTGGATCCACTTCCTGAACCGATCTCGACTCCTGAACCTTTACTTGACTTAAGTCACTTTCCTGAGTCGGTATTAGTTTCCATACTTCCTAAGTCCAAGTCAATCATTCCATCTTTTCACACTCCATTTTGGGACAAGGCGGTTGACAAAATTGACTCCGAAATTAATTATGAAATTTAGAAATTAAATGGGGTTAAATTTTTTAATAAAAACCGTTCATATATACATCATTTTAGTGGGTTATATAAGAGAGATTTCTGGTGGGTTCCTCCGAACTCCACGAAAATTCGAATGGGCCGCATTTCGTGGACCAATCAGACCACCACCTTAAGGTAATATTTTCCTTCCCTTTCTTCTTTTTCATGCATCTATGCATTAATTCATACATTGAGGACAATGCATGAGATAGGTGTGGGGGAGGGTCTAACATAACTTATTTTTTTCTTTTTATAAAAAAAAAAAATAAAAAAATTATTAAACATTTTCTCTACTTTTAAAACTTTTTGAAAATAGAAACAATATTTTGGCATATTTTTTGTAAGAAATTAAGTCAATTTTAAAGAATAGGAGAATCATAATTAGGATTTCTTATACTTGGTCAAAATAAGATTATTTGTTTGATTTCTAAGGATAGGAAGAAAGTTTGTGAAAGTAATTTAGTCTTGATCTTTACCTTGAAGAAATATGCACACCTTATACACTTACACACTTAGGGTTCAAAAACAAAGATTCTTATGCCTTATAAAAAAATATATATCTATAAAAGATGAACAAATCTAATTATTGATTAGCTATGTGCTTTGGCTTAAGTAAGCCTTAGTATTTATGCGAAAGATGATTAGATAAGTTTGAGAAAATATATATATATATATATGTAAATCCTCTGATTAAGTTGGGTATTTGTGCCTAATAAAGCATAAGTATTCACGCCTAAAAGTGATTCATATAAT
Source organism: Agave tequilana (assembly GCA_038442645.1). NCBI lineage: Eukaryota > Viridiplantae > Streptophyta > Magnoliopsida > Asparagales > Asparagaceae > Agave > Agave tequilana. Next base: position 463,411 of record JAVJIF010030012.1, read on the forward strand.
AAAATCCTTAGTTTTGTGGCCTTGTTTGCTCGAGTCCTTAAGTCCCTGGGGTGTTTTCTCACCCGGTGCCCTAAGACCATTTAGTTTGGGAGTCTTCGATTAAAAGCTCGTTACATGGGCATTAGAAAGCTTAATAGAACTAAGGAATAATACCACCAATATATATATATATATATATATATATATATATATATATATATATATATATATAAGGCATAAGAGTTAGAGTTAAAGAACCCTTAGTCAAAATTTTCACAGTCACAAGGTGCAATGACTTAGGGTAAAGTAATAGACTAGATGAGAAGTACAATTTGACTCCTTACTTTGATTGATAACAAATTTTTGAATAGAAGACTAAGTTTAGGGGAAAAAATTTGGTTTTTCTATAACTTATAGATTACTTAAAACTTACAATAATATTTTTCTTTCAAAATGTGTTTTCAAAATATTAACATTTTTCTCTTTCTTTACGAATTTTGTGGGTATAATCCACTGAAAACCCTCACAGACAAAACTCATCCTCTAGGGGTAACCTAGAGGTTTAACGGCTTGTTGCACATGCTCAGTGTAATCGCGTGACCTGCGAAAGTGGACTAATAATTTTTTGTTTAGTTGTTTTGCTCGAGGACGAGGAAAAGATAGGTATGGGGGTGTGATCGGTCGTTAATATTGTACATTCATTATCATATTCTCATACTTATTGTAGAATAAACTCTGCTTTTTCTAATTATTATTTAATTTATTTGCAGGCCCATTACTAAATGAAGGGAAGAGAAATGAGCCCAAAACCCATCAAATTCTGATTTAAATTAAAATTAATTTGAAGTCAATAAATTAGGGTAGATCAGGTCGGTTCAGATCGATTAAAAACCCAGTTAGAACAAATCCCTACAAATCAATCGGTAGAAGCCAAAGATCAAACGCCATTTCGTTAAAATCTCAGACTTAAACTGCAAATCTAGCCGAAGATAAAACAATCTCTCAAAACCAGGGACCCCCACCACTCAGCTGTGGCCACCTAGCCATAGGAATGCCGCGGAAACGCGGTAATTGCCGCGTTTTCGTGGCTTTGTTAGGAAGTTAGGGGGAGCGTTTGCTCCTCCTATCTTCGTACACTCTCCTACGTTGGGTTTTACCTATAAATACATGGATTTTCATAGCATACGGGGGATGACCATGCAGAGATAGAATTTAGTCCACTTTTTCATTTTTTGTAGTGTAGTTTTTTGTTTTTCTTTTCACGTAATTTTCAGTTTTAATTTATGTAAATTAGAGGAGATCAGAGTTTCATAGGAGAATGAGAATGAAGCTTGTGCTGAGAGTGACACCAGTGTAAGATTTTCTTCTTTTCTCTTATTATTATAAAATCGAATCTGTAGTTTTCCTTTTATATATACTTTGTTTTTGTTCTTCTTCTTCTTCTTCTTCTCTACTTTTCTTCTTTTGGTACCAATTGCTATCCAAGTGAGTCTTAAAGCATCGAAAGAGCCTTGCCTTTGCGAGTGCCACCGATAGCTCATGATGATGAATTTTGAGTTTTATTCTGTATCACTTCATACTTACAACGTCTTGATGATATAATGTGGAGGAGACGGGAATCAACTCTTATAGGCTATACGTTGATCGCCTCACTTCAAGGTAACATCATTCCAAAAGATTCAAGGTAAGCATTTAGCCAAAGGAGGTAAGTAACTTTTAGATTCTTTTCTTTTAATTCTTTAGTTTAGAATACCACAATCTACACTTCTTTTATAACTCTTTTTTCCATTTCTTTATACATATCATTTCTAGTTTCTCCATCTTCTTAATCTACCATCTTCTTCCTAATTTAACTTTAACTCAATTTTCCCTTTTTCTTTTAAAGAACTAACGAAGAACTTTAACCATACTTTGTAGCCTAAAAGAGAACTTACTAAAAAGTTTTTATCGCTAGTCCCTCCTTGTGGATCACGACCCGTATAGCTACTTGCTATTGCGGTAGAATTGAGTACCTTACACTCTTTAATCTTAAAATCTGAAATACTATATTTTGTGTGCAGGTTTAACCTCAATCAATGAGGAAACTAGAAGCGTTCTAACCTTTTATCATGAATTTGCTTGCGGTGGACACTTCGGTCCCTGCAAAACTGCCGAAAAGGTACTACAGAGTGGCTTCTACTGGCCCACTTTGTTTAAAGACGCATTTAACTTTTGTAAAACTTGCATAAGATGCCAAATGATAAGAAGGATTTCTAAACGTAATATGATGCCTCTAAATCCAATTCTAGAAGTAGAACTCTTTGATGTTTGGGGCATTGATTTTATGGGTCCCTTCCCTAATTCATTTGGGCACCAATACATCTTATTGGCTGTAGATTACGTATCCAAATGGGTTGAAGCCATCCCTTGTAAGACAGATGACAACAAAGTTGTTGTCAAATTCTTGAAAGAAAACATCTTTTCACGCTTTGGAACCCCTCCTGCCATAATTAGTGATAATGGTACACATTTTTGCAATAGAACTTTTAAAGCTCTTATGAGAAAATATGTCATAACACACAAGTTTTCTACACCTTACCATCCTCAAACCAGTAGGCAGGTAGAAGTTTCAAATAGGCAAGTTAAGCTTATCTTAGAGAAAACTGTGAATCAAAACAGGAAGGACTAGTCCACCAAATTGGTAGATGCCTTACGGGCATACAGGACCGCCTTTAAAACGATTCTAGGAATGTCTCCTTATAGACTAGTCTTTGAAAAGGATTGCCACCTTCCTGTTGAGATAGAGCACTGAGCCTTATGGGCAATTAAGCAGCTAAATTTTGATCTAGATAAGGCCGGTGAACTTCAAAAATTGTAAATTTCTGAACTGGAGGAGTTAAGAAATGAGGCATATGAAAATGCGAAAATTATGAAGGATAGGGTTAAGGTTTTTCATGATAAGTTCATCACGAGAAAAACTTTTGTCCAAGGACAAAAAGTATTACTCTATAACTCTAGACTTCATCTCTTTCCCGGAAAGTTAAAATCAAAACGGACATGGCCTTTCATTGTTAAGACTGTGTTTACACATGGAGCCATAGAGATATACGACCCTAAAAATGAAAATGTATTCAAGATAAATAGTCAACGTCTAAAACTATTTTTGGAATCAGTACCGGAAGCAAACGCAGACATGGGTCTTTTTGACCCAATGTATCGGTAACTCTACCTCTCTGCCAGTTTTTTTCATACATTTATACATACATGCATACATTGGGGACAATGCATGAGATAAGTATGGGGGAGGTTACTAACCTTATAATAAAAAAAAAACCTTATAATAATAAATAATATATATATATAAATATTTATTTTAACATAGATTATTTACTAATTGTAGGGTGTTGTTAACATAACTCACTAACCTTAGGTTATTAACTTAATAAAAATTATATATATATAATAAATTTTGACTTACTATATATAGTTGACAAAGGAGACAATATTTTGACTTATCTTTTGAAAGAAATCCAAGTTAATCTTAAGAATTAGGAAAATCATAATTAGGATTTCTAAAAACTTGGTCAAAATAAAATAAATTGTTGGATTTTTTTTAGGTATAGGAGGAAAAATTGAACAATTAGTTAGTCTTGATTTTTACCTTAATGAAATGTGCATTCCTAATACGCTTCCACATCTAGGAATCTAAGACAAAGACACTTGTGCCTTATAAACAATAAAATTAAAAAAAAATATAATAAAGTTCACTAATTAAGCTGGAGACATGTGCCTCAAGAAGCATAAGTATTCACGTCTAAAGGTGATTTATAAATTAAGACCTTGGTTTTGTGGCCTAGTTCCCTTGAGTCCTTAAGTCCGTGGGGTATTTTCTCACCCGGTGCCCTAAAATCGATCGGTTTGAGAGCCACCGACCTTAGGCTTGCTACATGGGTGAATTAGAAAGCCTAAGAAAACTAAGAAATATTATCTATAAATGTACTAACACATCTAATAGTCAATTAGTTAGGTATGAGGGCCTCTTGATACTTATACAAAAGAAAATTAGATGAGTTATACATATTAAAAAAAGGGAGAAAGTAATAATAAAGAGGCATGAGAGTCCAAGTTAAAGAATCCCTAGTAAAGATTCACAAGGATGCATATGACTTAGGGTAACGAAAGAGACTATACAAAAATTCAATTTTAATTCTTACCTAAAATTGATGACAAATTATTGTATAAAGACTAAGTTCAAAAATGAATAAAAATGATAATCCTAAAACTTATAGATTACTTAGTTTCTTTAAATATATTTCAAATATTTCTTTCCTTTTTCAAAATAAAATAAATAAATAAATAATAAAATAAATTAATTAATTAAATCTCTAACATTTTCCTTTTATTGATTTTGTGGGTGTAATCCGCTGAAAACCCTTACGAGACAACACTCGTCCTCTAGGGGTAACCTAGAGGTTTAACGGCTTATTCACGTCCTAAGTACAACTGTGATGCCTACGAAAGTGAGTTAGGATAGATTAGTTTTTCTTTTTCTTTTTCGTTTTAATTTTTACTCGAGGACGAGCAAAAAGATAAGTGTGGGGGTGTGATAGGTAGTAAAAAGTGCATATATATCATCACATTTACCATTATATTTCCCTATTTATTCTTTTGTTAAGCACTGCTACAAATGTTTTATTGTTTAATATGTGCAGGCCTGGAGTAATTAAAAAAATAAAGAAATAAAGCACAAGTGAATCCCAAAAGCCCAAGAATCCCACAAACCCACATGCAAAATTAATTGTAGTAATTTAAAAGTTTCCACCTTATCTAACCTATTCTAAACTTGAATTTTAAAATCTAAGGGAGGAAGAGAAAGGATAAAATAGAACTCCTAATTGCTAAAAGGAGGAGGAGACGGATAAGATGGACTTCTACTTAAACCTAGTTGCTTGCAATACAAGGATAAAAATAAAAGGGGAGAAAAGCTTAAAGATAAAGAACAAATCCTTTTATAAATTCGGATTTGTGATAACTTGCTTCCCAAGTTATCTTGAGTTTTCAAGATAGAAGGTTTGAATACAAAATCCAGAAGGAGAAGCCCAGATGAACGGATCAGAAGATGCCACGCAAGAAAGCGCGTGGCCATTGGCCACGCAATTACCGCGGAAACGCGGCTATGGCCGCGTTTTCGCGGCCATTTGGATAAGTCTGGTTACGAGGTTTTGTGGGAGAGTTGTATTGGGACTCTACTTCTATATCTCCTATAAATACCCCTGCAGAACAACAGAGAGGGGGGAGCCAGAGACTGAAGCTTAGGGTTTTTCTTTAGTTTTTTCCTCTTTCTGAAATTTCTTGTATTTTCGTTTTTGTTATTTGAAGAAGAATATTTTAAAGAAGGGGAGGAGCTTTGTAATTGGTCAGTGACATCCAATAAAAGGTTACTCATTCTTCTTTGCAATTCAATTTAGTTTTTCTGCTTAGATTAATTATTTTTTCTTCTTTTCGTTTTCATGCAATTTTTCTTATTCAACATAAAAATTGAAAATAAAATTAAAAAAATGAATAACTTAATTAAACCTGTAGTTTGCTAATCTCTCGATCAACCCCAGTTTAGTTTAAAAGGTGAATTGATTGATATCTATTATTGTTAGAAACCCTAGGATTAAAATGGTTATCTTGAAGATAAATCGTTGATTAGGTTTACTTTAATTCGGATTGCAATTTTTAAATGATTCTTCATAGTTCATACTTAAAAACTTCGATAGCATAATTTTAAGTAAAAAAAATTTCTCTTATGCTATGCTTTGAAATTAGGATGAACGAATGTTTAATCTTTATTAGTGCACACTAGTTAGGGTTCCAACATCATTCATCTTACTTGATTTTCAATTAATAACCTAGGATGGATGCTTCTTCTTTCAGTATGATATTCACTCTTTGAGATTAATACTATGGGTTGTGGTAGATGTTTAGTAAACTATATTTCTTAAACTTGATCAAATCTAATCAATCTCTCTTTTTCTTTTCCAAGCGAATTACAGAGAAGATCGTTCCGAAACGCTTCCATCGTATCCTTCCCTGTGGATCGACCCGTATAGCCTTTGCTACACGGTTACCTTGAAATGAGACTAAGATTTTCTAAACTATTTACAATACAGTTTCTCGTTTCAATCAGTACTGAGGCCTGAGCTAGTGCAGTTGTTCCCAACATCGTTAGCTGCCCTGTCTCACCATGGATCTGGTTGTACTATCACAAGTGCTGTTTTTCAGACTGGTTGCCCACTGGCTGAGAGCTAACGAGTTGCACCACTAAGGCAAGCTTTTCTTCGTCCATGTTATTGAGAGAGGATATAGTCACAATGTCATTATCTATTGCATGCATGAATTGCCTTTGACCTTAGGTTTGCTGGATTCTCATTGGTTATCCTTGATGATATCTAGATGGACCTACATGATCTCTTCAGATTTTGTCGCTATTGGAATGAGGCCCTTAACTTCCTGTTTTTCATCCATTGGATTGATGACGTCTAATCTGACTTTAGGGATATGGACTGATCCATCCTGGATTGTCATCTTTGGGAAACTCTCGGAATTAAGAGTCACCATATTGGCGGTGACTTTCTTTTGTTATGACTTGTGAGTCAGAATCCCAGCATCTATTAATGCTTAGATCTTATCCTTGAGGACAAAGCATCTGCTGGTAGATGATGCACCATCCAATGAAAGAGGTAGTACTTGGGTTCATTTGTACGCCCTACTTCGTCAGATCTCCAAACTTCAGGTAACTTGAGCTTGTTACCTTTGTTAAGTAGGTGGGAGATGGTCATCACCTGTTCATCTTTGAAGAGTATTATCTCAGCGGAACTTGAACTCCTAGTTGTTGCCAGCATTGCTCCTCTTCTGTTTTGGTGGAACATTTCCAGGTAACTCAACTGCCATAGTATCTTTCCCCATGGATTGGGAAGATTGGGCTGCATCACGCCCCTTGGTGTTGACCCCCACTTGTTCTTGGGTACTGAGAGCTCAAATTTTTTAGTTGATTTCTTAGTTATCTATGCTTGTTCAACAGGCTTCATCCATGTATGGGCTTTGACAGCTGCCATACGAACTTCTACTCTGTCGAGGAAGTTATGCAGGGTCGTCTGAAGCAACATAGCAACGACATGCTTGCAGGGCCCGAGAGAGAGATTGCGGAACCACTCAATGTATTCCCGCATGGATTCTCCTCCTTTCTGAATCATCGAGAGGAGCTTATCCATGCTCACCTTGGTGTCATCCTCATAGAATCAAGAAAGGAACCAGATTTTCAGGTTAACTTAAGAATTGATAGAGCCATTAGGAAGGTTCCTGAGCCAATCAAAGGCTACCCCTTTAAGGGTGCCGATGAATAGTCTAGCCATGATAGCATCATTATCTATTACTCTATCGGTTTATGATCGGAAGTAATAGATGTGCTGGTTTAGCGTGCTCTTTCCATCATATGTGTGCAACGTAGGTGGCTTGAACTTTGACATATAGGGAACTGAGTCCCATTCTAGCAGGTAAGGATGTGCCATCCTTACCTTCTTTAGTTTATCCATCTGAATTAAAGATGCAATCTGAGCTTGGATGCCTTTGATAACATCGGCATCAATTGCAAACTTTTCAGTCTTAAGAGGTTCATTGTTGAGATTCTCCTCCTCATCCTGATTACTATCAGTGGTGCCATTATTGTTATGGTTGTTTAGGCATTGCACTAACATTTGCTAGATATTTTCTAGAGCTGCTTGCTGAGCCCTGAAAGTCTGCTCTTGGGCCTTCATACGTCAATGGAGATCATTATCATGGTTATTGTTGGTCATGTTGACCGACATAATTCTTATTTGTTCAGAGCTGACAGTAGTAGAGGAAGCATAGCGCCGGCTTCTTTTTCCGCGTCTGACAATTGGAAGAGGCTTCTCAATGGTTCTAGTGACATTGCCACTATGAAAGAGGAGGGTTGTCCATAATTATAAGGTATCGCTACCCTGGATCTATTGCCTCGAAAGGCACCTTCTGGTTCAACCAGGACCTGACTTAAGCTGGGGCTATAGTCAGAATCTAGTGAACTAAAGGAAAGAGCAGGAACCCCCTGTCTCCCTCTTTTGGATCGCATCGAATCCCTTCCTCTGCCAGTCATGTTGACAGAAGATATAGCGAGGAGGGGCAACTTGGCTTTCCTCTTCCTCCTAGACTTGGGCTTTCCAGAGATCTAGGCTGACAATCGGTCGTATACAGACAGTTGGTTTGGAGGAGATATTATAGGGATTAACCCCAGACAATAGTTAGCGGAGTGGACTTTCACAAGTTAACACTCCGCTTGTCCGCACTGAGATGATGAGATGTGAACTTGCTCTTCAGAGTGAGATTTTTTACTTGTTGCTCAGAAATTCTCATAAGTTTGTGTTGGCCAGATCCAATTGATCCAACACGGAAACTCGGGTAGGCTGGAAATTAGCCCTGATGGGCTGAAATGTCTTAAGGTTTACTCTAGACTTAGCCTTAGAGGCTGATCTGCTGGCTAAGTGAGAAGCTAAGATAGCTTCGCTGCAAGGCGAAGCTATCTGAGCACTTAGTGTTTTAGCACTGTTTAGCATTGCTTTTTCTTTAAGCGAAGTAGATTCACTATTAGCACGAAAGGGTGCTTCAACTCTAGCTTCATGGCTAAAGAGCTTTTGCAGCCGGAAGGAAGCTACAGTAGCTTCGCTGATAGTGCCATGAGTGCTTTGCAATTATCTTCGTAGGAGAAGTGCGGCTGAGCTCTGTGAAGAGCTGAAGTAGTCTTATTGCCAGATACTATGTGAGCTTCACTAGAAGCTGAAACAAGAGATCTTTTAGCCTCGCATGAGGCTGATCTAGCTTTGCACGCAACATACAGATGCTAGCGTGAAGCTAGTTTAGTCCCTGTTGAGACTGAGTTAGGCTATGGCGGCCTCCTTTGTCTCATGATTGCATCTCAATTTTGCATTATTATCATCACATTTGTACATTTATTTTTGATTATTCTTTATTTAATATTGCTATTTAACTCTTTTTTTTTTATGGAACGTAGTTACTTAAATATGAAGATAAAGATACAAGAAGCTCCTATTTTGTCCCTAATCCTATCTAAATTTGGATTTCAATGTAAAGCAATTTGAAATTAAGAGGAGGAAAGGATATATCATCATCTTCAAAATTCAAATTCAAAGTCAAAAGATATACTTTTATACGATGGATGGTATAAAGCTAATCCTAATAGGGATAAGGAGGATACTTTTAAATTAAATGGAGTTTAAAATCAACTCAGACTCAGATTCGGACTGGATATCTCTTCGTATTCGAATCATAACTTTCATTATAGATATTCAAATCCGATAATTCAAGATGCTATAGAAAGAGAACCTGAAGGGCTATAATTCTTATGTTGACCACCCTATTCAATGTAGCCATCTGATGAGTCATGTCAGCAATCAAAATGCCAACTTACTATAAAATTGAATTCCCGTATTGAATTAGGATTGAGTTAAACATTCTAATTTTTATTCTATTGTGATTAGTTTTGAGTCCTATTTAAAAATCTAAAATCTCTCATAATTAAGCATCTCCACATTAGAGATCATAAGTTAGGATTTTTCTTTAGTTTCTCTTTCAAATTTCTTTTATAATTTTTAGGATTTAGTTCTAATTTAAGCTTTATAAAGAACGAGGAGGATCTTGTAATTGAAGGTGACAACATAATTAATAAGGTTTTTCTTTCTAATTTATCTTTATTTACTTGTTTTCTCTTTTACCATACTTTCTTTAGATTCTCTCATGGTTAGCTAATTTTCTTCATGGCTTATTAATCTCTACCTGCCGCTACTTCTAGTTTTATGTTAGAATAAGATGATTGAATCATATGCACGCATAATCCTAGGATTAGTTAAAACTCTTGAAGACACATGATGATGGTTAAATCTATTATTTGCTAATATTTCTCAATGATTTTTCTTATCCTATGCTTAGATAGCCTTGATAGTTTAATATTGATTATTCTTCTTATTCTGTGCTTGAAAAACTTTGATAGTTTAATGTTAGGTTTTGGTTAGTGATCATTTCAAATAAGAATTTCTCCATCTTATGTATCTTACTTGAATTGAATGCAACTCTTTGGTATAATTTTTATGATACAAAGTGAAGTTTAATTTAGAATAAGTTAGTAAGTTAGTGGCGGTGGATGATTAGTAAGTCTTACTCTTTAATATTTTCAAAAGCCTAGTTTTTAATATAGCCCTATTTTCACTGTCATATTTCTATCTCTAGTATTTAACATAGTAATTTTCTTTTAACATTTAACAAAGAAGAACAATCTAACCAATCTAGTTTCTAAAAAGATACCGAAAAGCTTTTATCTTATTCCTTCCTGTAGATTGGACCCGCATAGCCCTTGCTACTGTGGATATATTACGAAAGACAGAGACACACCTTATCCAGATAACATCCTTCTATTTCTTAACTTCATCTCTATTTTTTCTGCAATCAAATTTTGGCGTTGTCGCCGGGGAGGAAACAGTATTTCTTTATTTACTAAGTGGTAAATTGTTTTTAATTCAACAATAATCCATTGATAGAAGTGTTTAAAAAACGGATAGATTTGCATCATAGGCATCTGTCTAATTTTATTTATTTTAAATTACTTTTGAAAAGTGCTGGAGATAAGGTATGTTTGCATTACATCTAGATTAGGAAATAATTTTGGGTGATTTATAATTGCTTTGAGTGATTACTTATCTATTTACTTGCACACGTTGCACTAAAATGACTTAAGGGCAAAACCTATAATCAAGATAAGGTGGAGAAGTCATTACCCTCCCTTAACCCACAAACAATCTCCTCACTTACTAACCTAATCCTAATTAAAATTTGAGTAGATGTTGGCCTTAGGAACATCTCGGACTCACTAGGAGATTGATCTAAGGATAAGTTGTTAAAATTTAACTCTTGCCAAATCGGTGACTAGGCAGGGGATTAAGAGGCGAAACCTCAAAGAACAGTGGTTTGGTATAATTAGGCTCGTCGCTCTTGCGCGGATACCTCCCACTGATCTTGCCACCTACCTGGATGATTAACTTGTGGTTAGATTCTATAATATACCCTATGTGGACAGTCTAGCCGATTAGGAGTCATTTAGTCTAAGGTTTACCTAACTTAAGCTAGATTTTTTTTTCTTTTTTATTGATTTGTTCTAATAATTCTTGAGTGATATGGATTCTAACAACAATTTTTCTAGCTTTAATAATAATTCATATTTTACTCTGACCTCTTTCAATTCAGATTACACCAAACTGGCATGGACTAACATTCACCAACAAAATTTTAACCAACCAAGTATTCAGGGTTGGTTTCATCCTAATCAACACATGCCCCAATCTCATTATTATAATCAAAATAATCATCTTTGTTTTTAACTGAGTCGATAGGATACAATGCCCCCAAGCCATAATGTTAACCACCTTTCCAACAATTATCATTATATACTTCTTTTCCCCAGCAACCAACTGAAAAATCAATAGACTGTGACAATAAGATGGAAATCTTAGAAGAGCTCGAGCAATGACCCCCACTGAAATTTTCAAATTCAAGATCCTTACTCTACTTTCAAGTCCTATCACAACAAGAATAACCTACGAACTTAGAGGAAAGTATGAAAAATCTGATTCAAGCCGAAAATTATTTTGCCCAATCTATTAATAGGTTAGAAGCATAAATGAATTGTTTGACCAACATAGTGAAAGATAGGGATAAGAAAACTCTACCTAACATATTTTCAATCATTAGTGATTTCCCTAGCCATATTGATAGAACCGAAGAATCATGGTGTCTTGAAGACTTTGACCAAGATTCAATCTCATCACACCAATTTGAACTTTATCAATCACAACCCTTAGACCAATTGGTAAGTTTTAACTTTAACAAGATTGAACTCGATCCTCAACTTTGTGATTTAGTTCCAAACTTTGAATCTATGCTGACTTCGATGTCCTTACCCAATTTGGACTAAATTCCTAAGCCAACATTAATTTTCGTACGCATATATTATAGAATGAATCACTTATTGTGGATGATCACATTCCATATATGATGGATCATGAATGTAAACTTAAGTTCTTTGATTTGGAACTCGCTCTTGAATTAGATCTGACTCTCGAGCCTAAACTGATTTTTCAAGAGTTAGTATTGTTTCGAGAGGATTTGGATACACATACATTCTCCGAGGAGAAAATTGAATCATGTTATGAGGATGTATGCATAGTTGATGAGCCTCTATTTCTTGATGAATTATTTAAGATTAAGTGTGATCATAGTGGTAAGAAGAAACGTGTTGAGGATTTTACGCCTAGAGTCCTCTTTGAGGAAAAGAAACTTGATTTGAGTATCTTCACTTTTAATGAGCCAACTAATGATCAATCACGTGAAAACATAAGCCAAATTAGATATGGTTACACATACACATCATATGGAACAATTTGAGGATGATGAGGAAATTGAGTTCCAAGCGAAATTTGAGGATGAATTTTAAAAGATTGTGCCAAGAAAAGATTGTGCCAAGATAAGTGCTAAAAATTGTGAGGATCCCTTTATGGACGCTGAGCCTATATTGCTTGATGAGTTTGATCATATTGATATTCAAATTGAGATATGTAACGATGATCAATTTGTGAGGAGTAAAAATGGAAAGACGATAAGGAGGAGGTTGAGAAAAAAAAAAGACAGATTGGAGAGGATGAGAGATAAATGACAAAAAGATTGACTTCTCCAATTTCACTACTAAAGAGGGCACATTGGAATGATGGAAAACGAGCTCGAGGGAAGGAACCACATCTTGAGGTAACATTTTGCCTTCCCTTTCTTCTTTTTCATTCATACATGCATTCTTTCATACATTGAGGACAATTCATGAGATAGGTGTGAAGGAGGGTTTATTAACATACTAATATATGTAGGTTTACTAACAATTTTTCTTTTAAAATTTTATTTGAAAAAGAAAATAATATTTTGATTTAGTTTTGCAAGTAATTAATTTAATTTTAAGGAATAGAAAAATCATAATTAGGATTCTTAATAATTGGTCAAAATAAGATTATTTATTTGATTTTTAGGTTTAGGAAGAAAATTAGAAAAGTAATTTAGTTTTGAATTTTACCTTGATGAAATATGCATACTTCATACATTTACACACATAGGATTCAAAATAAAGACTTTTGTGTCTTAGAAAAAAATTATATATAAAAAATAAACAAATCTAATTATTGATTAGTTCAGTGCTTTGGCTTAAGAAAACCTTGGTATTTACGCGAAAGGTAATTAAGTAAGTTTAAGAAAAAAAGAAAAAAGAAAAATATATAAATATTATATGTATTAACACATTTAATAATCAATTAGTTACGTATTAGGGCCTCAAGAAGTCTTGATACTTATACAAAAAATTAAATGAGTTATACATATTTAAAAAAAGAACTGCTTAAGGGCAACGAAGTGGTAATACTTCGAACTTCTTTCAAAAGAAAAGGAGAAAAAAATTATATATATTTATATTTATATATATTTATATATTAATATATAAGGCATAAGAGTTTAAGTTGAAGAATGTGAATTAAAATCCACGATCACAAAGGTACATATGACTTAGGATAAAATAATAGACTAAGTGAGAACTTTAGTTTTAATTCTAATCTAGATATAAATACTTGTATAGAGACTAAGTATATGAATGAATAATTAGGTGATCCAAAACCTTATAGATTAACTTGATTTTTACAATAATATTTCAAATATTTTCTCAATTTCAAAAATAAATTTTGAAAACACTAACACTTTATTTTTTTATGGATTTTGTGGGTGTAATTCATTGATAACCCTCATGAGACAAACTCGTCTTCTAGAGATAATCTAGAGGTTTAAAGGCTTGTTGCATGTGCTAACTGCATTTGTGAATCCTATGAAAGTGAGTTAGGTTAGATTTGTTTTTCTTTTTTAGTTTTACTCGAGGACGATTAAAAGATATGTGTGGGGGTGTGATTGCATCTTAATTTTGCATTATTATCATCATATTTGTATATTTATCCTTAATTATTCTTTATTTAATATTGTTATTTAACTCTTTTCTTGATTATAGTGTGTAGTTACTTAAATGAGAAGATAAGGATACAAGAAGCTTCTATTTTATCTCTAATCCTATCTAAATTTGGATTTCAATTTAAATCAATTTGAAATCAAGAGGAGGAAAGGATATATCATCATCTTCAAAATTCAAATTCAAAATAAAAAGATATACTTCTAGAAGATAGATGGGATAAAACTAATCCTAATAGGGATAAGGTGGATAATTCAAATTGAATGGAGTTCAACATCAATTCAGACTTCTTACCTCTTAGTATTCAGGTCATAACGTACGCTACAAATATTCATATCTAATGGTTTAAGATGCTACAGAAAGAAACTTAAAGGGCTACAATTCTTATGTTGACCACTCTGTCCAATTCAGCCGTCTGATAAGTTATATTCAGTAATAAACATGCCAACTTGTTGCAGAATTGAATTCCCGTAATGAATTAGGATTGAGTTAAACTTTTTAATTTATATTCTGTTGTGATTAGCTCTGAGGCCGATTTAAAGAGCTAAAATCCCTCATAATCAAGTATCTCCACATCAGATATTATAACTTAGGATTTTTCTTTCCTCTCTTCTCTAAATTTTTTTTTGTAATTTTTAAATTTAGTTCTAGTTCATGTTTTGTAAAGAAGGAGGAGGCACTTGTAATTAAATGTGACAATATCAATAATAAGGTTTTTCTTTCTAATTTATCTTTATTTACTTGCTTCTTTACTTGCTTTCTCTTTTACCATACTTTCTTCATATTCTCTCATGAGTAGTTAATATTCTTCATAGCTTATTAATCTCTACGCACTACTACTTCTAGTTCTACGTTAGAAAATGCTAATTGGATCTTTTGCATGCTAAACCCTAGAAATAGCTAATACTTTTGAAGACATTTGATGATAGTTAAATCTATTATTTGCTAATACTTTCTAATGATTTTTCTTATTCTATGCTTAGATAGCTTTAGATAGCCTTGATAGTTTAATACTGGTTATTCTTTTTATTCTATGCTTGGAAAACTTTGATAGTTTAATGTTACGTCTTGATTAATGATTATTTCAAATAAAGGTTTCTCCATCTTATATATCTTATTTGAATTGAATGCAACTCTAAGGTATAGTTTTATGATTCAAAATCAAATTTAATCTAGCATAAGTTAGTAAGTTAGTGGTGGTAGATAATTAGTAAGTCTTACTCCTTAATATTTTTAAAACCCTAATTTTTAATCTAATCCTATTTTCACAATCATATTTCTATCTCCACATTTAACATAGTATTTTTCTTTTAACATAAAGAAGAACAACCTAACTAATCTAGTTTGTAAAAAAGATACCGAAAAGCTTCTATCGCATTCCTCCCATGGATTCGATCCGCATAGCCCTTGCTATTGTAGATATATTGTGAAAGATAGAGACATGTCTTTATTCAGAAAATATCCTTCTAACTCTTAACTTTATCTCTGTTTTTCTGCAATTGTCTCATCAGAGACTTTCTTTTAATCATTGGCCAGAGGAGACCTAACCATGGAGATTTTCCTGTGCTTGCACATATTGATAGCATTCGAGCTACCCTCAGAGAGAAGTGTTTGAACTTCTCTTGATCAAACTGGATGACTAACGTCTTAGCAGTAGACCCGAGGGTCTCATCATCGCACTGTGACACAATATTTTTGTTAGTAAAGAAAACCGTCCCCTGCAGAGTTGCCATCTTGTTTTCCAGTGATATTTCAAAAGAAAAACTTTACAAAAAGATTCAAAGAGAATTACAAGTAATTAAAATGAAAATTATAAGTATCTCTCTTCTTGAAATTCTGATGAAGTGTGCCGGTGGAAGTCGGGCAGCGCGTAACCATTTTGTTTCATTGACGATGTGAGAAATCGAGTCTTTTGGGTCTTCTGTTTATAAATTTCATTCTTGCCTGATTTTGAAAATCCTTCGAGAGAGGAAGATCTTAAGAGTATAGCACTCTATAATATAATAAAATTCTCTAAGAAAGCTTAGAAGCTACAGACTGATCTCTTGAAATTTTCAGATCTCCAGGAATCAACCTCGCGAACTCTCAAAACTTTAGTCTAGCCAAAAATTAGCCCTAACCCATCCTTGTAATGGGCTATTTATAGGTTTTATGAGGTAAAACTGCTCCCCTAAAATATCAGAAAAGTTTGTCAGTTTAGTTACGTACCTGAAGCTAAAATAGCTTTACTGCAAAGCTAAGCATAGCTTGTGCGAAGCTAGAACCTGCTTGTGATGTTAATCAGCCAGTTGGCGTAGGGTTGTTTCACTAATCCCTTGATTTTTCTCTAACTAAATGAGAGATTTCCCTTACTCTTCTCTAACTAATTTGGAAGTAAAAAGATTCCGACAATTAACTGCCCAAAAAAGTGATGCCAATCACATTAATCTCGTGTTGAGATTTAAATGGTCAAAAATAACTGAAAGAGCTCACAGCGAAGCTATTCAGAGCTTGCTGTGAAACTAGAAAAGAGCTTGCAGCGAAGCTAAAAGATAGCTCTAAATAGAGTTATAAAAAGCTTTAGGCGAAGGTAGGAATGAGCCCACTGCGGAGCAACTCTTAGCTTGCTGTGAAGCTAGAACTGAGCTTGCAGTGAAACTAGGCGTTAGCCTCTTGGGCTTTCTTTAGAAGGCAATGCTTGATTCACTATCTACTTTACTGGATCAGTGGAGTTCAAGTCATTAGTTTGTCTATCAGGGATGGACAAGTATTCAGCGTGTCTACAATTTGTCTTTTATAAGTGTCGACAAGTTAGACATCGTTCGGATTGGTTGCAGAGCTGACTTGGGGTTTGTCTTTTCAGAATGTCAATAATAAGGTTGTAATTGTAATAAATAAATTAATAAATGAATTTATAATTTCCGATATGATTGTGAATAGTTTGAAAATAGATAATTGTAAATAATTAATTATGATAACGATCATGTTATAATAGTCAAATTGTTATAACAAATATTGATATATTGACACATGATCGCGTTAACAATAACACTTTGATATTGTCACTTTTATCTCACTCATGACAATAAGTACTGTTATACAGGACATTATTATTTCATGTTTATTTATTATTATTAAATGCATATTACTATGTGTTATAATTGCAGACACTGTTATTCCATGTACTTACCACATCATTACACGAATACTCTATTACACTAAACATTGTTATTGTATGTACATGTATCACCATGACACGGATATACTATTACAGCAAATATTATACTTTCATGTACTCGTATTATCGTTATTTCACAGATACTTTGTTACACTGGATACTATTATTTCATTCTTATGTTACTGTTACATAGATTCACTTGTATACACACAATGACTATTCTTGTATTCATGTTGCATGGAAAACTATTCCTGTTACATGTATTACTGTTAGTTGAATATTGTTATATTACTGTTACATTCATATTTTCTAAATACAATACATGACTGTTTTCTATATCACTAAATTGATATGAAACTCTTGTTACCTGACACTGTTTATTGATGTCCGATTGTGTGAAACTAGGTGTCATGTTAAAGTCGCATCTAGTATCCACGGGGGCCACCTCTAAAGTCCTACATCTCCTATTTCATGTTATCATGTTCAGTGATATAATGATTGCACATGTCCTGTTATCTTTTTACATGTTACATGCACTTTTATTGTTCCTGATTCATTGTAATATTTAATAAATACAACATGAGATTGGGGGAGACTTGACGGTTGACTAGGTCTTATCGGTGGATGTCCTGAATCCATTATACATCCCATTGCAGAGAATGAGGTAGTGCTGACTACTGACTGTATTGTTTCCTGCTTCCTGCTCCCCTCTTAGCGGAGGGCCCTGGTCTTAGCAGCTAGGAGACTGTGTAAGACCGTGATTCCGGGTATACACGAGATCACCCACCTGATTAGAGTGTCTTGACTATTGAGTTTCCAATTAACGTAATAAAACAACATGAACAATGGTGACGTCAGGAACGATTGTCATTTGGTTACTCTTTTGTTTGGATAATGGTACTCGTATGCCATGTTCAAATGGGTTCGACTGGAATACGGGCTCCAATATGAACTGTCAGTTGTATGGGACACTCAAAGAGATTGATTAAAATAACAAGTAATATTGATTGTTATTATTGTATAATAATATGTTGCTTTTCTCTGCATGATATCCTGCCAGTATTTGTTGTATTGATCTTCCTGGTTTTCTTAGTTACTAGCACATTACTATACATGTTCATTTTATATATTCTCTGTAAATACACTGTCCCCGTATAATCACAAACATTATAGTGTGATTACTTCTATTTATTTTATGTGTAGATGTTTCAATTTATCATCACTATACTATTATGTTACTAGTACTATTAGTGTAAATAGTAAATATAAAATAATTAAGACTTGATACGTGTTATGATACAAACTGATTTCATTAAGTATAGTTAAAAGATATGTATCTTATTTATATTACATATTAAAACTTATTAATTGCTATAAAATAATATAACGTTAATCGATATGTATTTATAACTCTTCCTGATTGACTCGTTATTATTTTAATCACATATTGTATGTTATTGTAGAGGTAACATCATTCTAACACACTTGATAATAATAATGTCATAGTGTTGATATAATAATTATATATATGTGTGTGTGTGTGCGCGCGCGTGCTGATTGTTAGTATAACTAAAATGTATCACTTTTATTTAATCATATATTATATGTTATCATGATTGTAATATTACTATAGCATACTATTGCTCTTTCCTTTATTTTACTACTCACTAGATCGCTTTCTGAAGATCCTGAGTTTGCAAGCCCAGATTGGAGATCTGTTATATCGTAGCACCTGATATTTCACGAGATATAAATAGAAGACTCGTCATTTATAATGTTGTAGGTATCTTTATTATTCTATCTTTATTTCCTGATTTATCCATATTTTGTTATCTATCATTATCACTGACCTCTTTTGTAGGTATTTTGTACTCATTTATGATTGAATTTTTTTGTATATTCTATTTATTTTCATGTATTGAGGCTTAGCGTATGCATGTGAGGGTATTTTCGTCCTGCTATGTACGTCACCATAATGTCCCCGTATCTGCTGGATCAGGGCATTACAGCAGGGTGTTTTTCAAACATACAAAAATTTTGAAGAGAGATTACAAGTAATAAAAAAAGAAAATTATAAGAACTCTCTTCTGAGATTTTGGGGAAGTGTGCCGGTGGAAGTCTAGTCAGCGCGCGATCACTTTGTTCCATTGACGATGCGAGTGATTGAGTCTTAGGATTTCTTTCTTGCCTGATTTTGAAATTTTCTTGAAAGTGAAAGATCGTAGGGAATTAGCACCCTGAGATTAGAGAACTAGGTCTCTGAAAGTTTGAAAGTTAGAGAATGATCTCTTGATTTGCTAAATCTCAAGAATTTTCTCTTGTCAAAATTCTATCTGAAATGCTGTCAAAATGCTACCCTCTTTTTCTACCCTGAGCTCATCCCAAGAATGAGTTATTTACAAGCTCTCAGGGGTGTAACTGCCCTGAGGCTTCAGCAAGACTGAAACAGTCTGTTAACCTCGCGCCCGAGGCTATTGTGAGCTTCGCGCGAGGCTACAAAGTTTCATGCAACGCTAAATACAGGCCTCGCGTGAAGCTAGACAGGTTCATGCGAGCCTATTCAATGGCCATTTTTCCAGACTGTCTCCACTTACTTTGAGACGAAGTGGGCGGGTATAACTGCCCACTTAAAGTGGCATTAATCCAACTAAATTAGTGGGGTTAACCTAGTAATGATTTTGTTAACTATTAACCTGGCAAGCCCTCAAGTATGGGTGAGTAAAGCTTTAGGTGAAGCTATTACAATGCTTCAGGCAAAGCTGGAATTAGTTTAAGGTGAAGCTACATGTAATCTCTCTGAGGAGCTCTAAAGAGTTTCATGTGAAGCCATAAGAAAGCTTCAGGCGAAGCTAGAATTAGCTTCAAGCGATGCTGAAATTAGCTTCAGGCAAAATTATAAATTAGCTTTTTGAGAAGCTCTGAAGAGCTTCGTGCGATGCTAGAAACTTAGCCCTTTAACAAGGCTATAAAGCTTCAAGCGAAACTATCCCCTTGGGTTCATGCGAGGCTAAGTGTTGAACTGACTTAGCCTCATAAGTCTGCTTAGGGCTCTTCACAGGCAATACTTGGCCTACTGTCGGCTTCACTAAATCAGTAAGAATCGAGTCATTAGTTTGTCCATTGAGGATGGGCATAAATTGGTGTCAGCTTCTTCGTGACTCATCTTTTATAAATGTCGATAAGTTTAGACGTCGTTTGAACCGATTGAAATGCTATTTGGGAATTTGTCTTTTTAGAGTGTCAATAAAACTCCCTTTAAAGTTTTTATAAATCTGTAATGAGATGGTTTGAATTTTGACATACTTTGAATTGCTTCGATTGTTAAAGAAAAGGCCACAAAATGTGGATTTAGCTTCACCTTCATGGCGAGACTATGGTAGACAAAGCTAGTTGGATTCTACTTTCGCCTTATGGTTGAATAGCCTCACTGTTAGAACTCTTCTGGGCTAACTTCGCTTGCAAGGCGAAGTTAAACTTTTAGTTTCGCCGTTAGCATTTAGCTTCACTTGCGCTCGAAGCACTTGAGTGTTTTAGCTTCTCTTACATTTTAGAATTTGAAGTGGTAGCTGCAACACTAGGCCATAGGCTTATAAATAGGACTTTTATAGTTCTTTTAGAGAAATCACTTTCTCTTTTCAGGCGAAGTTAGAAAAACTCTTTTCCCTCCTCTTCATTTTTGAAAAGACACCTAGGGTTTTCACCCTTCACATCTCTCCAACCAAGATCTCATGGCATCCCACCAATGTCTAGGCAAAGAAGTCAATACTTCTGAGGCAGTGGAGACTGCTCCTCCGGCCATCAGACGGCCTATAGTCGGTGAGTCTCAACCCCTTAGAAATTGGTAAGACTTACCCAAAATTGATAATCTTTGGGAGTCTATTTCCCTTGATTTAGGCTTTACATACTATTTTTAGGGATTGAATTTCCCGTTTATTTCGCATAGCAAAAGTGGAAACCAAAAATTTTCCTCTTCAAGCTTCTAGGAGACACTATTTTTCAAGCTTCCTGGTGAAGCTAAGACTCGTAAGTCAGGCGAAGTCAACTTTCAGGTGAGACTATGCCTTAGCCTTTTGGTGCGAGGCCAGCAGAGCTATACCTTAGCCTTTTGAGGTGAGGCTAGCTTGCCTTACAGGCGAAGCTATGCCTTAGCCTTTTGGGGCAAGGCAAGCTTCACCTTACAGGCGAAGCTATGCCTTAACCTCGTGGGGTGAAACTAGTTTGCCTTACAGGCGGGGTTAAGCCTTAGCCTTTTGGGGTGAGGCAAGCTTGCCTTACAGGCGGGGCTAAGCCTTAGCCTTTTGGGGTGAGGCAAGCTTGCCTTACAGGCGAAGCTATGCTTAGCCTTTTGAGGTGAGGCTAGCTTTGTTAGGCACAACTAAAGGCTCTTTGCATGTTTATTTTCTTCGAGTACTAACATGTTTGCCTTTGCTTCCTTATAGTACATTATGAACTAGGACTGTTAAATAGTTTGTTCGGGTTTGTAAGAGGAATGGATAGGAGTACGCACTTTCAATTCCCGGTCAAGCTTCACTTTTCAGTGATAGGAGTTCGTTGGAAAGAGACGCTCTGCTTCTTGCAACTGATGAATATGTTACTAGGAGTATCTTGATCACTGTCCCAATTGAAGATTATAACCAGATAGTACACAGGAAACTGGATTTCATGTTCGAGGATGCGACACCTGATACTGACCAACAACTTCTCATCGGGGAGGGTCAGTGGATTTTTACTATCGAGGGCGAGAAGTATTATCTTTCATTCAGCAAGCGGTACTTCCCTTTTTCGTTCTTCCAATCAGTAATGGCACCACGGAAGATGAAATGGTTTGCGACCTGGTTCACTGATTTGGTACATATGGGGATCCTGACACTCAATGGCAATAATCACTGTGGATCGGTTAGAGCTGTTCTTGGTCTGCATCCTGGGAGAATAGGTCAAGAGATCCCTGTTAAAGAAAACCCGACGATGGCTCGACGTTCCTTAACCAATTTATCAAGGTTCAAGGCAACTACTCGGCCAGAGTTTTTGGGCTCTAGGCTGGGTACATCCTGCTCAAAAACCATGGTGCAGAGATTTGATGTTATACGTCTTGAAGTACTTTGATGCGGATCTGAGGAAGCTCAGACTCCATGAGTCAGTTAAGGCAACTTGCCATGGGATCAAGATAAGCGTACCCAACTTCTTTGCCATCTTTGAGCTGCACTGTTTAGCTTTGGGGGCCTTCTTCACTCCCGTCAGTGAATTAGAATTGGCATTGCATGAGATGTGGGAAGTGTCCAATCTTCCAATAGGTTTGATGTTGTATGAGGAGTATTTCCCTTGTATGATGGAATTGGAGCAAAGGGAGAAGGATAAGCCAGAGATGTTTGAAACATATCTAGAGTTGATGTGCCATTTTTATATTTGTATGGACATCCACAATGCTCGCGAAAATGTGAATGGGATGAAGGTTTGGGCGGATTACCTATTCTCTATTCTGGATGATGCCCCAGAAGAAGTTTAATTCCTAATATCGGATGACGATATCATCCGAATGATGGTATCCAGTGGACATGAGAATGTCGTCCTGAATGAAGATGATGGCATCTATGAAAAGGTGACAAGTTCAAGAGCTTCCACCACCAGGCGAACCAACCCATGTCCAGAAAAGCCCTTCGTGCCGGCTTCCTTACAGTCTGGCTGAAGAAATGTGTAATTCCATCTCCTCCACATGACAAAATCCTATCATTGGTGCTCTTTCCTGCCATTCAACTTTCTCATGGAAAACCCTTTGGATTGCTCTCCATCATAATCTATTGTATCTAGCGAGGTCTTCAGGTGTTGACAGAAGCTTTTTGTAGGCTGCTCGCTACTAAGAGAGGTAAGGGGCAAGTTTTACCCCGTGATGGACCTTACCCTAGGGTGGAGATGCCCTATACATATTTGATGGCATAGTTCGTGTTGCATTGTCCCACCATCATTCAACCAGGAGAAGAGCCATTAGAAGGAGTATGTTTTGTGCATTTTTTTCAGTTCGAGAAATCGCAATAGGAGCGATCATATATAGCCAGGGTACAGAAGTTGATACGTCACTTGACGCTGACAGTCTTTTCTAATGTTTCCCTTTCATTCCAGGTGCTGGATATGGTGAAGATTTCCACGATATCAGGGATGGGAGATCATCACTTGGACAAGGTGTACTCAAGTGTTGGTCAATATCAGATTATCCCATTTAGTATATCGGTGCAGGGATACATGTTATTTGGTGCCATATGAACCCAACCGCTTTATTCGCCAATTTGGGTATGACCAGCTCTACATCAACAATCCCAACCCTTGCCTAGCGTTCATGGGTAGCTTGATTTATGATGCAAGAGCCTGAAGATATTCTATCATCGGCTGGACCGAGACCCGGTTCAGTATACCACTCAGAACTCCTAATCTTTTGATGTCTTTAAGATTCTAATTCTAACTCGTCAGGGTTCAATATCAATTCATCTGGGACCAAGCTTTTTTTTAAGCGACTGAAGCAGAAAGCTACTGTAACCCTCAGTTCCAGTCACCGGTATTTTCTACTGGTGGTCGGTATGGTATAAATACATGTTCTTCTGGTCTAAGTAAGTCCACTTTAACCCTAATAAAATTTTCTAATATTTCAGGTTTTTCTTGATTTTTCCAAATTTTTTTGAAATTAATTGAAAATTCTCAAAATTCATGTTGCTATACAACTTCTGGATTTTTAATTTGCAATCGGGGATGAATTTCATGAATGTAATTTCTCAATAATGTTTAAAATAAAATTTTCTATTTTTTAAATTTTTAGAAATTTTTCTGAATTAAATAGGAATTTAATTGAGTTAAGAAAAGTAAAAAATGAAAAAACTAAAAATAAAAAATATTTAAAAAATAAACCCCTGACCTCCTCACTCAAACCCATAAGCTCCCACCACTACGCCACATTAGCGTGTGGTCTAAAAGCCAAGCCCAATTATTTAAACCTTACTTTAACTCCTCCCATCTTCTCCAACTATCCCCACTCTCTCTAACTTCTCCCACACTTTCTCTCCCTCATTCCCACTCACCCAAACTGAACCCACAACTCCTTCCACGTAGCCTAACCCGTAGGGGTGGCTTAGGGATGTGTTTGGTGACTATAAAATGGTATCTCACCATCTCAAGTCACTTGTAAAATCCAAACTCCTCTCCCTTTTTCACTACACTCTCTCTTTCTCTTCCAAACTTAGCAAGATTCTGAAGTGCTGGATGAGGGAAAAAAGATTCAGACTGAATAAAAGCGTTCCAGATATTTTATTTTGCATTTTTGTAAAATTTAGTCCATTGTGGCATTTCATCAAACACGTAGTATACGTTATATGTTAGCTTTAATTTCATTATGTAAAACGCATGCTAAAATCACAATAAAATTTTGTAAAACACCTAGGATATGCCTCCTAATTATCATGATTTTTAATTATTTTTAGAAATATATTTTCAATCAAAAAAAAGACTTGACTGTGTACTGCAATGTTCACGTCACAGTGCGGACCAGGGCGGGTCTGGCCTGAGCCAGACCCGACCAGGATCTGGTCGAGCTAGGCCAGGCCCTTCCTGGCCTAGTCAGGCCAGACCAGACCCGACTGGGTCTGTGCTGGGCATGGACACAATCCGGGTCTGTGGTTATACAGACCCGGGTTAAACAGACCCAAACCTGACCCAATTTTTTAAAAAGAAAACAAAAAGAGAAGAAGAAAGAAAGGAAAAGGAAAAAGGAAAAGAAAAGAAATAAATAAAATAAAAAAATGTGTAAAAAAAGAATTGTATTATTTTTACTGCAGCAAACTCAAACCCAAACCCATTACTGTAGCAGGCCCGTTACTGTAGCAAACAAACCCGTTAAGCTTTTTTTTAATTGATTTTTAGGTTTATTTTAATTCAGAAATTTTAAAAAATTCACAAAAAATCATAAACTAAGTTTGAGACTCTGTAAAATTATTGAGTATAATATTACTTAGAATAACATGAAATTAAATATTTATGTAATTATTATGCAATGATAATTTATTTAAAAATGATCAATAAATTTCTAAACAGAACAAAAAAATATAAAATTCATAATTCAGTAATATGTAAATATTATACATCAATTTATTAGTTTATGCATGTATTTTATTATGAATTATGTTTTTAAATAGTTGCTATAAATTCAGAAATTAAATTATTTGAAAATATTAACCAACCAAAATTATAAAAATAGTAAAAATTACATTCTCACTTAACTTATCACTGAATAAATAACATGTCAAGTCTCTAATTAATTCACGTAATATTTAGGCCACGAATCTTACGCAAGAACGGTTTCAGTTACGGGAATTCAGGTTCCAACAACATCAGGCAAGTACACATACTCTCTCCTTTGTGTTCCTTTGTTAGTTTATAAATTTCTTTCCGATCTCGATTTTCATATCCTTCTCTGATCACGTGTATTGTAAGACATGCATGCATAGGATGTTTGCTACATAAATGATTATTAAGTATAACTATAAATTAGTAAATGTTGTACAAGTAAGTTGACGTCACCTTATGTCATGATTACTATTTTATGATTATTTTTACATCTTAATACGCTGGCATCAC
Source organism: Agave tequilana (assembly GCA_038442645.1). NCBI lineage: Eukaryota > Viridiplantae > Streptophyta > Magnoliopsida > Asparagales > Asparagaceae > Agave > Agave tequilana. Next base: position 489,252 of record JAVJIF010030012.1, read on the forward strand.
TATACTATTATGCATTTGTCACTCGATGTTATCACTATGTTCAATTTTTTTGAAATTTTGATATGTATTGTAATCATTATTTGACATTAATACTTTTGATACTGATCCCTAATCCTGTCACATTGAGTCACACATTATTTTACACTTACATTGATTAATAAAATTAACCAAGCTGGGGTTACTGGGGGAGACTGTAGCAGGAGAAATCCAGGGAGGTGTGCTTGAAAGGGCGATCCCTTATGGGTTTGGATGCCACACATGATCTTTTTATTTATGCGCGCTCCTGTTATTACATGTTACATGATACCTAAGTACAGTGAACTATTTCTCCCTGCTATAAGGATCCACTAACGCGTCACTTATTTGATATGTAGTTGACCTATGGGATGGGGCACAGGATGGCTGCATTAGTTAGGATAATAAAACATATTAGACTTAGAATTATCATTTGTGACATGAATAATTTTGACTGCATGATGTTTCTAGACTTGCCATATTGTTCTTAACTTGTGATCTTGTGATCTTGAGACCTGATGATTATGATATATGATATTACTCGTCCAAGGTGCTTCATGCTCATTATATACATGTCATAGTATACATACATGACCTTATTACACCTGATCTAGTGTTCGTTACTCTCGTTGGTATCTTACCTGTCAGTTTATATTACCGTCAGATTTATTATTCATTCATTCCAGTGCTCTACTTATATTGTCATTTTTTCACATTTTCATATTATTGTTTCCTCTTCTCGTGTGTGCACTTGCTGGTCCACTTCTGACGAACCTTGATTTTTAGCATCAGAGCTTGAGGAGACCGACGAGCCACTGTTCGAAGAAACCCAGGAAGATTACTAGGCGTGAGTCCGACGTTTTTTGTCTTATGTATTTTGGCATTTTATCTTGTTATGATGTCCCGATGCCAAAATTATATCTTCTTTTATTTTTTCTTTGTTATGTTTCCAATCTTGTATCCAGACAAAGACTATTGTAGATGTATGTCTTTTATGTAAAATGATACTTTTGGTTGTCTTTTGTATATGTGTGCGAGAATTTGGCTCATTTACTACAGCGTAAGGTATTCACAGGAGAGATTTCCCTCTTCGTGAGTATCTGTTGGCAATCGTCACGTATCCGTATTCCATAATTTGGGAAGCGGGGCGTGACATGATTTCGTTGGTATCAGAGCCAGGTTCATTTAATTCCGCACTATATAAAGACAATCAGGTTCACATATAAGAAAAAACATCTATAACTGTCTGAATACACATCGTTAGCCTAAACTCGTGCCTTAGATTTCCTTCTAAACTATTCCCTATCTGTTCCAGACACTCATGGCTCAGAACAGAATTGATTCCTCTTCCTCCCAAGTCGACCCTGTCCCCTATAGTGATCTGTGGTTAGAAGTTTCTAGCCGACCTGATAGTCATAAATGACTCTAGGTTTAACATTGTCTTGGGCATGGACTGGTTGGATACTTCCTACAGTCAATGAGAGCATAGGAAGATTAAGGAAAAGAGTCATTGATTGTAGGAAGAAGAAAGTTACTTTTCGGGCCCCCAGTCATCCAGAGTTTGAATTCCATGCTGGGGATGTAACTCTGGAGCAAGCTCAATTCAAGAAGAGGTAATTGAAGGGGGTGCTAGAGTCCTTAAACTCTAAGGAGCAGGTTAATATGCCTGAGGTGGTATGTGAATTTCTTGATATCGTTCCTAAGGATCTCCCTAGACTACCCCCTGTTTGAGAGATTGAATTTAGTATCGAAGTCTTGCCTGAAACAACCCCTATTTCCAAGGCGTCATACCATATGGCTTCGATAGAACTAGCGGAACTGAAGAAGTGGATTTAAGAATTGCTCGATAAGGGGTTAATCCGACCAAGTGCTTCACCTTGGGCTCTCCAGTCTTTTTAGTCAAGAAGAAGGATGGTAGTCAGCGACTATGCATTGATTACCGGAGCTGAACCACGTCACAATGAAGAATCAGTATCTCTTACCCTGAATTGATGATCTCTTTGATCAACTGAGGGAAGCCACAATATTCTCTAAGCTAGATCTCTGTTTTGGTTATCACCAAGTGTGGGTAAATGCTGAGGATGTACTTAAGACTACTTTTCAGACGCGATATGGACATTTCGAGTTCCTTGTTATGCCATTCAGAGTCACTAATGTTCCTACGGTATTCATTGACTTGATGAATCGCATCTTTGCTCTATACTTAGATCAATTTACTGTGGTCTTCATTGATGACATCCTGATCTATTCTAAGACCAAAGAGGAGCACGCTGAGCACTTGAGGATTGTCCTGCAAACTCTAAGACAAAAGAGTCATATGCAAAGACTAGTAAATGCTCTTTTTGGCTAGACCATGTCTTATTTTTCGAGCACATCATATCTGGGGATGGCATCTCGGTGGATCCAGCCAAAGTAGAAGCTGTCAGAGATTGGCCAATCCCTAAGTCTGTCATGAAAGTGAGAAGTTTTCTTGGACTGGCTGGCTACTATAGTCGGTTTGTCCAAAATTTCTCCAAGATCACCGAGCCTCTAACCAAGCTCACCAGAAAGGAAGTGAAGTATCGGTGGACTGAGGAATGTCAGTTAGCATTCGAGGAACTGAAGGATCGATTGACGACAGCACCAGTTCTAGCAATTCCAGATGGATCTGGGGGGATGGTGATACATAGCGATGCTTCTGGGCACGGCCTGGGCTGTGTGTTGATGCAACGAAGCAGATTGATATCATTCGCCTCAAGACATCTGAAGCCTAATGAGAGGAATTACCCAACCCATGATCTGGAACTTGCGGTGGTCATCTTTGCCCTTAAAGTGTGGAGACACTATCTTCTCGGGGAGTGTATGGAGATATTCACAGATCATAAGAGTCTCAGGTACATTTTTATACAGAAGAAGCTCAATATGCGTCAGAGGAGATAGCTAGAGCTCATGGCAGACTATGATCTAGATTTACAATACCACCTTGGGAAGGTGAATGCAGTTCCTGATGCTCTCAGTAGGAAGCCTCTTTCATGTTGATGACTCAGCAGAAGGAGATGCATCAAGAGATCTTTAGGCTAGACTTGGAGATCATTCTACCTAGAGATATTAGAAAACTCATGACCTTGGTGACTCAACCATCTCTGATCATGAAGATCAAGAAGGTTCAGAAGGAAGATCCTAAGTTGTAGAAGATCAGAGAAGAAGTGGAAGCCGGATTAAGGCAAGATATAGTCATCCATACAAATGGTTCACTTCGGTTCAGAAGCAGACTCTGTGTACCATCTGGGAAAGTTTGAAGGGAGTTGCTCTCTGAAGCTCATAGTTCTCCTTATTAGGTACACCCTGGGGGTACTAAAATGTACAAAGACCTCAAGCAACACTTTTAGTGGCACGGGATGAAGAGAGATAGCTCGATTCGTCGCCCGTTGCTTTGTATGCCAACAAGTCAAGGCATAACACTAGAGGACGGCCGGGCTGCTACAACCACTCCCTATTCCCGAATGGAAGTGAGAGAATATCACCATGGACTTTGTTGTAGGTCTGCCTAGGAGTCCAAGAGGGAACAATGCTATATGGGTGATTGTGGACTGACTCACTAAGAGTGTTCACTTTATACCTTTCAGAGTCGGACAGTCCACAGAAGCACTAGAAGAGAAGTACATGTAGGAAATAGTCAGACTGCATGGAGTCCCTGTTAGTATTGTCTCAGATAGAGACACTAGATTTGTGTCACATTTCTGGGATAGTCTTCAGAGGAGCTTAGGCAGTAAGTTAAAGTTAAGCACGACATTCCATCCTCAGACTGATGGCCAATCAGAAAGAACCATTCAGATTCTAGAGGATATGCTTAGAGCCTGTATACTAGACTTTAAGGGATCATGAGATGACCATCTGTATTTAGTGGAGTTCTCTTATAACAACAGCTATCAGGCTAGTATCCAGATGACTCCATATAAGGCACTCTATGAGAAAAAGTGCAGATCTCCTGTGTGCTGGGATGGCATTGGCTAAAGGCTCGGCCTAGATCTGATTTTGCAAATAGAAGAGAAGGTGGCCAAGATCAAGAAACATATGAAAGCCGCTCAAGATCGTCAGAAGAAGTGGGCTGATGCCAAGAGAAGTCACTTAGAGTTTGCAGTAGGTGACCATGTATTTCTTAAGATCTCACCAACTCGAGGAGTCATTAGGTTCGGCTGCTATAGGAAGCTGAGTCCCAGATACATTGGACCTTTTGACATCATAGAACGAGTTAGAGAAGTAGCATACCGAGTAGCATTACCTCCAGCACTAGATGGTGTCCATGACGTATTCCACATCTCTCAATTAAAGAAGTACGTCCGGGATGACCAACATATCCTGGACTATTCAGATCTGAGGCTGAATCGCGATCTATCCTATGAGGCTCAACCAATCCGAGTCATCGACAAGAAGGAAAAGGTTCTGAAGAAATAGACCATTCCCCTGGTATTGGTGTTTTGGGATCCAAACTCTCCTGGGGATTCAACCTGGGAAAGGGAAGATGAGATCAGCGCTAAATATCCTCATCTCTTCTCAAGTAACTTATCTCACTTCTAACTATCTATTCATCGTCTTATATCTTAGAATACTCTTTTCCTTATTTATTTTTGAATTTCGAGGACGAAATTCTTTTTATTAGGTGGGTTGGATTGTAACCCTCGGTTCCAGTCACTGGTATTTTCTACTAGTAGTCGGTATGGTATAAATACATGTTCTGCTGGTCTAAAATAAGTCTACTTAACCCTAATAAAATTTTCTAATTTTTCAGATTTTTCCAAAATCTTTTTGAATTTAATTGAAAATTCTCGAAATTCATGTCGCTATACGACTTTCAAATTTTTAATTTGCAATCGGGGATGAATTTCATGAATCCGATTTCTCAATAATGTTTAAAATAAAATTTGCTATTTTTAAAAATTTTTAGAAATTTTTTTGAATTGAATAGGAATTTAATTGAGTTAAGAAAAGGCAAAAATGAAAATAAATAAAAATAAAAATATTAAAAAAATATACCCCTATGATAATTCTTCCAAGTTTTGAACCCCTAACCTCCTCACTCAAACCACTAAGCTCCCACCACAATGCCACATTGGCATGTAGTTTAAAAGCCCAAGCCCAATTATTTAAACCTTACTTTAACTCCTCCCATCTTCTCCAACTTCCCCCACTCTCTTTAACTTCTCCCACACTTTCTCCCCCTCATTTTCACTCATCCAAACTGAACCCACTACTCCTTCCACGTAGTCTAACTCTCAGGGGTGCCTTAGGGGTGTGTGTGGTGTCAATAAAAGGGTATCTCACCATCTCAAGTCACTTGTAAAATCCAAACTCCTTTCCCTTTTTCACTACACTCTCTTTCTCTTCCAAACTTAGCAAGATTCTGAAGTGCTGGAAGAGAGGAAGAAGATTTAGACTGAAGGTAAGTTTTTCAGGTATTTTATTTTGCATTTTTGTAAAATTTAATTCGTTGTGGCATTTCATCGAACACGTAGTACACGTTACATGTTAGCTTTAATTTCACCATGTAAAACGCATGCCAAAATCACAATAAAATTTTATAAAACACTTAGGATATGCCTCCTAATTATCATGATTTTTAATTTATTTTTAGAAATTTATTTTCAATCAAAAAAAAGACTGGACTGTGCTGTGCACTACACTGTGCACAGCACAGTGCGGACCAGGGTGGGTCTGGCCTGAGCCAGACCCAACCTGGGTCTGGTCGAGCCAGGCCAGGCCCAGCCTAGCCTGGTCGGGCCAGACCAGACTCGACTAGGTCTGTCCTGGGCACAGACCAGTCCGAATTTGTGGTTAGACAGACCTCGGTTCGGGTCTGTTCCCGAACCCGACCCAATTTATTTCAAAAAAAAAAGAAAAAGAGAAAAGGAAAGAAAGGAAAAAGAAAAAGGAAAAGAAAAAGGTAAAGAAAAAGAAAAGAAATAAATAAAAAAAGTGTAGAAAAATAATTGTAGTATTTTTGCTATAGAAAACTTAGACCCAAACCCATTACTGTAGCAGACTCGTTACTGTAGCAAACAGACCCATTAAGCCTTTTCTGATTTTTATTGATTTTTTGGTTTATTTTAATTCAGAAAATTTCAAAAAATTCACAGAAAATTTTAGAAAATTCACAGAAAATCATAAACTAAGTTTGAGACTCTGTAAAATTATTTTGGGTGTAATACTACTTAGAATAACATGAAATGAAATATTTTTGTAATTATTATTCAATGATAATTTATTTAAAAATGATCAATAAATTTCTAAACAACACAAAAAATATAAAATTCATAATTCATATGTAAATATTATACATCAATTTATTAGTTTATGCATGTATTTTATTATGAAATTATGTTTTTAAATAGTTGCTATAAATTTAGAAATTGAATTACTTGAAAATATTAACCAACCAAAATTATAAAAAATAGTAAAAATTACATTCTCACTTAACTTATCATTGAATAAATAACATGTTAAGTCTCTAATTAATTCACATAATATTTAGGTCGCGAATCTTACTCAGAGCTGATTTCAGTTACGGGAATTCAGGTTCCAACGACATCAGGCAAGTACACACACTCTCTCTCCTTTGTATTCCTTTGTTAGTTTATAAATTCCTTTCCGATCTCGATTTTCATATCCTTCCCTGATCACGTGTATTGTAAGACATGCATGCATAGGATGTTTGCTACATAAATGATCATTCAAGTATAACTATAAATTAGTAAATGTTGTACAAGTAAGTTGACGTCACCCTATTTCATGATTACTATTTTATGATTATGTTTACATCCTAATACACTGGCATCACCTACACTATTATGCATTTGTCACTCGATGTTGTTCTATTTTCCCAAATTATGATATGTATTGTAATCATTATTTGACACTGATACTTTTGATACTGATCCTTAATCCTGTCATGTTGAGTCACACATTATCTTGCAATTACATTGATTCATAAAATTAACCAAGTCAGGGTTACTGAGGGAGACTGTTGCAAGGAAAATTCAGGGAGGTGTGCTTAGAAGGGCGACCCCTTGTGGGTTTGGATGCCACACTTATCTTTTTATTTATGCGCGCTCCTGTTATTACATGTTACTGTAAATCACCTAGAGGGGGGTGAATAGGTGATGTCTAATCTAATGGTCACTAAATGCGGAATTAAAAACTATTATGACCTAAACAAACTATTTAAACTAAACACCACGTATAACACAAGAGCGTAGCCGAATTTCCCGTGAAGGGCTCTGGACTAACTCCTCAAGATTCCTCTAAATAAGAGTTGAGGTGCCGCGTTGGCTCTCTTGGTTGAATACAAGTGTTAGCAAACAATCCCAAGCATATATATCAATTAAGCACAAATGTATATCACTTAAGCATAAATGCATATAGAGATAAAGACAAGATAAGTATGCAAGATATAAACAAGAAACAGAGTAAGAGAGAGCAATCACAAACACAAGGGATTTGTTTCGAGGTTCGAGCACACTTGCTCTACATCCCCGCCTTCGACACTACGAAGGATTTCCACTATAATCGATCCCATCGGATCACTCGGTGCCGCAACACCTACAAGCTCTAGGACTCCCTAGTCCCGTACACACCGCAAGCTCACTAGCTCGCCGAGGCCGCACCTCAAACACCGAGTCCACACACGAACTCGAAACAACCGCGAACGCACTCGTCCGCCTCCTCAAAGAACAAAGATGAACTTTGGTGATCACAACTCTTGATCATCTAAAATCCTCTCACAACAAATCCCTATAGGTAGATATAGCAATGGATGGCTCAAGTGTTGTGTGAGAAAACAAGGAAAGAGATGGTGGAGGAAAACTCAAGAAATTAACTTTGAAAACACTCTTGATAAACTCTCCTTTTGATTGAAAATATTTGCTCTCAAACTTGTGGATATAACCACTGAAATAAGTGGAAAAAACTAGCCCAAAACTCTTCTTAAAATCCTGTAGAAAACAGCCCCCAAATGTCCCAATTTATAGAGCTAGAAAAACTAGCCGTTGGGATCCAGGTGGCCTGTCAGTCGACCGTCCGGTCGACCGGCCAACGGTCATTTTTCAGACCGTTGAGCCAGCGGTCAACCGGCCTGTCGACCGTGGCTAGGATACAGAGAGCATTGCTCTCTGTCCGGTCGACCGCCCGGTCGACCGGGGCCTTTCCAGAGAGCAGAGCTCTCTGGACGGTCGACCGGGTCGGTCGACCGTCCCTCCTGCCAGATCAGGCGTGCACGTCTGTGCACGTCGGTCGACCGCCCGGTCGACCGACTTCAGACTTAGGTCGACCGGTCGGTCGACCAGCTGAAGCCTGGACAGACTATTTCAGGGATTAAAAACTTGGTATTTTTGGCTTAAATAAAATACCATAAAATACTGAAAAATCTACAAAAATAGTTTTAACACTTTACTTTGATAAACAAACATGCTTGCATAAAATCAAGGCATGTTATAAAAGATTTGAACTATTTTTGTAACTTGAAAAATTTGGTTCAAAAGAAAAACTGCATTTTTCAAAACTTGATTTTTCCAAAACTTCACCAAATACAAAAACAAGATATTTAAACTCTTTTAAAGCATAGTGTGTATGGATATGATTCATTACACAAACAAGATGAAATATCTATGTTTTTGACATTAAGCACTAAATACGGTTTTTGTTAAAACATATAAACTTTAAATACCAAAAACCAAACCGGTATTTTTCCAAATGAAAAGTCTTTTCTAAAATGAAATCTCTTTAATGAAAGCTCATCTAATCAAGAGTGTGTGTGAATATGGTATACTTGAGCAATCCACCAACTATTCTATCCTTTATATTTTATCTAAAAATAAAATCTTATAAAACAAACCTAGACACAAGTCTTCATGAAGTCTTCACTTGAAGTCTTCTCATCTTCTTGACTTGGTCCAAATACGATCCAATAGCTCTTTGGATCAAACCGTGCAAGCTCCAAAACTTGACTTGAAATCCTTTGTTGAAGCTACACACCTACTAAGATCATGATCATGAATCTGAAACTAAATAAACACAAGATTATTAGTACTATAACTACATGAGTTGATCATCATCAAAACTAGAGTGATAGGCCTTTGGGCCAACAATCTCCCCCTTTTTGATGATGACAAAACTCATGAAGTTATATATGCATGGATTAAAGTAAAGCTTTAAAAAAGCTCCCCCTTAACTCATGCATAATAATAAATAATAAGATATGGAAATGGAGCACATAAACTAACTAAACATGTATGCAATATATGGAGATAAACATGCTAACAAGTATAAAACAAATCAAATTCTTTTTCTCCAATTTGCAAAATAAAACATATATGCATAAACATAAATACTTCTCTCCCTTTAATAATAAAGCAAGGAAAACATGCATATACATCTCAAATACTTCTCCCCCTTTTTGTCAATCATCAACAAAGGGGTTAAAGTAAAAACAAAAATTTTCTCCCCCTTTTTGTCATAAACAAAGAGATCAATAAGGGGTGAAATCAAATCAATCAACAAAAGTTATATGCGATATACATTCATGAAGAGGAAGACGCTAAGTTAACTTCCCTACACATATGCATTACATGAAGAAGGGATGACAAGCCCCAATTCACATAACACATATTATGTAATGCATAAGAGGAGATGTGAAGCTCCCCCTACATACGTGTACCACATAAAGAAGAGTTGTCAAGCTCCTCAATACAAGATACACTCAACATGAATCTATATGTAGAAGAGATGTTAAGCTCTCCTTGCATATAGGCAATACAAATCAAAACATTGTTATTTTTCTTAGTCAAACAAAATTTTGAATTTTTTAATAAAACAAATTTTGAGATATCTTAGTAAACCAAATTTTAAGATATCATAAACAAACATTTTTAAAGGTATCAGAGCTCTTGTAAAACAATCAATTTTTAAGATACCAAATTGTAAATAATCATTATTGTAAATAAACATTACAAATTTTTAATTCTGATACCAATTTTAAAACACAATGCATAAGGTTATTTAATAATATCAATTGAGATACCAATTGAAAATAAAGTTTTAGGTCAAGCTTAGCATAAACTAATTTTGTGCTTTAAATAAGTAAACCCATTGTAAAGCAAGCACATGAAAATCATATATATGTATGAGAAATAGAATACCAATAAAAATTGATATTATTCGAAATTGAAAGCATACATATATATAAACAAAATATGAGTATATACAAAAATATCAATTGAGATACCAATTGAAAATAACAATGTAAATCATGTATATAACTCATAACCTACCACCCTTCATATGCTCAAGATAAAAGATTTTTCAATTAAGCTTACAAGGCAAACTTGCCCATCCATCCGCCCATTAGGGGGTTGGTAGGGGTTTTCAAAAATAGGTATTTGAAAATATTTTTAGCATTGAAAAATACTACCAAATGAAGAACAATAACTAGTTAAAAGTAATTTTTAAAAAACTAGTTAAAGATCCTTCAAAACATGGAATCAAAAAACATATGTTTTTCATGAAACATACCAAATACACAAGAATTGACACTCAAAAATCGATAAAGCTCAAAAATATATTCATGAAACAAAGTCATGAATAAACAAATAAAGTGTGAGTGTACAAGAATCATGTGTTTAGCATTTTTCATGAAAATAATCAATGAAGCTCAAAACATGAATATCATTTTATTAAACAAATCATGAAAATTCATTTTTCATTTAAAAACAAACTTCTAGGTATATGTATGTTTTTATTCAATCCTAACAATATGCATACATATCCCAAACATAAAAAGAGTCCATTAATAGTATTTGCATGAAGGCAAGTGACTCAGGGGTATACATGTATATTTATTAGATTTGAATAACAATTACATATACATAAAGTAAAACATGAAAATAGGCAAAACAAGTGTAAATAAGGATATCATCAAAACTAGCCTATACATGTCCATATAGTGAGTACAAATGAATAATGAAGTGCAAACATATATGAATCAATTTGTTGCTCACTATTTGTACATGTATAAATACAAGTTTTGATAAAAGCTACATTTAAACTAGTATTTACCACATGAAGCACAAAAACACATAAACATGCTAAAAATATGATATAAGTAAAAAGCATGTAAATAAACTAGGAGTTTTAGAGATAGTTACCAAAGAACTATGCTCCAAATCTCCAAACATGGTGGTTGTTCCACCAAACCTCCTTGATAGCGGTGCATCAAATATGTGTCCATCGAGTCCATACATCCACTACCAAGGCACCATCCCTCTCACGTCACGTGAGAGCCCGCACCTACATAAAAAACACAAGGTGGAGATTTTGGTACCCATTTCTTTTGGGTCCTTGGGGGTTAGTCTTGTAAGGAACCCAAATATTTTTGTTAGCAAAATTTACATGATGAATCTTATCATAACAAAACTTTGCTAAATGGCCTTTGCGGCCACAATGTGTACATTTGTACACCTTAGGATGCATATGAGTGTGAGTGTGTTTGTGGCGTACTAAATGTGCATATGCATGATGAGGATGATGTGCATGATCATGTGGAGCTTGTTTCTTTGAAAACAAAGACTCCAATCTAGAGTGGTTAAATGCACATGTGCTCAAAGTTGAGCTCAAACTATCAATTTTATTTTTCAAAAATTCCATCTCATTAGTGGTGGCATGTAAAGCATGATGAGAAATAGAAACATTTTTCTTTTTCTTAGAAACTTTTTCTTTTTCTTTTTCAATAATTTTTCTTTTTAAAGAAAAGTTTTCATTTAAAGCAACTTCCTTTTGTTTTTCCACCAAAACAATTTTATTTTTCAAAGAGGTGTTTCCTTCACAAAGATCATTTAATTTGGACATTAAGGAAACATTCTCATTTTTCAAATTTTCATTTTCTTTTTCAAAACATGCAATCTTATTTCTAAATGAATCATTTTCTTTTAGCATGCAATCAAAATTCTTTTTCAAATTTTTATTATCTTTTTTTAGCATGTCATATTTTTCAAGTAATTGTTGACAAAATGAAGCAAGTTCATCATATGACATGTCATCTTCTTCTACCTCGGATTCGATAGTTACCTCAAGGGGGTTGTCCCCTTGGACCATGTAGCACACGTTGGAGGTGTCACTTCCAACATCCGAGTCGCTCACCGTATAATATAGATCTTTTTCGCCAAGGGAGATGAGGGCGTTCCATGCTACAAAAGCCGAATCAATAATAGAAACCCTAGATAAATAATCATCATTTAGGGTTGATTTTATAGCATGAAGGGCTTTTGCATTAGCCTCAAAATTATTGCCATTTAAACAATAGGAATCTTTAGTAGTGGCAAAATAAATATGAATACCTAGGCCTTTGAGGTATAAGGACATCTTAACCTTCCAAATTTGGATGTTAAGAATGTCAAAGGTGGGTGGTGACATGAAGTCCATGGTGTGTGTACAAATAATGTGATTAGCCTAAAAAGAGGATCTTTAACTCTAGGTTGTAAGACCCAAATCAAGAGCACTTGGCTCTAATACCAATTATAAATCACCTAGAGGGGGGTGAATAGGTGATGGCTAATCTAATGGTCACTAAATGCGGAATTAAAAACTATTATGACCTAAACAAACTATTTAAACTAAACACCACGTATAACACAAGAGTGTAGCCGAATTCCCCGTGAAGGGCTCTGGACTAACTCCTCAAGATTCCTTTAAATAAGAGTTGAGGTGCCGCTTTGGCTCTCTTGGTTGAATACAAGTGTTAGCAAATAATCCCAAGCATATATATCAATTAAGCACAAATGTATATCATGCATATAGAGATAAAGACAAGATAAGTATGTAAGATATAAACAACAGACAAAGAGAGAGAGAGAGAGAGAGTAATCGCAAACACGAGGGATTTGTTTCGAGGTTCGAGCACACTTGCTCTACATCCCTGCCTTCGACACTACGAAGGATTTCCACTATAATCGATCCCACCGGATCACTGGGTGTAGCAACACCTACAAGTTCTAGGACTCCCTAGTCTCGTACACACCGCAAGCTCACTAGCTCGCTGAGGCCGCACCTCAAACACCAAGTCCCCATATGAACTCGAAACAACCGCGAACGCACTCGTCCGCCTCCTCAAAGAACAAAGATGAACTTTGGTGATCACAACTCTTGATCACCTAAAATCCTCTCACAACAAATCCCTATAGGTAGATATAGCAATGGATGGCTCAAGTGTTGTGTGAGAAAACAAGGAAAGAGATGGTGGAGGAAAACTCAAGAAATTCACTTTGAAAACACTCTTGATAAACTCTCCTTTTGATTGGAAATATTTGCTCTCAAACTTGTGGATATAACCACAGAAATAAGTGAGAAAAACTAGCCCAAAACTCTTCTTAAAATCTTGTAGAAAACAACCCCCAAATGCCCCAATTTATAGAGCTAGAAAAACTAGCCGTTGGGATCTAGGTGGCCTGTCGGTCGACCGTCCGGTCGACCGGCCAACGGTCATTTTTCAGACCGTTGAGCCAGCGGTCGACCGTCCGATCGACCGTGGCTGGGATACAGAGAGCACTGCTCTCTGTCCGGTCGACCGGCCAATGGTCATTTTTCAGACCGTTGAGCCAACGGTCGACCGTCAGATCGACCGTGGCTAGGATACAGAGAGTACTGCTCTCTGTCCGGTCGACCGCCCGGTTGACCAGGGCATTTCCAGAGAGCAGAGCCGGCCCTCCTGCCAGATCAGGCGTGCACGTCTGTGCACGTCGGTCGACCGCCTGGTCGACCGACTTCAGACTTCGGTCGACCGGTCGGTCGACCGGCTGAAGCCTGGACAGACTATTTCAGGGATTAAAAACTTGGTATTTTTGGCTTAAATAAAATCCCATAAAATACTGAAAAATCTACAAAAATAGTTTTAACACTTTACTTTGATAAACAAACATGCTTGCACAAAATCAAGGCATGTTATAAAAGATTTGAACTATTTTTGTAACTTGAAAATTTTGGTTCAAAAGAAAAACTGTATTTTCCAAAACTTGATTTTTTCAAAACTTCACCAAATACAAAAACAAGATATTTAAACTCTTTTAAAGCATAGTGTGTATGGATATGATCCATTACACAAATAAGATGAAATATCTATGTTTTTGACATTAAGCACTAAATACAATTTTGGTTAAAACATATAAACTTTAAATACCAAAAACCAAACCGGTATTTTTCCAAATGAAAAGTTTTTTCTAAAATGAAATCTTTTTAATGAAAACTCATCTAATCAAGAGTGTGTGTGAATATGGTATACTTGAGCAATCCACCAACTATTCTATCCTTTACATTTTATCTAAAAACAAAATCTTATAAAACAAACCTAGACACAAGTCTTCATGAAGTCTTCACTTGAAGTCTTCTCATGTTCTTGATTTGGTCCAAACACGATCCAATAGCTCTTTGGATCAAACCGTGCAAGGTCCAAAACTTGACTTGAAATCCTTTGTTGAAGCTACACACCTACTAAGTTCTTGATCATGAATCTGAAACTAAATAAACACAAGATCATTAGTACTATAACTACATGAGTTGATCATCATCAAAACTAGAGTGATAGGCCTTTGGGCCAACAGTTACATGATACCTTAGTATAGTGAACTGTTTCTCCCTGCTATCAGGATCCACTAACTCATCGCTTATTTGATATGTTATTGTCCTGTGGGATTGGGCACATGATGGCTGCACTAGTTAGGATAATAAAACATACTAGACTTAGAATTATCATTTGTGACATGGATAATCTTGACTATATGATGTTCCTAGACTTATCATATTGTTCTTAACTTGTGATCTTTTGATCTTAAGACCTGATGATTATGATATATAACATTACTCGTTCAGGGTGCTACATGTTCATTATATACATGTCATAGTATACATACATGACCTTATAACACCAGATCTATTGTTCTGTTACTCTCGTTGGTATCTTACTTGTCAATTTATATTACTGTCAGATTTATTATTCATTCATTCCAGTGTTCTACTTATATAGTCCTTTACTTTCACATTTTCATATTATTGTTTCCTCTTCTCTTGTGTGCACTTACTGGTCCACTTCTGATGGACCTTGATTTTTCAGCATGAGAGCTTGAGTAGACCGACGAGCCACTCTTCGAGGAACCCAGGAAGATTATCAGGCGTGAGTCCGACGTTTCTTGTCTTATATATTTTTGCATTTTGTCTTGTTATGATGTCCTGATGCTAAAATTATATCTTCTTTTATTTTTGCTTTGTTACGTTTTCAGTCTTGTATCCAGACAAAGACTATTGTAGATGTATGTCTTTTATGTGAAATGAAACTTCTGGTTGTCTTTTGTTTATGTGTGTGAGAATTTGGCTTATTGACTACAGCGTAAGGTATCATAGGAGAGATTTCCCTCTTCGTGAGTATCTGCTGGCCATTGTCACGTACCTATATTTTGTATTTTGGGAAGCGGGGCGTGACAGCGACAGAGCTTGACCAAGAGAAGCGAGTTCGGGTCTCGGGCCTCCCAGAATCCTTGGCTGAAGACAGTAGTGAAGCTTCAGATACCAAGAGTCCGCACTTTGAGAATGTTGTTGGCGGTGGACTGCTCAAGAAGCTCTTAGTGGAGTAGGCAAAGGTCCGCTTGAGGAAGAGGAAGAGGAAGAAGATCACGATACACTCTTCAAGCAGAAGCGTAAGGAACCGGAGCCAAAAGAGCTTACTCGTAAGGAACCTACTCAGAAGGAGCCTCACAAGAAGTAGGTGATGAAGAAGGCTCGCTGAGATACTTAGAAGGTTTCTGTTGCTGTAAAAAGTGAGTCGGTGGAAGAAGTCCTTCCTTCTTTAATTATCAGATTGCCTAGTTGGAATGGGACTCTGAGGGAGCCTGCTCATTCCCGGTGAGCTTGATTTTCTTCACATCATTTTCCTTTATCTTTTTTTAACTTTTGTGATTAATTGTTTTGATTTTTAATCTTGGATGCAGGCAAGGAAACTATGGGTGGAGGAGAGGAAAAACTCAACGTTATCTTCACCTATAAGGAAGAGGATGAAGCGACATACTTTGTCTCTGAAGGCCTTGGGGATCAAGAGCTTGATGTTAGGCCTTCTGGTGGGGTTGCCACTGCTTCATTGCATATTTCATACCATATTTTCACACTTATTCTTTATAAAATATTGCTAATAATGGTTTTCTTGTGGTTCCTAGGTCCATGGTGAAAAAAAGATCAAAAATCCCATTTATTTGGTGATTTTTAGATCCTAATAGAGTCATTGACTTTGGAAGCCCATTCTGCTGCTATAGGAGAAGAAAATAAGAAACCAGAGATCAAAACACAACTTATACTGCAGGCACAAGGTCCACGCTATGGCGTTGTGCGAGCAGCAGCTATGTCGTGGAGTCACGCGTCATACTTTGACGCGTGGCCCCGTATGGCCCAATATGGCCCTCATATACTACTAGTTTTGCCTATAAAAGC
Source organism: Agave tequilana (assembly GCA_038442645.1). Taxonomy (NCBI): domain Eukaryota; kingdom Viridiplantae; phylum Streptophyta; class Magnoliopsida; order Asparagales; family Asparagaceae; genus Agave; species Agave tequilana. Next base: position 505,758 of record JAVJIF010030012.1, read on the forward strand.
CCACTATTATCCAAAGTAGAGGAGGAGAGTTCTTGAGTGTAGTTTTTAAGGTAGTTTCTTCTCCTTAGGATAATTTAGGTTAGTTGTTTTACTTCTTCCTCATTTGTATTTTTCATTTCTTGTACATCTTGTAATAGGGAAGAGAGTAGTACATAGGATGAAGCATGTGATAATTTATAAAAGGTTCTCCCTTTATCTCTCCTTGTATTCTTCTTTCTAACTCCTTTTATATGCTTAGCTAATTTTCTCTCATGGCAATTAACTACTAGCCACTAACTTGCTTACTTCCTACTTGATAATCCACATGAATCTAATAGCCTCTACTTGGCCTTGCTCTTGCAAGGTCATTGATGGCTCATGATGATGGAATCTAACACTCTAACATCCAAACTCTCTAACAGGCTAACATTACTTATTCCATTCTTGCTCTTGTTTGGTTTCGATGGTTTAAGTGTAGCTTACACTTGTTTGTTAAGTTTGGATGTGACGAGTTATCTTATGGGTCATGCTTTGAAACACTCTTGAACTAACGGCTAGTGATGGTCAAGGATACATGTGAAGCAACTATCACTAAGAGGTTAGCATGGTTAATGGAGCCATTAGTAGTTAGTAGCTAAGAGTTTTCTTTCTTTTTTGTTTTGTTTTAGAAATAATTTCAAAAATCATAAATATTTTCTCTTCTATGTTCCTACTTCTTCGTGTTTCACTGTACTCTTCTCTTTTCATTCTTTGTTTTCTTTTCTTTTCATTCTTTAAAACATAGAAGAACTTTTAACACACATGTGAATAGACCAGTAAAGTTTCTATCGCTTTTTATACTTGTGCATTCGACATCTTTAGCCTCTATGTTGTAACTAAAGTATTAAGGAAGCCAAAGCACGCACTTTTAACTCGTGATTTTAAAACGACACTTTTCATGTGCGGTTTTTCCTCGATCAAATTTTGGCACCGTTACGGGGAATAAGAACGGTTTGATCTCACATTTTTGTTAACTTTTCTTCTTTGTTTTTGGTGTGCAGGTCAAATTTTAGCATTGCAGAAGTTCATATTTGGTGGGAAAATTGACGGGGTGTGTAAATTTTTTATTTGATTGTAAAGAAAATTACAACAGATCAATAATCCGATTACAAGAGAGAAAAGATATTTAAGCTCAAATCTCCCCTTTTATTTAGTGCTGGGTTCTTGATGTGGCGATGGAAAGTGATCTTGCTTTCCGTTGACCGGGTGAACGTCAAGACCTCTTGGAAATCTTCTCTTTGGATGGTGGACAAAGTAATACAGCTTCTGTCTAATAAGAATCTCAAAGAGACCGTAGGCAAAAATAAACTTGTACGCAATAAGTTGTTAGAAGAGTTGAACTCTCTTTTTCTTTTAGCTAGAGATCTTGGTCCATCTACGGCTTACAACCGAAGTTCTTCTAACCCCTCTTCCATAGCAAACTGGGCTATTTATAGAGATTTCAGGGGTAAAAGTATCCCTTAAAATACTCCATAATGGGGGTTACCTCCCTCATTATGTGGGCAGTAATTGACCCAGCAATGAGGGCAGTTATAACTGAGATGCGGGCTTTGAGCCTCGCATTTTGTCGCTGATGTAATGCTTGAGAAACGCGAACTCCCAGTTCTACGTTAAGCTTCAAGTGAGACGCGGGCTTCGGACCTGCATCTAGCTAGGATGTCTGAGATGTAAGTTCCAAGCTCTACATCTAAGCCACTGTAGTAAGACAGAGACGCGGGTTTTGACCCTTACATCTTGGTACTACAGTGGTGCTAAGATGCAGCTTTCGAGCTCTGCGTCTTGGTTATTAAGACGTGGGTTTTAACTTTCACGTTTTGATGCTGCGCTAGTGGCTGTGCCGCTTTGCGTCTGGAGTTTGGACTCTGTTTTCTGATGACATGTCTTCAAATGATTTTTAGATAGTCTACAGAACCCCCTCTAAAGTTTTCAATATTCTGTGGTTGACTGGGACGGATTTCAAAATACTTTGAACTCTGGTTGAATTCATACTTCTCATGATTGGACTGACAATCATTTTAGATACTCTGAGCTTGATCTTGTCTGGAGTATGGTCTTCATGAGTGTACTGTAAAGCCCTTTAAGCCACTAGAGATGATCGTGGTGAGTGTCTAGATACGCAGTCCAGACCTCCTCAGTGCTCTGAGCTGGTTGTTGGTGTACTGTTGAACCAGGATAAATAGTCGTATGCTTGTGCCAGTGTACTGTTGAACTGATCGCAGAAGTAAAGACTGAATGCAAGTCTTGTAGACGCAGGGGTCATGTTGCTCTAGAGACGCAATCCTCACTCGGAGTGAGAACGCATCTATTAATTTACTAAAAAAATGCGGCCTCTGGAGGGACGTGATCTTTGAAGTGAAGATGCAGCTCTCACCCTGTTGACTAGACGCAGCTCTAGTCTTGCTAAAGAGATGCGACCTTTGGAGGGACGTGATTTTTGTTAAACGCGAGTCCCGCGTTTTGGGCGCGTTGCCACGTGTCCGGCGGAGTTGAGGGGACACCTTCCTTTAACGCACGAAATCCACACGCATTTATGACGCATGCCACGCGTTGGGCGGGGATTAGGCCTCGAGACATGCGTCGCGTATCTCTGCGAATCACTGTGCCTATAAAAGACAACAATCTTTCAAGAATCATCATTAGACTCTTCTTCTTCTTCTTCGCTGAGCTTTTTATTGAGGGTTAAGAAAAGTTTAAAGTTTTTTCCATTTTCAACGTTGACACCGATTTCACGATTGCGATGGCACTAAAAGCCAAGCATGTTGCTTCATCCTCAAGTGCTACTGCTCTTGAGACTCAAATAGGCGGTCCTTCCACGCAGGAGGCCCCCATTTCAGGTAGTAAAACCATCTGATCTGGTTTCTGCCATTGAAGAGGCTTAAAGAGTTCTCTTAACTCTTAAGTCTCTTTTGAATGTGAACCACCAACGCGAGGCTCATGCCCGTGTTTGATTTTCAGACGCAGCTCTTGAATTGGTAGGCAAGATGCGGGTTTGACGACCTCTGCGTCTTTGCTTCATCATCTTGAGTTTGTATTTGTTTGTTGAACGCAAGCCTCGTTGAGCCCTGCATTTTGAGCTCAATACTTAGAATTTTTTTAAGTATGGGAGGTTCATACGCAGACTTCCTATGATTCTCGCGTCTTTAAGATCAAACGCAAGTTTCAGTGATTCTCGCGTCTGAGTCTGACACTTAGAAAAATTTCTAAGTCATGGATTTTGAAGTGCGGGTTCCATGCAGGCCTCGTATTTTTGAGTCTAGATACGGATTTTGCTGATTTTCACGTCTGGATTCATTTCTGTGTTTGATTTCAAACATCTAGTCATTTTCTTTTAGATTCCTGACTAAGTGTTGTCTTCTTTGCAGTGTGATACTCTTCCAACCCCTTGTCCAAGAATTGTCATTTTGGGTACGTAGGTGGTGCTGATTATAATCTGACCTTCATGCTTTAAAAGACTGCTACTGTGACTACTGGTAAGTCAAAGGAGCGAAAGGAGAGGATCTCCAAGGCCAGTATGGTGACCCTTTGGGAGATTATCTCTGATGGACTGTTCGAGACGGATTCCCGCACTCCGTTAAGAAAGCCTGCTTTCTTCTTTGGTGACGCCATTGACGAGGATGATAAGATTATGCATGACAGAGATTATAAGTGGCTCCGTCAGATTGGGGATAGGAGGTTCTTTCTTCCAATATGAAGATGACGTATTCCTTGTCCCATCTTCAACATATATCCGTTCATCATACGATGGAGTGGGATCTTTCCCGGTTTGTCTCTGGCATGTCTCTCAGCAGATTAGGTGCCAAAGAAGTACTCTGCTAGCCATGGGAAAGATATCTTCGGTTTATTTCCTGGGTTAGTTAAGCATAAGTATCTGAAAGGAGAAACCCCTCAGCTTGGCGCCACCTTTTTTTGGACACATGTTGCATCAACATTATAACATTCCTACATATATTCTATAATAAATTATTACAAACTCACTTGTCTTATTGTCTTAATTCATACAGGGTATGATAGATATAAGATAATTATGAAATTTATTCAATTAAATTCAAAAGTTCAAAAAAAAGGGATCGATTCAAATCCAAAGGTTCTAGAAGCAATCTTATCTGAAAACTAGATAAATCAGATAAGATAATATCATCTAATTTCAAGGAAAAAATAGATTATTTTAAAATCCTATCAGTTTTGCTAAAGATAAATGTATATCTTATCAATTCTAGAAGACAAACTGAAAATCAAAGAGGATAAATGGATAGAGAGAAGATCAACGGATGGTTGAAGCAATTTAAATTTAGATTCAGGCTGGATATAGTTTAGCATTTTAAACATAACTTTCGCTACCGAAACTCAAATATAATGATTCAAGATTCTACAGAACGAAGACTTAAAGGGCTATAATTCTTCTATTGATCACTCGTTCCAATTCTATCATTTGATAAGTGATATAAAGCAATCAACACGTCAACAAGCTGTACATCAGAATTGAATTTCTAGATAAATCAAATCAAGTTTAGAGATAAGGGGGAGAATTCAAATTCAGAAATATCTAGATCTTTCTATCTTCATACGCTTTCTATCCCTCTGGTTTTCTCCTATAAATACCCTCATACCTCATAGGCAAAAGGGACACCATCTCAGAGAGAAATCTTTAGTTTAAGTTTTTCTTTCTTCTTCAATGTATTTTTATTTTTTATTTTCTTTTAGGTTAGAGAGAGTTACATGAGAAAAGAGAGAAGAATTATTGTAGAGTGACACTATTGTAATTCTTTTTCAAGAGACTTATATTGAAGGTGACGTCAACGGAGTTTTTTCATTTTTCTTCATCGTACTCAATCTGACCAAGCACCATGTTCAAGTTACTCTTTCAATTTGCTTTGCTTTACTTCATACTGAGGCAAGTTTTTCTTATGATTCAACGGTAGAGGTAAGTAACCTTTTTGTTTTCTTTTTTAGCTCTTTAGTTTAGAGTTATAATTATTTTTTAGTCTTTCCTTTTTTTTATAAATAAAACAACACCACAATCTCTTCTTCTACCATCTCCTTTTTAACTTAGCATAATAATTTTATTTTCTTTTTATAAAATGAAGAAGAGAAATATTAACTAGTTTTGATAAATTAAAAGAGAGAAAGTTACATAACGCTTCCATCGCTGTCCCTCCCTATGGACCGCGACCAGTTAGCCCTAGGCTACACAATAGAATTGAGGACCTAGCACTGTTCTAATTTGTGCAGGTTTGGCTCGATCAAAATTTTGGCGCCGTTGCCGGGGAGGGACGGTAAGCTTCCTTTCTTTTTAATTTACTTTAATAAATTAATCCCTTTTTCTTCTTTGTTTTGGTGTACAAAGGCTAATTACAGAAAACTAGGAGCTACAGTGGATATATTGCTACTCTGTGCCTCTATCCAAGAAGGTAGAGCATCAGAGCCCACAACTGTGGTGAACTATTAACTGTAGTCTCTTGCAGGTTGCTTTACAGAGATTAACTCTCTGCAGTTATTAGTTTATCTGTTTAACTCACTGTGTACATATTTCTAATCAACAGTAACTTGTTGCTTTGTAAATGCTAAAAAACGTTTAGACTCCTGCATCTTAGGGCATTTGTCTATTTCGTTTCTTTATATTATTGTTGAAGAATGCTGGAGCAAAGGTATGTGTGCATTGCATATAGTTTAGAAAACATATTTTGAGTTATTCATATTGCTTGAATGTTACCTTTTGCTTTGTACTTGTACACTGCACTAAAAAGACTAAGGGCATATCCTTAAACAAGATAAGGTGGGAAAGTCATTACCCTTTCTTAGCCCAAAAAATTATCTCCTCACTCACTAACCCACCCTAACATAAAATTGAGTAGACGTTGGCCCTAGGGACATCTCGGACTCAAATAGGGATTGACCTAAGGGGGAAGTTGTTAGAAGTTGGCTTTTGCCAAATTGGTGCCTAAGGTTGGGGATTGAGGGACGAAACCCCGAAGGCTGGTGGTTTGGCCTAATTAGGCCCGTTGCTTAGGCACGGATACCTCCCACCAATCTTGCCCCTACCCGGCCGATTAACTTGTGGTCAGGTTCTGCAATATACCTCCTGTGGATAATCAATAGTTAGGAGCCCTCTAGGTCTCAGCTCTACCTAACATAGGTTAGATTTTTTTATTTTCAGGTTTGTTTATTTGTTTGTTTTTGTTTGTTCTTGTGAAAATGGATTATAATTACAATTATTCTGATTATAACTCAAATCCATATTTCACCCCAACCTCTTTCAATTCGGATATTACCAACCCAGCATTATATAACTCTAACCAACCAAGTATGCCAATTGGTCTTATCCGAATCAATATATGCCTTAATCCCATTACTATGAACAAGAATGGGACAATCATCACCACTCTTCACTGAGTCAGGGGATACAACTCCCCGAGTCTTATTATCAACAACCTTACCAACAAACAACTTCATATAATCCATATCAAGACCAACCTATAGAAAAGAAATATTCTTTAGAAAAGACTTTTGAAACCTTCCTTGAGTCCATACGACAAGTACAAATCATAGCGGATTAATTCTCCCAAACAATTCTCAAATCCAAGATCGTTACTCTAATTTTCAAGTCCAACCACAACAAGAAGAAACTATTGACTTAGAAAAGAATATGAAATTCATGATTCAGTCCCAAAATGATATTATTCAATCTCATACAGATTATCTCAAATCTCTTAATAGGCTAGAAGCAAAAGTGAGTCATTTGGTCAACACAATTAATTTTAGGAATAAGAAAACTCTACCTAACACATTTTGACCACTCCTGATTCTCCTAGCCATATTGACGAAGAATCATGGTATCTTAGAGATTTTAACCAAGATTTGATTTCACCACAAAACTTTGAACTTGACCAATATCAACCCATTGACAAATTGGCAAGTTTTCATTTTAATGAGATTGAATTTGAAGATGAATGTGACATTGATTTCTAATGTTGTGATTCATTTTCACTTTTTGAATCTATGCTGACTCCGGTATCTTTAACCAATTTGGACCCAATTCCAAAGTCAACACTGATTTCTATCCCTATAGAGCTTGAAAATGAACTACCTATGTTGGATAGTGTAACGCCCCGGTCCGGAGGGTACGGGGACGTTACTGCAACGTACATACGCAGGTCGGAAATACCCTCACGTATATACGTTAAGCATCAGTACAAGCAAGAATCAGAGTACGACAAGCGTAGTGCCCATTCATATGCCAACACAAGAAATACAATTATACAAGGTTATCACAAGTTGTGACATACTCTTACATATCACATGCATCATATATCACAGCCGAGCACAAAAGTACGATTTACAATATAATTACAATATGCTCACGAGTTGAAAGGGGATCCCGCGAGCTCAAAAGGAAGGTCAGGTACAACAGAAACCGAGACTAGTCAACTTGCTCGGCAAGGAAAGCTTGATCTTCCACAGAAGGCTCCACCTCGATCCAAGGTTCGGAACCTGAACATACAAATTCAAGGGAGTCAGGACCTCCCAAACAAGTAGAGTAGGCTACAGCCGAGTGGCAATAGAAACATGAGCATGAGAGTTGGTATAATATCATGAGAAATCAGCCAGCAAGTAAAGAAGTACGACATGTTATAAGCGAAAGGGCATTGTATAAGCTTAAGTTACGGCCTCATGAGAATAGTACTTCGAGGGAATAATCCAAACAAGGAAACCCTCATCTATATACCTTTATCTCATGTCACCGTAATCTAAGCGCATACAACATCCACAATTAGCGTCTTTTATCATTATTATTATTATAGCTCACCTTACCCTGATATCTAGCTATGTGGACTAGCGTCCCAGCACACATAGATCCATATCCCAGTAAAGCAAGGTTGTTATTGGAAACCAGCGGGGGTATCAACGAACTATGTTTACAGTGGGTCCCGTGCATACCCGGGACCACGGCCCAGGATGTTCCGTTGCTTGGTGGACGGAACCTGCCGCAAGGCTAACAGGAGGGACTTATTGTATGCCCTTATCATGATGGTACCAGGAAGGAGGGAGCCAGCACTCCCCTCGGTCGCCTGGAGGCCCACAGGTCAGACCGGAAATTTAGTTGCACAACATACCTAATACCACTGTAAACACGAACACATATTGACAGCCGCATGTTTCCCCCGACCCAATGCAAGTTGTCTTATTTTATGAATATTAGGTAATTATCAAATTTCGGGAATGAGCAGGAACATGTCAGGAATACAGGTATATCAGGAGTACTGGTTCGTACTATCATGTAATCAAGTTGGTAAATCATGAAGTCCGGTCATCATTCCCGTTACAGTGATAATTATAGGAGTCAGGTGTATCATGCCTTGTGTTAATGGATAGCATGATAAGAGGTGATATTCATCAAGTAACATGTCATGAAATAACAATATATAATGCATGTTCCAAGTATAAGACTTATTCCCGAGAAAATAGTTAATCAAAGTGATTCAGTCAAGATTAGTCGACTAAGGAAGGTGATTAGTCGACTAATGGGGGAGTTAGTCGACTATAGGAAAAGGCAAGTCGACTAGTAAGGTGGCGTTTCAGGAGATCAGCGTTTTCAGAAAAAGGGTTAGTCGACTAGAGTATTGGGATAGTCGACTAGTCTGCTGCGTTTCGCAAAACGGCGTCTCACGAAGTCGCGTTTCACAGGTCCGCGTCTTGCCACAAGTCCGCGTCTCATGAATCCGCGTTTCACAAGTCCGCGTCTCACTAGAAGGAGTTAGCCAGTAAGGGGATGAAAGAGTAGACCGCGTTTCAAGAAAGAGCGCGTCTCTCAAGGTCGCGTTTCCAAGAGCCGCGTTTCCCAGAGCTGCGTTTCCAAGAATCGCGTCTCAGGAAAGTTAGTCGACTAGGATAATAATTAGTCGACTAATAGGGTGCGTTTCAGAATAACAAGGCTGCGTTTGCAAGAGAGCTAGTCGACTAATGGGCTGGCCAAGTCGACTAATATGGGTGCAGAACAGAGAACAGATCCTGATGTTTGAGGGCTGAGTTTGTTGATATTATTACAAGTATAGAATTAATGTCCAAGTCTTGGCGAGTAGAATTACTCGCCTAGAACGCGTCCAATGTCCAGCAAGAGTGCCAAGTGAAAAAGATGATCCCTTGCCAAGTCAATCACCAAAACGATCACCGGAATAATCGTGAACGATTACCGGGAAATCTACGGTGATGAAGCTCGGTCCCAAACCAAAAGGAGGGCACCGGCCTCGAGTCCTGTCAACCGAGAAGAACACGGCCCCAAACCCAAAGGAGAGGCCGGTCTTCACAAAGTGATGGAGAGAGGCTGAAGAAGATGGTGGTGATGACGATGCTTGGTTGCTGCTGCAGTTGAAATGGAGGAAGAGGGAAGTGGTGGTGCTGCTGGTGCTTGATGAAGGAATGGTGGAGATGATGGTGGCCAAAGGAGTTTCTCTCCTTGCTCTGTTGGAGGCTGCAGGAATCAAGAAGAGAAGGAAGAAGTGCAAAGGAGAGGAAGAAACAAAAAGGGGTGTGGATATATATATAGGAGAGAGAAATAATAAAATAATCCTCTTCCATTCAAAGTGGCGTTTCCCACAAAGGCTGCGTCCAAGATTGTGTTGGCCTTAGCTGCTAGAAAGGGAGGAGGAAAGCATTTAATGAAGAGAGAGAAAATGTGAGTACACATATATATATATATAAAGGTGGGAATAGTGACATAATAATTTAATATGATAATATAATGTTGCCATCCATTTGAAACCTGCGTTTCAAAGTGGCGCCCTTCACAAGTGGGTGGCGTTTCAAGGCAACAAGCTGGCGTCCATGAGAAAACGCAAAGCTGCGTTTCAAAAGGAAAGGACAAAGCATGGGTGATTTGGACTTGAGTTAAATTAGCCCATACGCATTTAATGCAGCATGGAGAGGGTGGCTGCATTAAATGATGAACCCAGCTGGCGAAACTCGCGGTTGAGGAAGGAGAGAGAAATACGGTAAAAAGAGAAAAGTGGAATACTTGGATAATTCTCGGTATCTGGGAAAAACCCGAAAACTCCAGGATGACTAAAATTTGAAGTATCTCGGAATGCTATCCAAAAATTCACAAAAATCATAAATATTATAAAATGACTTTTTATGAAATTGGTTTTTAAAAATTCTATCTCAGTTTTAAAATAAAAATCCTGAAATACACTGAGAACGGTGTCTACACCGGGTAGGCTGAATTTTTGATAAAATCAGAAAATTCCCAGAAAATGCCCGAAGGATGAAAACAAAATTCTAAGATGGAATGTGAAAGCGGAATCCAAAAATTTGATTCCAATTGCAAATTAAAATTCCTGGAATCAACCAATGATACTGGCCGACACCGGTTTTGAAGATTTATACTTAAATTCCGAAAAATTCCAGAAAATCATGAAAAATCTAGATTATTAGAAGATAATATTTGAAACTAAAATCAGTCAAATCTGGATACCGAACAGGTCAAATCATGCAGTACTGCTATATGAGTAAGGATAGTAGAAAATAAATATAATAATAATAGAAGAAAATATGCTAAAAAATCAGAATACGTAACTGTGCACGTATACTGGGAATGGGGTGTTACAATCTATCCACCTTCGAAATTTCAGGAAGGGGAAGATGACGGTAGAGAAGAATAGGAAGAAAGGGTTTTACCAACTAAGTTGAAAATAGTTGAGGGTAACGCTCACGAATAACGTCCTCCCGTTCCCATGTAGCCTCTCCTGGTGCGTGCCTATTCCAAGAAACCAATACTAATGGTATGGCCTTATTCTTCAGAGTCTTAACACTTTTGTCCAGGATGGCCATCGGTTGTTCTTCGTAAGACAGATCAGGCTGTAGTTCCAGTTCGGAGTGATCCAGAATGTGACTCTCATCCTTGACATACTTCCTTGACTGTGATACATGGAATACATTGTGTACTCCTTCCAAAGATGGCGGTAGTGCCAATCGATAAGACATATCTCCCACACGATCCAAAATTTCGAATGGGCCGATGTATCTCGGACTAAGTTTTCCACGAGTACCGAACCGGATTACCCCTTTGGTGGGTGATATCTTTAAAAATACATGCTCACCGGTTCTGAATTCCAATGGCCTTCTGTTTGTGTCTGCCCAACTCTTTTGTCGGCTCTGTGCTACCCGGAGGTGATATCTGATAACTCGGACTTTGTCTGTTGTCTGAACTAGAATGTCTGGTCCCATAAGTCTTCTTTCGCCGACTTCGTCCCAACATATCGGTGACCTGCATTTCCTGCCATACAATGCCTCAAATGGGGCCATTTTGATACTAGCCTGATAGCTGTTATTATAAGAGAATTCTACCAAGTGAAGATAGTCTTCCCATGACCCTCTAAATTCTATCATGCAGGCTCGTAACATGTCTTCAAGGATCTGGATAGTCCGTTCAGATTGTCCGTCTGTCTGGGGGTGATATGAAGTACTAAATTTCAGACGAGTTCCTAAATTTCTTGGAGACTTTCCCAAAAATGTGATCGGAATCTCGTGTCTCTATCTGACACGATACTAACTGGAACTCCATGTAGACGAACAATTTCTTTCATATATTTTTCTGCAAGAACTTCTGTTGACTGACCTACTCTGAAAGGTAGGAAGTGAGCTGCTTTTGTGAGGCGGTCAATGATTACCCATACTGCATTATTACCCTTAGGACTGCGAGGTAGTGCTGTGACAAAATCCATGGTGATATGTTCCCACTTCCACTCGGGTATTGGCAAGGGCTGAAGAAGTCCAGCTGTTCTCTGGTGTTCTATCTTTACCTGCTGGCAAACTAAGCACTTGGCCACATGCTGGGCTATCTCCCTTTTCATGGCATTCCACCAGAACTTCTGTTTCAAGTCTTGATACATTTTATTTCCTCCCGGGTGTATGGAATAGGCTGAACTATGTGCCTCTGCCAAAATTTTCTGTCGGACTTCTCCTTGGGGGACCCAAATTCTGTTACCAAAATATAATGCGTTGTCTGAATGAATACGGAGGTCAGTTCTCAATCCAGCTTCTATTTGAGCTCTGAACTTCTGCAATCTGGGGTCTTCTTTCTGAGCTTCTTTAATCTCATCCATCAGGGTTGATTGAATCTGAAAGGTCATCAACTGTCCCGTTTTATCAATTTCTTGTACTATCATTAAGTCCAATTTTATGATATCCTGAATCAACTCCTTTTGTTGCGTAAGTTGTTCTAGCATTTTATTCTCTGGCTTCCTGCTCAATGCATCTGGTACTGTATTGACTCTGCCTGGATGATACTGTAAATCTATATCATAGTCTGCCATTAATTCAAGCCACCGTCTCTGTCTCATGTTCAATTCTTTCTGCGTGAAGATATACTTAAGACTTTTGTGATCAGTGTAGATTAGCACCTTGTCTCCCAGAAGATAATGCCTCCAGATTTTCAATGCGAATATTACCGCCGCCAGCTCTAAGTCATGAGTTGGGTAATTCCTCTCATGTGGTTTCAGTTGCCTGGATGCATAAGCTATGACATGACCATGCTGCATTAATACACACCCTAGGCCTTTCCCGGATGCATCACTGTATATAACCATCCCTCCTCTTCCTGAGGGAGTCCTCAAAATTGGAGCTGTAATGAGTCTTTCCTTTAATTGTTCAAATGCTGCGGTACATTCCTCCGTCCATATATATTTTTCTCCTTTCCGGGTGAGCTTCGTTAACGGGGCTGCAATCTTAGAAAAATCCTGGACAAAGCGCCTATAATATCCGGCTAATCCAATAAAACTCTTAATTTCTGTTACTGTCCTTGGAATTGGCCAGTCCTTCACTGCCTGAATTTTACTGGGGTCTACTGAAATTCCTTCTTCTGAAATTATGTGCCCAAGGAAGGCCATACTATTTAACCAGAATTCACACTTGCTTTGCTTAGCATGAAGTTGTTCCTGTTGGAGAGTCTGCAACACTATTCTTAAGTGGTCTGCATGCTCTCTGTCATTCTTCGAATAGATCAAGATGTCATCTATAAAAACAACCACAAACTGATCCAAATATGATGAGAACACTCTGTTCATCAAATCCATGAAAACTGCAGGGGCATTGGTGACTCCGAAGGGCATAACTAGGAACTCATAATGGCCATAACGGGTCCTGAATGCTATCTTGGGAATATCCTCTTTCCTTACTTTTAGCTGATGGTAGCCTGATTGTAAATCCAATTTTGAAAATACTCGAGCTCCATGAAGCTGATCAAACAGATCATCAATTCTTGGTAAGGGGTACTTGTTCTTGATGGTAACCTTGTTTAACTCTCTGTAGTCTATACACAACCGCTTACCACCGTCCTTTTTGTTTGCTAAGAGCACTGGAGCTCCCCATGGTGAAGCACTTGGTCTAATCAATCCCTTGTCAGAATATTCTCGTAGCTGCTTCTTTAGAATTTCTAACTCAGTGGGTGCCATTCTGTATGGAGCTTTGGATATCGGAACTGTGCCTGGAAGGGTATCAATGGAAAACTCAATTACCCTATCGGGTGGAAGTCCTGAGATCTCCTTAAATACTTCTGGAAACACATTCCAAACTGGCACTCTCTTCTTCTGGATCTCACCAGCAGTCATCTGTGCTTTTCCTTTGGCAGGTTTGCGTTCTCCTTCAAATTGGAACTCAGGCTGAAGCGGTATTCTGAAAATAACTTTCTTGCTTCGGCAATCAATGACCGCATGGTATTTGCTGAGCCAAGTCATGCCTAAGATTATGTCGTACCCTCTAGTATCTAGTACGAGCATATCTATGGCTAAGGTCCTGTTACAGAGTTCTACAGGGCAATCAATACAAACCTTAGTAGATACGACTACTCCATTCCCTGTACTAATCTCCCATTGGTGGTCTAAAGTTCGAACAGGTATATAATGCAAGGCAACAAAACGATCAGATATGTAACAATGAGATGCACCCGAATCAAAGAGGGCAAGAACGGGCTTCGAGTGTACCCTGATCTTACCTGTTACCACTTCTCCAGAAGTTTCGGCCTCTTCCGCTGTCAGGTTGTAAGCTCGTCCTCTTCCACGGCCTGCTGCAGCTCTAACTCCCCTCTGGACTGGGCGGTTTACTTGCTGTGGGGGAGGGGAAGAGCTCTCCTAACCATCGGTCCCTGGTTCCTCTGTCCATCTGGTCCTGGAAGTGCTGGTAGTACTTGGTTGGCTATTCCCATTCTCTTGTGGGGGCAGACTTCTACTGAATGATCACGGGAACCACATGCCAGGCATAACCCATTTGCCCTTCGGCAATTCTGCTGAGTGTGACCCGATTTCTGGCAATAGTTACAAACGGGGAATGGTTGGGTTGTCTGGAAGGGGGCTGGTCGGAATGGCCGTCTCATGGCTGGGACTCTCGCTGTTCTGAATGGACCTCCTCTCCCTGCTTGTGGAAATGGCCTCTTCATGGCCTGGTTCCTCATCATATTAGATTTCCCTTTCTCCAGACCTCGCTCCACCTCCCGAGCTATGGTGAGGACTTGGGAATACGTTTTCAGCTATTGGGGCATCAAGAGGATTTGAATGTCCATTCGCAAACCCTGTTGGAACCTACCCGCCCGCTTTTCTTCATCAGCCACCATATATGGAGCGAAGCGGCTCAGTCTCAAGAACTCAGCGGCATACTCGTCCACAGACCGTTTCCACTACTGAAGTCGGATGAACTGTTCTTCCATTTCTTTCTGAGCGGTGGCAGGGAAAAATCTACTATAGAAGCTTTGGGAGAACTGGTCCCACGAGACAGGTTTCTCCAATCTCGCTTCTTCAGCTAGCCATCAGGTCCTGGCTACATCCTTTAGCTGAATCTTGGCGACCTCCACTTGATTTTCTTTTGGGACCCGGGCTGCGTTCAACAGATCTGTGGTGTCAATCAGCCATTGCTCAGCATCTAGTGGTTTCTCTTCTCCCGTGAATATCGCCGGTTGTAACCGCCTGAAGTCTGATACATTCCCCGCCTTTGTTCCTTAGGGGTCACTAACTCTTGCCAAAGGAGTTCCGTCTGCTGTTGCTGATTTTCCATCATAGTCTGGATACCCTTAGAATCTCAACATTCTCTCCCACGGGTCCATTTGATGCTTGCCCGGAGTTGCTACGACCCGTCCTTCTATCCATACCTATGTTGGTAAAAAGATGACTGGAAACTGGAAAGATGGAAGGATTTTAGGACACAAGGAAAGGAATCAAGAAGGACTAGATAACTTTGTACATTGTAGTTGGCAATGGCAAATTCCATTAATTTGCTGCTTGGTTGTACTATAGGTGTGAGAGCCCTGGCTCTGATACCAACCTGTAACGCCCCGGTCCGGAGGGTACGGGGACGTTACTGCAACGTACATACGCAGGTCGGAAATACCCTCATGTATATACGTTAAGCATCAGTACAAGCAAGAATCAGAGTACGACAAGCGTAGTGCCCATTCATATGCCAATACAAGAAATACAATTATACAAGGTTATCACAAGTTGTGACATACTCTTACATATCACATGCATCATATATCACAGCTGAGCACAAAAGTACGATTTACAATATAATTACAATATGCTCACGAGTTGAAAGGGGATCCCGCGAGCTCAAAAGGAAGGTCAGGTACAACAGAAACCGAGACTAGTCAACTTGCTCGGCAAGGAAAGCTTGATCTTCCACAGAAGGCTCCACCTCGATCCAAGGTTCGGAACCTGAACATACAAATTCAAGGGAGTCAGGACCTCCCAAACAAGTAGAGTAGGCTACAGCCGAGTGGCAATAGAAACATGAGCATGAGAGTTGGTATAATATCATGAGAAATCAGCCAGCAAGTAAAAGAAGTACGACATGTTATAAGCGAAAGGGCATTGTATAAGCTTAAGTTACGGCCTCATGAGAATAGTACTTCGAGGGAATAATCCAAACAAGGAAACCCTCATCTATATACCTTTATCTCATGTCACCGTAATCTAAGCGCATACAACACCCACAATTAGCGTCTTTTATCATTATTATTATTATAGCTCACTTACCCTGATATCTAGCTATGTGGACTAGCATCCCAGCACACATAGATCCATATCCCAGTAAAGTAAGGTTGTTATTGGAAACCAGCGGGGGTATCAACGAACTATGTTTACAGTGGGTCCCGTGCATACCCGGGACCACGGCCCAGGATGTTCCGTTGCTTGGTGGACGGAACCTGCCGCAAGGCTAACAGGAGGGACTTATTGTATGCCCTTATCATGATGGTACCAGGAAGGAGGGAGCCAGCACTCCCCTCGGTCGCCTGGAGGCCCACAGGTCAGACCGGAAATTTAGTTGCACAACATACCTAATACCACTGTAAACACGAACACATATTGACAGCCGCATGTTTCCCCCGACCCAATGCAAGTTGTCTTATTTTATGAATATTAGGTAATTATCAAATTACGGGAATGAGCAGGAACATGTCAGGAATACAGGTATATCAGGAGTACTGGTTCGTACTATCATGTAATCAAGTTGGTAAATCATGAAGTCCGGTCATCATTCCCGTTACAGTGATAATTATAGGAGTCAGGTGTATCATGCCTTGTGTTAATGGATAGCATGATAAGAGGTGATATTCATCAAGTAACATGTCATGAAATAACAATATATAATGCATGTTCCAAGTATAAGACTTATTCCCGAGAAAATAGTTAATCAAAGTGATTCAGTCAAGATTAGTCGACTAAGGAAGGTGATTAGTCGACTAATGGGGGAGTTAGTCGACTATAGGAAAAGGCAAGTCGACTAGTAAGGTGGCGTTTCAGGAGATCAGCGTTTTCAGAAAAAGGGTTAGTCGACTAGAGTATTGGGATAGTCGACTAGTCTGCTGCGTTTAGCAAAACGGCGTCTCACGAAGTCGCGTTTCACAGGTCCGCGTCTTGCCACAAGTCTGCGTCTCATGAATCCGCGTTTCACAAGTCCGCGTCTCACCAGAAGGAGTTAGCCAGTAAGGGGATGAAAGAGTAGACCGCGTTTCAAGAAAGAGCGCGTCTCTCAAGGTCGCGTTTCCAAGAGCCGCGTTTCCCAGAGCTGCGTTTCCAAGAATCGCGTCTCAGGAAAGTTAGTCGACTAGGGATAATAATTAGTCGACTAATAGGGTGCGTTTCAGAATAACAAGGCTGCGTTTGCAAGAGAGCTAGTCGACTAATGGGCTGGCCAAGTCGACTAATATGGGTGCAGAACAGAGAACAGATCCTGATGTTTGAGGGCTGAGTTTGTTGATATTATTACAAGTATAGAATTAATGTCCAAGTCTTGGCGAGTAGAATTACTCGCCTAGAACGCGTCCAATGTCCAGCAAGAGTGCCAAGTGAAAAAGATGATCCCTTGCCAAGTCAATCACCAAAACGATCACCGGAATAATCGTGAACGATTACCAGGAAATCTACGGTGATGAAGCTCGGTCCCAAACCAAAAGGAGGGCACCGGCCTCGAGTCCTGTCAACCGAGAAGAACACGGCCCCAAACCCAAAGGAGAGGCCGGTCTTCACAAAGTGATGGAGAGAGGCTGAAGAAGATGGTGGTGATGACGATGCTTGGTTGCTGCTGCAGTTGAAATGGAGGAAGAGGGAAGTGGTGGTGCTGCTGGTGCTTGATGAAGGAATGGTGGAGATGATGGTGGCCAAAGGAGTTTCTCTCCTTGCTCTGTTGGAGGCTGCAGGAATCAAGAAGAGAAGGAAGAAGTGCAAAGGAGAGGAAGAAACAAAAAGGGGTGTGGATATATATATAGGAGAGAGAAATAATATAATAATCCTCTTCCATTCAAAGTGGCGTTTCCCACAAAGGCTGCGTCCAAGATTGTGTTGGCCTTAGCTGCTAGAAAGGGAGGAGGAAAGCATTTAATGAAGAGAGAGAAAATGTGAGTACACATATATATATATATATATATAAGGTGGGAATAGTGACATAATAATTTAATATGATAATATAATGTTGCCATCCATTTGAAACCTGCGTTTCAAAGTGGCGCCCTTCACAAGTGGGTGGCATTTCAAGGCAACAAGCTGGCGTCCATGAGAAAACGCAAAGCTGCGTTTCAAAAGGAAAGGACAAAGCATGGGTGATTTGGACTTGAGTTAAATTAGCCCATACGCATTTAATGCAGCATGGAGAGGGTGGCTGCATTAAATGATGAACCCAGCTGGCGAAACTCGCGGTTGAGGAAGGAGAGAGAAATACGGTAAAAAGAGAAAAGTGGAATACTTGGATAATTCTCGGTATCTGGGAAAAACCCGAAAACTCCAGGGATGACTAAAATTTGAAGTATCTCGGAATGCTATCCAAAAATTCACAAAAATCATAAATATTATAAAATGACTTTTGTTGAAATTGGTTTTCAGAAATTCTATCTCAGTTTTAAAATAAAAATCCTGAAATACACTGAGAACGGTGTCTACACCGGGTAGGCTGAATTTTTGATAAAATCAGAAAATTCCCAGAAAATGCCCGAAGGATGAAAACAAAATTCTAAGATGGAATGTGAAAGCGGAATCCAGAAATTTGATTCCAATTGCAAATTAAAATTCCTGGAATCAACCAATGATACTGGCCGACACCGGTTTTGAAGATTTATAATTAAATTCCGAAAAAATTCCAGAAAATCATGAAAAATCTAGATTATTAGAAGATAATATTTGAAACTAAAATCAGTCAAATCTGGATACCGAACAGGTCAAATCATGCAGTACTGCTATATGAGTAAGGATAGTAGAAAATAAATATAATAATAATAGAAGAAAATATGCTAAAAAATCAGAATACGTAACTGTGCACGTATACTGGGAATGGGGTGTTACAGATAGTCATATTTCATTGTTGAGAAATGTATGTGAACTTGAATTCTATGATTTGGACCAAACCTATGAACTAACTCTGACTCTCAAATCTAAACTTGATTTGAGTTTTATTCCCGAGTCAGTATCGGTTCCTATTCCTTTCCTTGTTAAGCCTAGATCATCCATTCCACAAAATCACTTTCCACTGTTGGACCAAGGTTTAGATCAATATGACTCCGTGATGATATTCTAAGATTAGTCATATAACTGGGAAAAATTTCATGCTAGGAAATTGCACGATCCTATTCATATTGAGGATTATAAAAATGTTAATAGGAAAGAGGTTATGAAAGGTGGGTTCCATGAAAATTTACAGTATCTAGATTGGGCAGAAACGCTTGACCCAATAAGACCACCACCAGAACCACCACCTTGAGGTGACAATTTTTTCATGTATTATTGTATTCATTCATACATTGAGGACAATGCATGAGTTAAGTGTGGGGGAAGGTTTACTAACATGCTAACTTCACTAATTTAAAAAAAATTCTTTCTTTAAAACTTTTTGAAAGGGAAAATAATACTTTGACTTATTTTTGTAAAAAATTAAGTTAATTTTAAGGAATAAGATGATCATAATTAGGATTTTTTATACTTGGTCAAAATAAAATTATTTGTTGATTTGAGGTTAAGAAGAAAAAGTAGAAAAGTAATTTAGTCTTAATTTTTACCTTGATGAAATATGCATACTTTATACACTTACACACTTAGGATTCTAAAACAAAGATTCTAATGCCTTATACACACACACACACACACACACACATATCAAAAAAAATCCTTTTATTAAGCTGGGTATTTGTGCCTCATAACGCATAAGTATTCACGCCTAAAAGTAGTTCATATAAATAAAAATCCTTAGTTTTATGGCCTTTTTTGCTCGAGTCCTAAGTCCTTGGGGTGTTTTCTCGCCCGGTGCCCTAAAATCGTCTGGCTTATGAGTCACCGACTAAGGCTTATTACATGGGCGAATTAGAAAGCCTAATAGAGTTAAGGGATATTACCGTCATAAAAAAAGAAAATAATAAGGCATAAAAGTTAGAGTTGAAGAATCTTATACCAAATTTTCAAGGTCACAAGGTGCATATGACTTAGGGTAAAATAATAGACTAGATGAGATATACAAATTTAATCCTTACCTTGATTGAAAATAAGTTTTTGAATAAAGACTAAGTTTAGGAATGAGTAAGTTTTGCTAATCCTATGATTTATAGATTACTTGAAATTTTACATTAATACTTCAAATATTTTTTTCTTCAAAATGCATTTTCAAAAATGCTAACACTTTATTTCTTTTTCTTTATGGATTTTGTGGGTGTAATCCACTAAAAACCCTCAAGAGACTACAACTCCTCCTCTAGGGGTAACCTAGAGATTTAAAGGCTTGTTGTACATGCTAAGTGTAATCACGTGACCTATGAAAGTGGTCCAATAAAAACCTTAGGTTAGTTTTGTTTCGCTTGAGGACGAGCAAAAGATAAGTGTGGGGGTGTGTTCGGACACATATATTGCATAAACATTATTACATTCCTACATATATTTTATAATAAATTATTATAAACTCACTTGTCTTAATTCATGAAGGGTATGATAGGGAGAAGATAATCATGAAATTTATCTAATTAAATCCAAATTTTAAAAAGAAGGGGATCAATTCAAATTCAAAGGTTATAGAAGCTATCTTATCTAAAAATTAGATAAATCAGATAAGATAATATCATCTAATTTTAAGAAAAAATAGATTATTTAAAAATCCTATCAGTTTTGCTGAAAATAAATGTATATCTTATCAATTCTAGAAGACAAACTAAAATCAAAGAGGATAAATGTATAGAGAGAAGATCAACGGATGAGATGAAGCAATTTAAATTTAGAATCAGGCTGAATATAGTTTAGCATTTTAATCATAACTTTCGCTATTGAAATTCAAATCTAGTGATTCAAGATGCTACAGAAAGAAGATTTAAATGGCTACAATTCTTCTGTTGATTACTCATTCCAATTCTATCATTTGATAAGTGATATTTAGCAATGAACACGCTAACAAGTTGCAGATTAGAATTGAATTTCTGGATAAATCAAATCAAGTTTAGAGATAAGGGGAGAATTCAAATTCAGAAATATTCAGATTTTTCTATCTTCATACGGTTTCTATCCTATAAATACCATCATACCTCAAAGGCAAAAGGGATACTATCTCAGAGAGAGAGCTTTACTTTAGGTTTTTTTTTTTCTTCAATGTAATTTTTATTTTTTATTTTCTTTTAGGTTAGAGAGAGTTATATGAGAAAAGAGAGAAGAATTATTGTAGAGTGATACTATTGTAATTCTTTTTCAAGAGACTTATATTGAAGGTAACACCAATGGAGTTTTCTAACTTTTCTTCATCGTACTCAATCTGACCAAGCACCATGTTCAAGTTACTCTTTCTATTTGCTTTGCTTTACTTCATACTGAGGCAAGTCTTTTTTATGATTCAACGGTAGAGGTAAGTAATCTTTTTGTTTTCTTTTTCAATTCATTAGTTTAGAGTTATAATTATTTTTTTAGTCTTTCCTTTTTTTTTTAATAAAACGACAACACCACAATCTCTTCTTCTACCATCTCCTTTTTAACTTAACATAATAATTTTATTTTCTTTTTATAAAATTAAGAAGAGAAATATTAACTAGTTTCGATAAATTAAAAGAGAGAAACTTACATAACGCTTCCATCACTGTCCCTCCCTGTGGATCACGACCTGTTAGCCCTAAGCTACACGGTATAATTGATGACCTAGCACTGTTCTAAATTTCTGTATTTTTTGTATAGGTTTGCCTCGATCAACCTTCATCAATCAGTTTTTTAAAGTTAGGAGTGATTTTCCCATTGACTTTTGTCCGCTCGGGTGGGTCCATTCTACCGACAAATCATGGTGGGGTAGAATGATTGGATTTGTTCTTGTCGAGCTTGGGGCTCTGCTGCAACAGGTGGGGTTATACCTTCGGTTAGGGCCATACAGTATGGTTTCCCACAGAGTTCCCACAACTTTTATGGCGTCCTGGAGCATTATAATCCTCTGACGGGCACATTTTTTACCCCAGCTGGAGAGATGGGACTTGTTCTTCATGAGCTATATGAAGTCTCAGAGCTAGTTATGGGAGATACCCCTTATGAAGAATACGTTCCGACTTCTGAGGAGCTTCACCTTTTGAGGAAAGAGGACCCTCAGGTGTATGAAACATACTGGAAAGTGTTGTGCCACTTCCACATCTACGGCAGTTATCCTCTTGGAGGAACAGGGGTGTCAAGCAAATATCATGTGCGAGCTATCTGTTCAACGGCATAAATGAAAAGGATAGCCCAGTGACTAGTCTGGCTCCTTGCACTGGTGAGAAAATTACTGAGAGGATCAATGCCTACAGCACTTACATCACTGAGTCGAACGAGGACACTTTTAGACCTGATATGGTTTTTGAAAGTTTTCATCACCAGGCCCGAGTTCTCATTTTTGACCAGGCTTTATTGGCGGGCTTTCTTATGTTGTGGCTGAAGCGTTGTGTGGTGCCAACGCTGCCACATGAAGTAATCGTTGCCGATGTGGTGTCTATCGCTCTCCTTCTAGCGATGGTAGCTGAAATTTAGAGTAGATTACGGGCTCTAGTTAAAAGCCTGTGCCAAGTGGAGGCCATTGTAGATTCTGAGGGCAGGCCAATGGTCGATTCGGAGGGAAGGTCGAGAATGAAGACCCCTAACCCCAGGATCGAGCTTCCATATACGTACCTCATGGCCTGGTACGTTATACACTACCCTTCACTGATGACGACAGTGCCTTCCTCTGAAGGTTTCGTTCCCTTCGTGTAGAAGCTAGAGAATTCGACCTGGTCTCACAACTATATGTTCTTTGTTTGGAAATTCATTCTGAATATTTTGAACTATCAGCTTGACCGTTGCTTCTCTGAGATTGCTAGTGCATCCTACAGGGATAAGTTTGCCGACCTTGCGGGACCAAATGACTTCACAAGGCTGCCATTGGGAGTCTTCTGGTGGCTGATCAATATTCGGCCTGGATATCTGAACTTCCGACAAGGAGATTCATGTACGATCGAGCCTTACGTGCCCATTCATTTTGCTCGGCAGTTCGGCTATGATCAATTATATGTCGGCAACCCCAACGCTAGCCTTTACTTCAGTGAAAATTTATTTGAAGGTGCCTTGGCGTGGTACTACAGTGTAGCTGGTGGGATAAAAGCTGTTTTCAGCCTGCCTCACAAGACGCCCAATTGTAATACCAGCCTCGGTTTCTGCACATGATACTCCCTGGCTAGTAGGATGCCTGATTTTGAAATATATACCTCTTGCATTAAGAGCATCAAGGCATCTTATGAAACCAAGTTGGAGTCTAATAAACATGTGTGAGGTATGAACGAGTATCGGGCGGCCGAGAGGGAAACAGGAGGGGAAGCAGGGATGGAGCCAAGGACAGTAGCACCTAAGGGATAACCTGCTAAAAAGAGTCGGCAGGCTATGGCCAAACGTTCCCGTGGCTCTGTGATCAGGGGAAAACCGTGCATATAAAGTGTATGTTTTGAAATCAAGATTTAAAGTGTGTGCGCTTTGGCTTTCTCGATACTTCCGTTGTAGCATAGAGGCTAAAACGAGTCGAATCCATAAGGACGGGAGGCGATAGAAGCTTTACCAGTTGATTCACATATGTGTTAAAAGTTCTTCAATGTTTGAAAGAATGAAAATAAAAGAAAACAAACAATAAACGGAGAAGAACGGTGAAACAAGAAGAAGTGGGAAATATAGAAGAAATATTTTTTGTGATTTTTGAAATATATCTAAAACAAAATGAAAAAGAAAGAAAACTCATGGCTATTAACTACTAATGACTCTGCCAACATGCTGACCTCTTAGTGATAGTTGCCTCACATGTATCATTGGCCATCACTAGTCCTTGGTTCAAGAGCGTTTCAAAGCATGACCATATGTTAACTTTCACATCTAAATTTAACCAATAAGTGCAAGCTACCCTTAAGCCATCAAAACCCAACAAGAGCAAGCATGGAATAAAGTACTGTTAGCTTGTTAGAGAGTTAGATTTAGAGTGTTAGAATCTATCATCATGAGCCATCAATGGTTCTTGCAAGAGCAAGGCTAAGTAGAGGCTATTAGATTCACGTGGATTATCAAATAAGAAGTTAGACTAGTTAGTGGTTAGTAGTTAATTGCCATGAGAGAAAAAGATTAGTTAAACATGTAAAAGGAGTTAGAGAAGAAAATAAAGATAAGTTAAGAGAGCACCTTTCATAAATTGTCACCTTCTATTACAAGCACTCTTGATTCCCAACCATGTATCTCTCTCTCCTATTACAAGATCTACAAGAAATGAAAAATACAAAGGAGGAAGAAGAAGAACACTAACTTAAACTACCCTCACTACAAAATGGAGATGAAACTACTGTAAAACATTGCATATCTCCTCTCTAAAAAACCCAAGGGGTATTTATAGGCACCAGGGGAAAGGGGGCCAGGGGCAAACCCTGGCCCAAAGTACGGGGCGCGGCAGAGCTCGTATGGTCGCGACCGCGCTATATGGCCGTAAAAACGTGTTCGCGGCTCTTCTAGAGCCGCGCGCTGTCCCGTCTGTCCCCTGTCAGCTGTAGTTCCCGGTTTCTGGTTTTGGGTCCCTGATTTTGACGAATCAGCTCTTCAAAGTCAATGGCTATATTTTAGGCCTTTAATCACCCATTAAATGGTGATTTAGGGTCTTCTTCTTCATTGCACACCATGGACCTAGAAACATGCAAGAGAGGTGTTTATTAGCAGAATTTAATATGAAATAAATGTGAATATGTGGTATGAAATATGCAGTTTTAGAGATTAATCACACCCCCGCACTTATCTTTTGCTCGTCCCGAGTAAAACAAAAAACTAAGAAAATTATTACACCACTTTCGCAGGTGATGCGATTGCACTGAGCATGTGCAACAAGCCGTTAAACCTCTAGGTTTTCCCTAGAGGAGGAGTTTTGTCTCCTGAGGGTTTTCAGTAGATTGCACCCATAAAATCCATAAAGAAAGAATTCAAATGTTAGTATTTTGAAATAACATTTTGAAATATAGAAAAGTGTTGAAGTATTTTTGTGAAAATATAAGTGATCCAAGGTCATAAGTTAACCAGGAATTATTCTTCTTTAAACTAAGTCAAAATGCAAAATCTTGTTATAAATTAAATGTAAGAACTTAAAATTGAATTGACTCTTTGATCTTTCATAAAACTCTATAAAAATACGTACTTTGTGAACTGTGAAGATTTTTGGGATATCGACTCTAACTTTTATGCCATTGATTTTTGTATATATATATATTTTTTTCATTTTTTTATTTTTTTCTTCCCTTAGTTTTCTTAGGCTTTCTTATTTTCCTGAAAAGGGAGCATTTAGCTGATGACTCTCAAACCAGATGATCTTAGGGCACCAAATGAGAAAACATCCCTCGGACTTAAGGACTCGAGTAAACAAGGCCACAAAACTAAAGGGAATTATTTTAATTTTGTCATTCTTTTTAGGCGTGAATAATCATGCTTCTTGAGGCATAATTATCCAGCTTCAATAAGTGATTTTTATTATCATCATTTTTATATATATATATTTTTATGGCATTATCAGTCTTTGTTTCAATCCAAAAATTGTGTAAGTGTGAAGTGCATAAATCTAAGGCAAAAAATTCAAGATCAATTTATCTTTCCAATCTTACTTTCTTATCCTAAAATTTAAACAAGATCTATTATTTTGACTTCGTTTAAAAATTAATAGTTTTAGGTCTTCCTAATTCCTAAGATAATCTTAATTTTCTTAAAAATAAATCTAAACTATTTAACTTCTTTCAAAAAGTTTTGTAAAACGAAAAGAAATAGTTTTTATACAAAAGAAAATTTTAAAAAGTTCCTAAAAAGAAGTGTAAAAGAAAGAAAATTTTAAAACTAACCTACGTTAGTAAACCTTCCCCCACACTTATCTTATGAATTGTCCTCAATGCATCGTGAATGTTTATATATATGAAACAAATGGAGAGGGAAGGAAAATTACCTCATGGTGGTGGCACCGGTGGTGGCTTAGAGAGTCCACCTTTGTTGACCTCTTTTTGATTAACATATTTACATTCCCCAATTTTAATAGGATCATGCAAGATCCTATCATGAAAATTATTCCCTTTACATGACCAATCTTAAAAGATCATCACTGAATCATTCTGGTCAATACCTTGGTCCAACAATAGAAGTGGTTTTGTTGAATGGATGATTTGGGCTTTGAAATGAAAAGGTCAGGAACTAATACTAACTCAGAAAAATCAACATTGGGCTCGAGAGTCAGTTTAGGTTCAAGAGTTGAATCCAAGTCAAAGAATTTAATTTTACATTATATTCTCATCAATGAAATGTGACTATCCAAAAGAAGTGGTTCAGTTTCTAAATCCATAGGTAAAGAAATCAATGTTGGCTCGGGCAACGGGTCCAACTTGGGTGAGGATGTCGGAGTCAACATAGATTCAAAGAGTGGAATTGAATCATAAAGTTATAGGTTGGGTTCACATTCATATTCAAGTTCAATTTCATTGAAATAGAAACTTGCCAATTTGTCAATGGGTTGATATTGGTCAATTTTAAAGTTTTGTGGTGAAATTGAATCTTAGTCAAAGTCTTCAAAATTCTTTAATTTTTGATTTTCATCAATATGATTAGAAGTGGTAAGGAGAGTTTCCTCATTTCTACACATGTTTTCCAATTGACTAAGTCTTACTTCTATCATATTGAAAGGATCGTTTTGGAATTGAATCATGGATTCTGTACTCTTTTCTAAGTCAGTCTGTTCTTGTGGGACAAAGAAAATAGAGTAAGGATCTTGGATTTGAAAACTTGGATGGGATTTTGAGTCCTCTAGATGTTGAATTCGTCGCTCGAGTTCTTCTAAGACTTCCATTCTCTTTTCCTAGTTAATTAGTTCTTCTAATGGTTGTTCTTGGGGGAAGGAGTATATGAAGCTGGATGTTGGTAAGGTGGTTGACCATAATACTCGGAGGAGTTGTATCCCATTGACTCGGTGAAGATTGGTGATGATTATTCCAGTCTTGTTCATATTATTGGGATTGCGGCACATATTGAATCGGATAATCCCAATTCGTCATATAAGGTTGGTTCATGTTGTACATAGCCAGGTCAGAATTATCCAAGTCAAATGAGGTCGGAGTGAAATATGGATTCATATTAGGATTGAAAGAATTGTTATTGTTGAAATCCATATCACAATTTACAAGAAAGAAAAACAAACAAACATATAAAGAAAAAGAAAAAGAAAAAAACAAGCCTATGCTAGGGTTGACTTAGACCTAGACGACTCCTAACTGGTTAAACTGTCCACGGGGGGTACATTGTCGGAGCCTGACCACGAGTTAATCGGCCAGGTAGGGGCAAGATCAGTGGGAGGTATCTATGCCAGAGCAACGCGCCTAATTATGCCATACTACTGTTCTTCGAGGTTTCACCTTTCAATCCCCATTCTTAGACATCTATTTGACAAGAATCAACTTCTAAGAACTTCCCCCTAGGGGCCAACGTCTAGCAATTTTTATTAATGCTTGGGTTGTGTGAGTTGGGGGTGATTTTTGAGCTAAAGGAGGGTAATGACTTCCCCACCTTATGTTGTCTTGGGTTTTGCCCTTAAATTCAATTCGTGCAAGTGTGCAATATAAATGAGAATGAACACACAAAGAGAGTAAATCACCGACGTGTTTGTCCTAACTATGTGCAATGCAATATGTGTACCTCCGTCAAGATCACAACAACATAAGAATAAAATACAGTATATTGGAATGAAAATTGACATGTGCCTAGATGCAAATGTCTTAAACCGTTTTAAAGCATCCAACTTCCGTATTTTAGTTCTTAAGTTATTAAAGTGCACAGGTGATATAAATAAGAAGCAGAGTATAAGAATATACAAGAGTTTACCCAACCACACAAAAGCAAGTGTGGACCTCTGCAATGCTAAAACTTTAACCTGCACACCAAAAATAAAGAAGAAAAGTTAACAAAAATGTGAGATCAAACCGTTCCCGTCCCCGGCAACGGCGCCAAAATTTGATTGGGGGAAAATCGTGCACAAAAAAT
This sequence comes from Agave tequilana, assembly GCA_038442645.1. Classification (NCBI taxonomy): domain Eukaryota; kingdom Viridiplantae; phylum Streptophyta; class Magnoliopsida; order Asparagales; family Asparagaceae; genus Agave; species Agave tequilana. Next base: position 533,780 of record JAVJIF010030012.1, read on the forward strand.
GTATATTTTGAAATCAAGAGTTAAAATGTGCGTGCTTTGGCTTCCTCGATACTTCCGTTATAGCATAGAGGCTAAATCCATAAGGACAGGAGGCGATAGAAGCTTTACCGGTTGATTCATGTATTTGTTAAAAGTTCTTCAATATTTGAAAGAAAAAAGAAAACAAAACAAAAAATGAAAGGAGAAGTAGGTGAAACAAGAAGAAGTGGGAAACATAGAAGAAATGATTTTTGTGATTTTTGAAATATATCTAAAACAAAATGAAAAAGAAAGAAAACTCTTGGCTACTAACTACTGATGACTCCACCAACATGTTAACCTCTTAGTGATAGTTGCCTCACATATATCATTGGTCATCACTAGTCCTTGGTTCAAGAGTGTTTCAAAGCATGACCATATATCAACTTGCACATCCAAATTCAACCAACAAGTGCAAGCTACCCTTAAACCATCAAAACCCAACAAGAGCAAGCATGGAATAAAGTAATGTTAGCTTGTTAGAGAGTTAGATGTTAGAGTGTTAGAATCCATCATCATGAGCCATCAATGACTCTTGCAAAAGCAAGGCCAAGTAGAGGCTATTAGATTCATGTGAATTATCAAATAAGAAGTTAGACTAGTTAGTAGTTACTAGCTAGTTGCCATGAGAGAAAAGATTAGCTAAACATGTAAAGAAGTTAGAGAAGAAAATAAAAATAAGTTAAGAGAGTACCTTTCATAGATTGTCACCTTCTATTACAAGCACTGTTGATTCCCAATCATATACCACTCTCTCTCCTATTACAAGATCTACAAGAAATAGAAAATACAAATGCGGAAGAAGAAGAACACTAATCTAAACTACCCTAAACTACAAAATGAAGATGAAACTATCCTAAAACATTGCATATCTCCTTTCTGAAAACCCCAAGGGGTATTTATAAGCACCAGGAGAAAGAGGGCCAGGGGCAAAGCCTACCCAAAGTACGAGCGCGGGCGCGGCCGCGCCCGTATAGCCGCGGAAACGCGGCCATAGCCGCGTTTCTGTGGCTCTTCTAGAGCCGCGCGTGCGGCGCTTTCTGCCGCGCGCTGTCCCATCTGTCCCCTGTCAACTGCAGTTCCCAGTTTATAGTTTTGGGCCCCTGATTTTGACGAATCAGCTCTCCAAAGTCAATGGCTATATTTTAGGCCTTTAATTACCCATTAAATGGTGATTTAGGGTCTTCTTCTTCATTGCACACCATAGACCTAGAAACATGCAAGAGAGGTGTTCATTAGCAGAATTTAATATAAAATAAATGTGAAGATGTGGTATGAAATATGCAGTTTTAGAGACTAATCACTCTACTTCCAAGGGTGAGCCTATCCCGAAGAAGGCTAGGAGGAAATCAGAGGCTGAAGCTTCAATGCCCAAGGTAGTTCCTCCTGGTGTTAAGCGGCAGGGGGAGGAAGAAGAAGAGGAGGAAGAAGTCCTTGTCCTTCGATCTCACGGTCTGCGCAGCAGGGGTCCCGTGATCCTAGAGGAGGAGAGCTCGCGGATGAACCCATCATGGCTGAAGGGGACAAGCGACCTGAAGTTAACTTGGAGGGGAGGGATGGCATTGAGATTCTTAGAGTCTCAACTCAGCCTGGACCTTCTTCAGTTCATGAGAGAAGGGTGGAGGTGCAACAACCTGGGTCTCCCAATGTATTGATGCCCACCTCGCGGGTTATCGATCCCAACCCTACTACTGGGTATTCAGTGGTAAAGTCTCGATCGCTGAAACCTCTTGTGTTGAGCTATCGTCTTCATCATCCGAAGAACATGGATATTATTCTGGCGAAGAAGTCGATTTTGGCAATGAACTCGCTCTTCCTGACACAAGCAAGTTCTCACATATCTCGGAGGAAAAGATACAGGGCTGTGACAGTTTCACTGATAGTAAGGATCGCCGCTACTGAAGGTATTTTCTTTGTCCTCCTGAACTGATTTCCCATCAAGTTAGGAATGAGTTCTAACATTTCCTTTGACTTTCTTCTAGAGGGCTGGCTGCTGGTAGTGAGCCACAACTTCTTCTCATATTGAGGAGATGATCCAAGAGCTGGGACAGTAGGAGGGCCTTGAAGCTCCCGATACCAGGATGCTTCATGATGGTGCAACTGCCAAGGTCGGGGAGCCCTCATCCCCAAGTGGCTTATCCAGGAATTTGTCATCTTCAGATCCTTAACTTGGTAAGAGAATACTGACATGTTGGATATTCTCCTTTTATCATTACCACTGACATTTAATGTTGTGGTTTACAGAGAGCACTGGGGTAGCTCAAGTAGAAGATCCTGCGACAAGCATTGGCGCAGAAGATAGCACAGTTCAAACTTCGGCCGGGGAGCCCAGTGCCGTGGAGTTTGTTGTTGCTTCTATTGCTAGGGAAGCTTCTACAATAATAACTGTCCCGGAGGTATTGGCGACGACCTCAGTGTCTGACGAGCCTGCTGTCGGCCTCACCCTTGCACAAGTTAAACTGGTTCTCGTCTCTCGTTATGTCATGGAAAGGGGTCTGGGAGTATATCAGCAGGGTTATCTCCAGCTAATGACATCATGGAAGAGTTAGCATGTCAAATGGTGTGATAATTTTTTGCTTCCATGAGGTCCTGTATTGACTTGGTCCTTTCGGGGGCAGTTCCTTTGAGTTTATCCGGATGCTTCTCGAGAATTAGGTCGAGAACATCAGTCACACTGGGAGTCCTTCGCAGGTTAGTGAAATCACCTCGACGGGGGGTGAATAGGTGAAAATGCTAATCAATGTACAATTTAAAATTGAGATGATGCAACGATCACTCAAAGGAAGATTAGAAGTCGGATACCCCGTGAAGGGCTCTGAACTCCTTCCTCGTGATTCCTCTAAATAAGAGTTTGAGGTGCGCAATACAATCTTATTGTGAGAGTATAGATCGACAATATAAGAATGAATGAATAGAGAGTAAGAAATACAAGTAAACAAATCGCAAGCACAGAGATTTGTTTCGAGGTTCGAGCACCCAGCTCTACGTCCCCGCCTTCACCCAGAAGGATTTCCGATCCACTAAAATATCCACACAGGATTACAATCACTAGGGAGTACCCACTCCTCAATCACACTCCTCTAGTCCAGAGGTAGTGTAGTCACAAGTACAATAATCACTTGGTGATCAAAAGATCACAAACTACTCTTTCTCACCAACAAAAAGATCCTAATGATAGGATGATGTAATAGCTCAAGTTGTGAGAAAAACCAATGAGTTTGGAAGATGAAATCTCAAAGAAGATTCTTGGGAAAATACTAGATGTATATCAAGAATATAAGCCAAAAACCCAATTTCCAAAAGACTCTTTTCTTTGAATTTCCACCCTTGAAAACACAAATCAAAACTTTTAGCCAAAAACTTCTTTTGAATTTGCTGTAAAAACACTTAGAAAGATTGGAAGAGAAACTCTCAAAATTATTGTACAAAACAGCCAAGAGAAAACTCTATTTATAGGCTTTTAATAAATATATCCATTGGCAGCAAATATGGTCAGTTTTGACCTTCTGATCGACCGGCTAGTAGACCGGCCAACGGTCAAAATATGGCCGTTGCCTACCATCGGTCGACCTAAGCCTTTGGTCGACCGCCCTTACCCGAGAGCAAAGGAACTTCAATCGGTCGACCGTGCGGTCGACCGGCCTAGGAGGCTAGAAACGTGCACGCTCTTGTGCACATCGGTCGACAGGCCCAGTCGACTGACCCCTGGTCCGGTCGACCGTCCGGCTGACCGCCAGCTCAAAACAGGCAGGGATAAAGGACATGAAAACTGGTCTTTTTGATTCAATTAAAATCCCATAAATTCATATTAATTCCACAAAAATAAGTTCTTCAAAATACTTTGAAGTGCAAATATGCATGATCAAAATTCAACACATATTATAAATATTTTGAACCAATTTTGTGATTTAGAAGTTAAGCTTAAAATTGAAAACTGTATTTTCCAAAACTTGTATTTTGAAATGAAAAATCGTTTTCTCCAAAAACATGTATAGATACAAAAACAAGATATTGAAACTCTTTTTGAAGCATAGAGTGTATGGATAAAATTCAATACACATGAAAGATATATATCTATGTTTTTTGATATAAAATCCAAAACTGGTTAAATGAAAACCAAACATATAGAAACTAATGTGTGTGTGAACTTGAGCATATCAACACTATCTATCTTACACAAGATCTAAACAACATAAACTGAAGCCTTCTTGTAACTCTATCTCCAAGTCGACTCGATCCAAACACGATCCAACGAGTTAGACTCCAACCGAGTGCTAGATGTGATCTTCATGCGCAAGCTTTTGAATCAACACGTGTAAGCTCCGAAATACCTTTGTTGAAGCTACACACCTACTAAGATCTTGATAGATAACTGAAACTAAATAAGCATAACTAAAAACTGGTCTTTTTGATTTAATTAAAATCCCATAAATTCATATTAATTCCACAAAATAAAGTTCTTTAAAATACTTTGAAGTACAAATATGTGTAATCAAAATTCAACACATATTACAAACATTTTGAACCATTTTTGTGATTTAGAAGTTAAGCTTAAAACTGAAAATCGTATTTTTCAAAACTTGTATTTTGAAATGAAAAATCATTTTCTCCAAAAACATGTATAGATACAAAAATAAGATATTGAAAATCTTTTTGAAGCATAGAGTGGATGGATAAAATCCAATATACATGAAAGATATTATATCTATGTTTTGATATGAAATCCAAAACCGGTTAAATGAAAACCAAACATATAGAAACTAGTGTGTGTGTGTGTGTGTGTGTGTGTAAACTTGAGCATATCAACACTATCTATCTTACACAAGATTTAAACAACATAAACTGAAGCCTTCTTGTAGAACTTTATCTTCAAGTCGACTCGATCAAACACGACCCAATGAGTTAGACTTCAACCGAGTGCTAGATGTGATCTTGATGCGTAAGCTCTTGAATCAACACGTGTAAGCTCCAAAATACTTTTATTGAAGCTACACACCTGCTAAGATCCTGATAGATAACTGAAACTACATAAGCATAAGATCATTAGTAAATTATAACTGTATGAGTTAATCATCATCAAAACTAGAGTGATGGGCCTTTGGGCCAACAATCTCCCCCTTTTTGATGATGACAAAACTCATGGAGTTATATATGCATGAATTAAAGTTGAGTTTAATATAAGCTCCCCCTTAACTCATGCATACCATAAACAATAAGGATATTCAATGAAGTGCATAAGGTTAAACACAAATGTATATGCATAAACATGGATTAAAGCATGTATATAAAAACTCCAAAATTCTCTCCCCCTTTTTGTCCATTCATCAACAAAGGGGTTAAGTAAAAATGAGCAACAAAGATGTATATGCGATATACATTCATGAAGAGGAGAGACATTAAGTTAACTCCCTCTGCATACATGCATTACATGAAAAGAGATGACTAGACTCTAAACACATAAAGTATAATATACAATGTATAAGAGGAGATGTTAAGCTTCCCTTATACACGTGTACTACACACCAAAGAGAAGTCAAGCACTTCAATATGAAAAGCACACTCAACATGAATCTATATATAGAGAAGATATTAAGTTTCCCTTGCATATAAACTAAATATATCAAAACATTATGAAACCACTTTAAAACAAATTTATAAATTTTTCTTAAAGTCCACAAAATAATTTTGATATTAATGAAGGTGAAACATGTTATGTTTTTGGTACCAATTAAAAATATCTTGTAAATTCTTAATACCAACTAAAAATGAAACATTTTACATTCTTGATACCAATTGAAATTAAAAATTTTTTTTTAAATAAACACAATTCATTTTGCAATAAAGATACCCAATTGAGAATAACACCAATTTAAGATTATTGATACCAATATTGAAAAATGTTAGCATATATTAAAACAAAGTATTTTTCATCATAAAGAGTGGGAGTAAGATACCAATTTGAAAGTGAAGAATGATACAAATTGAAAATACAAGCAATACCAATTTTACATAAAACTGATTTAAAAACAAGAATTTTCTCCCCCTTTATGAAATACAAAAAGAAACACTGCATAAGCTTGTAATAGATACTACTTAAAAATAATTGACATGATGAACTAAATCAAGCTTAGCAAACATTATTTATGCCTTTTTAAGAAGACAAATGAAACAAGTACAATCAAATCATATATATGTATTTATGGATATAACAATTGAACTATAAAGCATACATATATAGAAAACATATATGAGTATACAAATATATGAAATATCAATTTTGATACCAATGAAAATACAATAAGGATCAAGTGTATAACTCATATGTACCACCCTTATCATGTACAAGTTTAAAAGATATTCAAGAAGGGTATACAAGACATGGTCGCCCATCCAACCGCCCTTAAAAGGTAGGGGTTTTCAAAAATCATGATTTGAAAGTAAATAGGCATAGTTTGAAAACTCTACCATTTGAAGAATAGAAACTAGTTTTAAAGATATTTTTAAAAACTACTAAGAAATTTAAAATATAAAACCAAATCATACATCCCATGAAAACATGAAAATCACATAGTAATTGACACTCAAAGTCTATAAAGCACATATATGTTCATGAAAATAAAGTCATGAGTAAATAAGAATAATATGAGTGTAAGAATCATGTAATCACAAAATCATAGAAATAGGCAATTAAGCTCAATATGAAATTCCTTAATAAACATGAAAAACATGATCTTTAATTTTTACCAAAATAATTCAAGGCATATGTATGTTTTGTCTAAATCTAAAGGTATAAATACACATCCCTAAACACAAATGAGTCCATAATAAAAATTTGCATGAAAAGCAAATGACTCAAGGGTATACATGTATATTTAAAGTTTTAAACAAAATTAACATATACATGAAACTAAATACATTTACATGAAAATATGTACAAAAGGGGGAATACAAGTTGAAATGCACTAATCATCTAAACTAGGCTATACTAGTACATCTAATGGGTACAAATAAGCATTTAAGTACAAACATATACGAATCAATTATGGCTCATTAGTTGTACAAGTATTTACACAAGTTTTAATGAAGGTTACATTTAAACATATAATCAAAATATGAATCATAAAACAATATAAATCAATATAATCATTAGGCTAAATGTACAAGTCTTAGAGTAAGGATATACAGAATAGTTAAAATAAAGTGAGAACACAAAATATGGATCCATATGAACATGGTGAAGGTTCACCTAGAGGGGGGTGAATAGGTGAAGGCTAATCTAATGGTCACTTAATGCCAAATAATGATGAATTATGCAAATAATGCGGAAGCTAAAAAACAATTATGACCAAATTAAACTTTTACACTAAACACCACGTATAACCAAAGAGTGTTGCCGAATTCCCCGTGAAGGGCTCTGGACAAACTCCTCTAGATTCCCCTTGAATAGGTTGAGGTGCCGCGTTGGCTCTCTTGGTTAAATACAAGTGTTAGCAAACAACCCAAGCAAGTATATCAATTAAGCACAATATGAATATCAAGCATGTAAATGAAAGCACAATAAATAGCATGCAAGATATAAAGCAAGGGGAGAGAGAGAAAAGGCAAACGCAAACACAAAGGGTTTGTTTCGAGGTTCGAGCACACTTGCTCTACATCCCTGCCTTCGACACACGAAGGATTTTCACTATGCAAGATCCCACTGGATCTCTCCTCGGTGCCGCAACACCTACAAGCCCTCGGACTCTCTAGTCCCGTACACACCGCAAGCTCACTAGCTCGCCGAGGCCGCACCTCAAACACGAGTTCGCACTCGAACCCGAAAACACCAAGTCCTCACTAGGACCCAAACAATCGCGAACACAACCGTCCGCCTCCTCAAAGGAACAAAGATGAACTTTGGTGATCACAACTCTTGATCACCTAAAATCCTCTCACTACAACACACCTATACGATGAATAATCAATGGATAGCTCAAGTGTGGTGTGAGAAAAATAAGGAAGAGAGTGGTGGAGAAAAACTCAAAGAATCACTTTAACATCACTCTTGATAAACTCTCCTTTTGATTGGAAATATTTGCTCTCAAATATGTGGAGAAAAACTTCTGAAAATAGTGGGAAAAACTGGCTCTAAAAACTTCTCCAAATCTTGTTGAAAACAGTCCACAAACCCCCAAATATATAGGCTATCAAAAACTAGCCGTTGGGGCTTTGTCAAAACTGCCGGTCGACCAGTGCGGTCGACCGCCAACGGTCGGATTTCTGACCGTTGGAGCCACGGTCGACCGCCTGGGTCGACCGACCCACTGGAGCTGAGAGTCTAACTCTCTGTCGGTCGACCCGTACGGTCGGCCGAACTTTCCAGAGAGCTCTGCTCTCTGGAGCGGTCGACCAGAACGGTCGGCCGTCCTCCAGTACACAAAGGCGTGCACGTTTGTGCACGTCGGTCGACCGGTCCGGTCGGCCGACTCCAGGATTAGTCGACTTATAAAGGCTACTAGTCGACTTATCCGAAGCCTGAAACAGTTTTCTGGGATTAAAAAGTTTGTCTTTTTGGCTCAAATAAAATCCCATAAAATACATAAAAATCTACAAAAATAGTTTAACCAATATACTTTGATATACAAACATGCTTGCACAAAATCAAGGCATGTTATAAAAGATTGGACTATTTTTGTAACTTGAAAATATTTGGCTCAAGATAAAAACTGCATTTTTCTAAAACAATATTTTCCAAAAACATGTTTTTCCAAATCTTCATCAAATACAAAAACAAGATATACTTTTAAAGCATAGTGTGTATGGATATGATCCACTACACAATCAAGATGAAATATCTATGTTTTTGTCATAAAGCTCTAAACTTGATTTTAGTTAAAAGATAAGTATATGAGAAACACCAAAAACCAAACTTGTATTTTTCCAAAATGAAACATCTTTTCTAAACCAAAAAATCTTTTATGAAAATAATTCTATCAAGAGTGTGTGTGTGTGATATATACTTGAGCAATCCACCAACTATCTATCTTTTACATCTTATCTAAAACAAAAATAAAATCTTATACCTAGACACAAGTCTTCATCTTCTTGAAGTCTTCATTTGAAGGCTTCTCATCTTCTTGACTTGGTCCAAACTTGATCCAAAAGCTCCTTGGATCACACCGTGCTAGCTCCATATCTTGACATTTTATCCTTTGTTGAGTTATGCACCTACTAAGATCTTGATAATGAATCTGTCACTAATTAAACACAAGATCATTAGTAAACATAACTTCATGAGTTGATCATCATCAAAACTAGGGTGATGGGCCTTTGGGCCAACAATCTCCCCCTTTTTGATGATGACAAAACTCATGAGGTTATATATGCATGGATTAAAGTAAAGCTCCAAAGAAGCTCCCCCTTAACTCATGCATACCAAATAAACAATAGATATGGCAATGAGGCACATGAGATTATGTATGCAAGTATGGAGATAAAACATGCACCAAGTATAAATCAAAATCTTTTTCTCCTATTTGCAATACAAAACATATATGCATAAATAACAAGGAAAGACTTCTCCCCCTTAAGCAATGAAAACATGCATATAAACTCAAATACTTCTCCCCCTTTTTGTCAATCATCAATAAAGGGTTCAAAGTAAATTCAAATCAAACAAATTTTTCTCCCCCTTTTTGTCAAAAACAAAGAGATCAAGAAGGGGTAATACAAATCAATGAATAAAGATTTATATGCGATATATATTCATGAAGAGGAAGACGCTAAGTTAGCTTCCCTACACATATGCATTACATGAAGAAGGGATGACAAGCCCTAACTCACATAACACATATTATGTAATGCATAAGAGGAGATGTGAAGCTCCCCCTACACACGTATATCATATAAAGAAGAGTTGTCAAGCTCCTCAATTTATAATATACTCAACATGAATCTATATGTAAAAGAGATGTTAAGCTCTCCTTGCATATAGGAAATACATACCAAAACATTTTTTAATTTTTCTTTTTTTAAAAAAAATTTTTTTTAGAGGTATCAGAGCTCTTGTAAAAACAATCAAATTTTAAGATACCAAATGGAAAATAATCATTATCATATTGATACCAATTGAAATTTAACAAATATGAAGTTGAAACATATTGATACCAATAGTAAACATAATGATCAAAATTTTTATTTTTCATCATAAACTTTGTGCTTTTTAAAAAATGTGAACCAATTGAAAGTTAAGCACATGAAACTAATATATATGTATGAAAAAAGAGTATACCAAGTGAAATTTATACATACATATATAAGAAAACAAAATATGAGTATATACAAAAATTATCAATTTAGATACCAATTGAAAGAATCCAATGATACTAATTGACATAACAATAAGATCAAGTGTATAACTCATAACCTACCACCCTTCATATGCTCAAGATAGAAGATTTTCAATGAAGCATACAAGGCATAATCGCCCATCCATCCTCCCATAAATGGTAGGGGTTTTCAAAAATAGATTTGAAAAATAAGCTTTGTTTGAAAAACTCTACCAAATGAAGAACAATAACTAGTTAAAATAATTTTTGAAAAAACTAGTTAAAGATCCTTCAAAAACATGAAATCAAAGCATATGTATTTCATGAATCATACTAAGTACATAAAAGTTCAAGCACTCATAATCTATAAAGCTCAAAATTATCTTGAAAAGTAAAAGATGAGTGTTCAAAGGTTATGTAAATAGCATTTTCATGAAAATAGACAATGAAGCTCAAAAGTGATCATATATCAAATTTTTACAAAAACATGAAAAATCATTTTTTCAATAAAACAAACAAACTTCTAGGTATATGTATGATTTATCCAATCCTAACAATATACATACATATCCCAAACATAAAAGAGTCTATTAAGGTATTTGCATGAAGGCAAGAGACTCACGGGTATACATGTATATTTATTAGATTTGAATTAAAAATACATATACATGAAGTAAAAACATGAAAATTGGCAAAACATGTATAAATGAAAGAATCATCAAAACTAGCCTATACATGTGCATAAAGTGGGTACAAATGAGCATGAAGTGCAAACATATATGAATCAATTTGTTCTCACTATTTGTACATGTATAAATTCAAGTTTTGATAAACACTACATTTAAACTAGATTTTAGCACATAAAAAACAAATAAACATGAACATGCTACATGATAATCAAATGAAAGAAGCATGTACATAAAGAGTAGGAGTTTAGAGATTGTTACCAACTCCATAACTCCAAACATGGTGGTCTTTCCCACCAAAACCTCCTTGATAGCGGTGCTCCAAATATGTGTCCTTTTAGTTCAATTGCACCTACCATCAAGGCACCAAATCTCTCACGTCTTGAGAGATCCCTCACCTACATCAAAAACATGGGGTGGGAGTTTTGGTACCCATTTTTTCTTGGGTCCTTGGGGGTTAGCTTTGTAAGGAACCCAAACATTTTTATGATTAGCAAAATTTGAAACATGCAACTTATCAAAACAAAATTTTGCTAAATGGCCTTTGCGGTCACAATGTGTACTTGTGTACACCTTAGTATGCTTATGAGTGTGATTGTGATCGTGGCGTGCAACATAAGCAAATGCATTATGAGGATGATGTGCATGAATGTGTGGAGTGGTTCTTTGAAAACATTGACTCCAACTTAGAATGATTAAAAGCACAAGAGTTCAAAGTTGAACTCAAACAATCCATTTTATTTTTCAAAACTTTTATCTCATTAGTGGTGGTATGTAAAGCATGATGAGATAAAGGATCATTTTTCTTTTTCTTAAAAACTTTTTCTTTTTCCTTTTCTTTTTCAAAATTTTTTTTTTTCAAAGTAGAGTTTTCTTGAAAAACAATTTCATTTTGATTTTCCACCAAAGCAATTTTATCTTTCAAAATAGTGTTTCCTTCACATAAATCATTTAATTTAGACATGAGGGAAATATTCTCATTTTTCAAAACATTATTTTCTTTTTCTAAGCATGCAATGTTAGATTTAAATGAATCATGTTCTATATGCATGCAATCAACTTTCTTTTTCAAATTTTTATTTTCCTTTTTAATCATGTCATATTTCTCAAGCAATAGTTGACAAAAAGTAGATAGCTCATCATATGACATGTTATTATCCTCATCCTCGGATTCGAAAGTCACCTCAAGGGGGTTATCCCCTTGGACCATGTAGCACACATTGGAGATGTCGCTCCCGGCATAATATTGTTCTTTTTCGCCAAGGGAGAGGAGGGTGTTTCACACTACAAAAGCCGAATCAAGGTTAGAAACTCTAAATAAATAAACATCATCTAGGGTAGACTTTAAAGCATTAAGGGCTTTTGTATTAGCCTCAATATTCTTACCATTTAAACAATATGCATTATTAGTTGTGGCAAGATAAACATGAATACCTAAGGCTTTGAGGTACAAGGACATCTTCACCTTCCATATATGGATGTTAACAATGTCAAACATGGGTGGTGACATGAAGTCCATAGTATGTGTACAAAAATATAGTGATTAGCCAAAAATGAGGATCTTTTACTCTAGGTTGTTAGACCAAATCAGAGTACCAAACTCTGATACCAATTGAAGGTTCACCTAGAGGGGGGGTGAATAGGTGAAGGCTAATCTAATGGTCACTTAATGCCAAATAATGATGAATTATGCAAATAATGCGGAAGCTAAAAAATAATTATGACCAAATTAAACTTTTACACTAAACACCACGTATAACCAAAGAGTGTTGCCGAATTCCCCGTGAAGGGCTCTGGACAAACTCCTCTAGATTCCCCTTGAATAGGTTGAGGTGCCGCGTTGGCTCTCTTGGTTAAATACAAGTGTTAGCAAACAACCCAAGCAAGTATATCAATTAAGCACAATATGAATATCAAGCATGTAAATGAAAGCACAATAAATAGCATGTATGATATAAAGCAAGGGAGAGAGAGAGAAAGAGCAATCGCAAACACAAAGGGTTTGTTTTGAGGTTCGAGCACACTTGCTCTACATCCCCGCCTTCGACACACGAAGGATTTCCACTATGCAAGATCCCACTGGATCTCTCCTCGGTGCCACAACACCTAAAAGCCCTCGGACTCTCTAGTCCCGTACATACGCAAGCTCACTAGCTCGCCGAGGCCGCACCTCAAACACGAGTTCGCACCCGAACCCGAAAACACAAAGTCCTCACTAGGACCCATACAATCGCGAACACAACCATCCGCCTCCTCAAAGGAACAAAGATGAACTTTGGTGATCACAACTCTTGATCACCTAAAATCTTCTCACTACAACACACCTATAGGATGAATAATCAATGGATAGCTCAAGTGTGGTGTGAGAAAAACAAGGAAGAGAGTGGTGGAGGAAAACTCAAAGAATCACTTTAACATCACTCTTGATAAACTCTCCTTTTGATTGGAAATATTTGCTCTCAAATATGTGGAGAAAAACTTCTGAAAAGAGTGGGAAAAACTGGCTCTAAAAATTTCTCCAAATCTTATTGAAAACAGTCCACAAACCCCAAATATATAGGCTGTCAAAAACTAGCCGTTGGGGCTTTGTCAGAACTGCCGGTCGACCGGTGCGGTCGACCGCCAACGGTCGGATTTTTGACCGTTGGAGCCACGGTCGACCGCCTGGGTCGACCGACCCACTGGAGCTGAGAGTCTAACTCTCTGTCGGTCGACTCGTACGGTCGGCCGAACTTTCCAGAGAGCTCTGCTCTCTGGAGCGGTCGACCGGAACGGTCGGCCGTCCTCCAGTACACAAAGGCGTGCACGTCGGTCGACTGGTCCGGTCGGCCGACTCCAGGATTAGTCGACTTATAAAGGCTACTAGTCGACTTATCCGAAGCCTGAAACAGCTTTCTGGGATTAAAAAGTTTGTCTTTTTGGCTCAAATAAAATCCCATAAAATACATAAAAATCTACAAAAATAGTTTAACCAATATACTTTGATATACAAACATGCTTGCACAAAATCAAGGCATGTTATAAAAGATTGGACTATTTTTTAACTTGAAAATATTTGGCTCAAGATAAAAACTGCATTTTCTAAAACAATATTTTCCAAAAACATGTTTTTTCAAATCTTCATCAAATACAAAAACAAGATATACTTTTAAAGCATAGTGTGTATGGATATGATCTACTACACAATCAAGATGAAATATCTATGTTTTGTCATAAAGCTCTAAACTTGGTTTGATTAAAAGATAAGTATATGAGAAACACCAAAAATCAAACTTGTATTTTTCAAAATGAAACATCTTTTCTAAATCAAAAAATCTTTTATGAAAATAATTCTATCAAGAGTGTGTGTGTGATATATACTTGAGCAATCCACCAACTATCTATCCTTTACATCTTATCTAAAACAAAAATAAAATCTTATACCTAGACACAAGTCTTCATCTTCTTGAAGTCTTCTCTTGAAGGCTTCTCATCTTCTTGACTTGGTCCAAGCTTGATCCAAAAGCTCCTTGGATCACACCGTGTTAGCTCCAAATCTTGACATTTTATCCTTTGTTGAGCTATGCACCTACTAAGATCTGATAATGAATCTGTCACTAATTAAACACAAGATCATTAGTAAACATAACTTCATGAGTTGATCATCATCAAAACTAGGGTGATGGGCTTTGGGCCAACACATGGGTATATCTCAATCACTATACGTGTATGTCACAAGTCTAATTAACATGGCATTTAACATAATAATCATTAAAACATGACATGCTAAAAATTACTAATATGAAAGCATGTAAACTAAATGAGGAGTTAGAGATCGTTACCAAAACCAAGAGGGCACATTTCTATATCTTTAAACCATGGTGGTCCTCCCACCAAACTCCCCTTGAAAGTGATGCATCCAAAAGTGTCACCGTTTAGCTCGGAACGCATTCACCTCAAGGCACCAACAACTCTCACGTCATGTGAGAGCCCACATCAAATAGAATAAGAGTGAATTTTGGTACCTATATTTTCTTGGGTCCTAATATGTTAGTGTTTAAAACCCAAACATGATTATTCATACTATTTGTATGATCATAATAAAATTTGGCTAAATGACCATTCCGGCCACAATAAGTACATTTAAAATTCTTCCATATTTAAAAGTATAATGAGCATGTGGTTTATGAACATGTGATTTGAAAGCATGGGGTGTTTTATCATGATTGACATGTGAAATTTTAAAATGAGATGGTTTATCATGTTTAATATGTGAAGTATGCATGCGTTTCTTTGAAAACATTTCTTCTAATTAGTATTGTTAAATGCACATTCTTTTAAAAATATTTCTCAAATCATTTATTCTAGTTTTTAATATAGAAATCTCATTTTCATCAATTTTAAGATATTTAGCTTTGCATGCAACTCTATAGGCATCAAAATCTCTTTGTGTTGAAATAATAGTGGAAGATAATTCATTCTTTTCTTTTGAAGAAATAGCAATTTGGTTTTTAAGCATTTTATTTCTTTTTCAATCTTAAACAATCTTCCTTCTTAGAATCAAAACTTTCTGAAAGTTCAATGAAAGCTTGTAATAACACTTTTTTACTTATCTCAATATCATCATAAGATGGTTCGGGAGTTACCTTAGGTGAAACACATGTTAGCCGTGTCAACTTCATCTTCAGATTCACTTTTCGAATCCCAAGTGGCTTTGAACACCTTCTTTACAAACGGCTTCTTTTCCTTCATGGAGGAGATATCTTGTTCTTGAAATCTGGACAATCGGCCATGATGTGTCCAGGTTTCCGACAGTTGTAGCATGTGATCTTCTTGTCCTCCTTCCCTTCCCATTGCCTTCTATGGTTGAGCTTATTCTTATGGTACATTCTTTTTACATTTCTCACAAGAAGAGATAGCTCTTCATCATCTTCTTCATCTTCTTTATCATCGTAGATGGTGGAGGAAGACTTGAAAGCAATAGACTTTTTCCTTTGAGGCGCCGCTTCTTCTCTAGCCTTTTTCTCTATCTCATGAGTCTTAAGGTTACCAATAAGACTTGTGAGTTCCATCTTGTCTTTGTCGTTCAATTCCTTTAAGGTGGTAGTTTGATTTCCCATGATGAAGGGAGAGTACGAATCACCTTACGCACCTTTTGGTCGTAGTTGATTTCATCACCTAAAGAAGTAAGAGCATTTGTGATTTTAGTAAACTTAGTAATCAGATCATCAATAGATTCATTTTCTTGCATTCTAAAACATTCATATTGGGAACGCAAGAGATGAATTTTAGCTCTCTTGACTTATGATGTTCCCTCATGAGTGACCAATAAGTGTTGCCAAATCTCATAGGCGGACTTGCAATGGATAACCCGTATTAGGTCATCCTCATTTAATGCTAAAAGCAAGACATTTTGAGCCTTCGAATTTGCATTCTTCCTTGGAGGTAAGATCGGACCAAGTGTCCTCCTCACCTACGGGTTCACTATAGGGCTTGCTCAAACACTTAGCAACTCGGCTACCTAGAGATTACAAAAATATGTTCATCCTAACTTTCCATATGGGAAAGTTGAGTCCATCAAATTTGAGTGGGGTCTTAATGTTATCGGCCATTTTTACTAGTGCATGAATGAAGATATGAAAATAGTGATTAGCAACTTATAGGATCTCTCTAAGGATGTAAAGCCAAAAACTAGAGTCCTAGTTCTGATACCAATTGAAATCACCTAGAGGGGTGGTAAATAGGTGAAAATGCTAATCAATGCACAATTTAAAAATGAGATGATGCAACGATCACTCAAAGTAAGATTAGAAGCCAGATACCCCTGAATGGCTCTGAACTCCTTCCTCGTGATTCCTCTAAATAAGAGTTTGAGGTGCGCAATGCAATCTTGTTGTGAGAGTATAGATTGACAATATAAGAATGAATGAATAGAGAGTAAGAAACACAAGTAAACTAATTGCAAATACAGAGATTTGTCTCGAGGTTCGAGCACCCAGCTCTACGTCTCCGCCTTCACCAAAAGGATTTTTGATTCACTAAAATATATCCACACAGGATTACAATCACTAGGGAGTGCCCAACTCCTCAATCACACTCCTCTAGTTCAGAGGTAGTGTAGCCACAAGTACAATAACCACTTGGTGATCAAAAGATCACAAACTACTCTTTCTCACTAACCAAAAGATCCCAATGATAAGATAGATGTAATAGCTCAAGTTGTAAGAAAAACTAAGGAGTTTGGAAGATGAAATCTCAAAGAAAATTCTTAGGAAAATACTAGATGTATATCAAGAATATAAACCAAAAACTCAATTCCCAAACGACTCTTTTCTTTGAATTTCCAACCCTTAAAAAAACAAATCAAAACTTTTAGCCAAAAACTTCTTTTGAATTTGTTACAAAAACACTTAGAAAGATTAGAAGAGAAACTCTCAAATTGTTGTACAAAATAGCTAAGAGAAAATCCTATTTATAGGCTTTAAAAAATATATCCGTTGGCAGCAAATATGGTAAGTTTTGACCGGCCGGCGACCGACCAACGGTTGAAATATGACCGTTGCCTACCACCGGTCGACCGCCCGGTCGACCGGTCCAAGCCTTCGGTCGACCGCCCGGTCGACCGTCCTTACCCGAGAGCAAAGGAACTTCAGGCGGTCGACCGGCCTAAGAGGCTGGAAACGTGCACGCTCTTGTGCAGATCGGTCGACCGGCCCGGTCGACCGGCCCCTGGTCCGGTCGACCGTCTGGCCGACCGCCAGCTCAAACAGGCAGGATAAGGGACATGAAAACTGGTCTTTTTGATTCAATTAAAATCCTATAAATTCATATTAATTCCACAAAAATAAGTTCTTAAAATACTTTGAAGTGCAAAATACTTTGAAGTGCAAATATGTGTGATCAAAAATCAACACATATTACAAACATTTTGAACCATTTTTGTGATTTAGAAGTTAAGCTTAAAATCGAAAACCGTATTTTGCAAAACTTGTATTTGAAATGAAAAATCGTTTTCTCCAAAAACATGTAAAGATACAAAAATCAGATATTGAAACTTTTTGAAGCATAGAGTGTATGGATAAAATCCAATACACATGAAAGATATTATATCTATATTTTATATGAAATCCAAAACCGGTTAAATGAAGACCAAACATATCGAAACTAGTGTGTGTGTGAACTTGAGCATATCAACACTATCTATCTTACACAAAATCTAAACAATATAAACGAAGCCTAATTGTAGAACTCTATCTCCAAGTCAACTAGATCCAAACACGATCCAACGAGATAGACTCCAACCGAGTGCTAGATGTGATCTTGAGGCGCAAGCTCTTGAATCAACATGTGTAAGCTCCAAAACACCTTGTTGAAGCTACATACCTACTAAGAACTTGATAGATAACTGAAACTAAATAAGCATAAGATCATTAGTAAATTATAACTACATGAGTTAATCATCATCAAAACTAGAGTGATGGGCCTTTGAGCCAACAGTTAGAGCGTGTGTCTGATGCTTGTTGAACAGCTGGGGAGCCACCTGAAGGAGCTCAAGACCCTGAAGAATGCTGGCTCGATGGATGAGGCTCGGTCAACACTAAGTAAGCTCCTCACCACTCAAGAACACGAGCGAAAGGAGATAGAGGAGCGAATGGCTGAGGAAGCCCACCATCTTCAGCACTTCCAAGCTGACTACCAAAGACTGATTGGCAATTCAAAAGAATCTGAAATCGTCATCCAAAGTGCAGAGCAAGTTATCACACTGCTCGGATTACTATTGCCAGGGCGCTCAATGTACGAACGGCATTACATTGATTCAATGATTGATCCTCAACCAAATGAGCTTATTGAGAATTCTAGGATTCATAATGGTTGACTGGGCAAGGTACCCTTTTGCCTCTCATTTTGCGAATTGGCTAATTGGCTCATTTGACCCTCTAGCCTAGCCTCTGTATTGTTTGCATGAGGGAATCTTAGTTCTTCATGTACCTTTTCATATTTCTCTCAAAATCAGTCATTCTCCTTTCAAGTTGAGAATTCTGGAAGGAAGATGGTGGAGCTTGGTTGGAAAAGTTTTGATTATTTAAAAAATTGTTAGGAGAATTGTGAAGGTAATTTGGAAAGTTGGTTGATGATTGAAAGAATTATTGGGATGATGGAAGTGGTTTGCATGGTTTGACCGTGGGTGGTCATTATTATGTTAGCTTCATGAGAAATTTGGGTGATTTCTCTAACCAGGATTGCACGTTGGTGCGTAAGGATCATTGTTCGACCTTGAAAAGGCCGCATTTATCGGTTCTGGAAAGTGTTGTTGAGCTTGAAACACAGGGTACTCCTCAAACACATGATTCATGGCTTGGTAATAAGTACAGCCCAGAGTTAGAATTTAGTTTGGGCTAACTTGATTGACTAGACTTGGTTCCTTAGTTTCTAAATCTTCCAATCTTCTCACTAGCTAACTTTACCTCGTTAGCTATGGATGATTCAATTGAATGGAGACCTCATTTTGAAGAGATGGAGTTTGAATTCCTAGAGCTTTCACTAGTTGGTTCCCATTGGATGGTCTTTTCAGCTAGATTCTCATATAAATCCCATTCTTTATTCTCATCTTTCTGCAAGAATTCCCCTTGGCACATGCTTTCTAAGAGGGTCTTGGTGAGTAGTCTAAACCGTCATAAAAAATTTGGTATTGTCACCATTTCTCTATTCCATAATGAAGACATTGGATAAGGAGGTATTTGAAGCATTCAAAGTACTTCCAAAATGATTCACTAGGTTCTTACTTGAATTGCATGATGTTTTTGCTAACAAGAGCGATCTTATGAATTGGATAGAATTTCTTCAAGAAGACCTTGATGAAAACAATCCCAGGATGTGATAGAGCTTCTTGGCTAAGTCCTTAAGAGCAAAAAGAACAAATCTCAACCTAATAGCATCATCTACAAGCTGTGAGATTTTCATCATTAAGCATACTTCCTCAAATTCTCTTATGAAGAAATAAGCATCTTCAGACTCTAAGCCATGAAACTTAGGGAGTGTGTTGATGAATTATAACTTAAGCTCAAAGTTGTGTTCACCAACCATGGAAGTTGGATGCAGGATGGAAGTGAGGTTCTAATGGGATAGAACCTATCCTGCAAAGATGTCGGTTGAGCCATAATCGAATCTGGTCTTGGTTAGAACTTAGGTGGTGATGTGTTTCTAGTTAACCTAGATGAATTAAGGTTTCTTGACCATACTTGCATACACAAACACAATCACAAACAAGTTCATCAATAGTCAACAAAAAGAAACAACCAAGCCTAGTCTAAGGTAACCTTGACCTAGACAACTCCTAACTGGTTGATTATCCACAGGAGGTATAATGTAGACTTTGGCCACAAGTTAATCAGCCAGGTCAGAGCAAGATTGGTGGGAGTATCCGCGCAAAAGAGACGGGCCTAATTAAGCCAAGCCACCAGCCTTCAGGGTTTCGCCCCTCAATCCCTTTCCTCAGACATTGATTTGACAGGAGTCAAATTCTAACATCTTCCCCTTAGGGTAATCTCTAATGAATTCGAGATGTCCCTAAGGCCAATGTCTATCAGATTTTAAATTAGGCTTAGGTTGTGAGTGCTTGAAGATGGTTTGTGGGCTAAGAAGGGTAATGACTTCACCACCTTATCTTGATTTGGTTTTACCCTTAAAAATTGATTGTGTAGGGTGTGCAAGATATAGAAAAGTAACATTCAAAAGCAAATATCACCCAAGAATGTTTCCTAAACTATATGTTATGCATACGTACCTTGTCTCTAGCTATCTTCAACGGTAATCGTAAAAGCAACGTAATTAGACAAATGCCTAGAATGTAAGTCTAAATATTTTTAAGCACTTAGGAATCAATCAGATTACTGTTGGATTTAAAATAGTGAGTGTGAATATCAGATATATATTAATAATACATAAAAAACTGTATTTTGTAAAGTGATGTGTCCTGCAAAAAAGAGTTTTTTAGTAGTCCACAAATTTTCAAACTTGCGCTGCAATTTCTTAAAATAATTCTGTTTCCTACTTTCGAGAGTAGGGCACAGAATAGCAAGTCTTCTCCTGCAAAGCTTGAGTGTTAAATCTGATTCCTCAATGTCCCTAAAACAAGACACCAATCTTGTTAGAAAATAATTACACTGTTCCCTCCCAAGCAACGGCGCCAAAAATTGATTGCAGAATAAAAGTGATAAGAATTACCGTCTAGCTTTGGGCTAATGGGTCGTGTCCACGAGGAGGAATGCGATGAAAGCTTTTCGGTGTTTTTATTTAGGAAGCAAAGAATGGTGTTATTTTTTTTTTTAGTTGAAAAGAGAATGGAGAGAAGGGAAGTGATTAAAAGAAAATTTGAAACTTAGACAAGGCTTTGAAAAGGTGATTTTTAAAAAATGTTGAAGATTGTTTGATGATTTTTAATATAAAAAATTGGGCTCACTATCTTACTACTCAATGATGTGTTCTTCTCTTGAAATTCTTAGTGCTTCAACTTGATCATAGGCAAAAACTTAAGCTTTAGTTTTGAAAGTTTTAAGCAAAGCAAATAAGATTGTTTGGAAAAGTTTAATTCTTTTTCTTAAAAAATTCTCTTGAACTGAATGTTAAATCATCAAGTTTTAATTTAAGTATGAAATAAAAATAAGTTCAAGTGATATTTTAAAAGATAGAGAAAATCCATCCTCATGTGCCTTTAAGAACACTTTCAAAGAAGAAAGGCTCAGTTTAAGGCATGCAAATGATTCCGTTGGGTTCTTTATGTAAGATCACCTAGAGGGGGGGTGAATAGGTGATGGCTAATCTAAAGGTCACTTATGAACAAATAATGCGGAATTAAAATAAGTTGACCAAATTAAAACTTCTTTAATGTAAACACTTATGTATAACACAAGAGTGTTGCCGAATTTCCCTTGCGAGGCTCGGACAAGCTCCTCTAGATTCCCTTGAATGGGTTGAGGTGCCGCGTGGCTCTCTTGGTTGAATACTAGTGTTAACAAGCAATCCCACGCAATTATATATCAATTAAGCACAAGGGTATATATCATGCATATATAAGATGAACACAATGAAAGTAAATGCAAGATATAAAAGAGACAAAGAGAGAGAGAGGGAAGAGTAAGCAATCGCAAACACAAAGGGTTTGTTTCGAGGTTCGAGCACACTTGCTCTACATCCCCGCCTTCGACACACGAAGGGTTTCCACTATGCAAGATCCCAATGGATCTCTCCTCGGTGCCGTACACCTACAAAACCCTCGGACTCCCAAGTCCCGTACACACGCAAGTCCACCGACTCGCCGAGGCCGTACCTTGAACCACCAAGAGTTCACAACCGAACTCCAACCACCAACAACGAGCACACTTGCCGTTTCCTCAAATTACAAAGTAAAATCTCTTTGATGATCACAACACTTGATCACCTAAAGAGCACTCTCACTACAACACACCTATAGGAATATCTAGCAATGGAAAGCTCAAGTGTGGTGTGAGAAAAGCAAGGAAAGACTATGGTGAAAAACTCAAAGAATCACTTAACACTCTCTTGATAAAAACTCTTCCTTTTGATTGGAAGTATTTGCACTAAAATCTTGTGGAGAAACTCTTCTAAAAGTATCAGAAAATCTGCTCAAGAAGTCTCAAAAATCTTAACCACAAAACAAATAGACAAAACCCCCTTTTATAGGCTCCCAGAAAATAGAGCCGTTGGGGCTGTGTCAGTGCTGTCGGTCGACCGCCGGTCGATCGACGGCCAACGGTCATTTTTCTGACCGTTGCAGCCACCGGTCGAACGGCTCGGTCGACCGATAACCTGGAATGAACTGTCGGTCGACCGCCCGGCCGACTGATATTTCCAGAGAGCAAAGCTCTCTGGTCGTCGACCGACCCGGTCGACCGGCCACTGTGCTGACAACGTGCACAGGCTGTGCACATCGGTCGACCGGTCCGGTCGACGATTTGGCCTGTCAGCCAAACTTCAGGTCAGAAAACAGGATTTTTAATCTTTTTATAAAATCCTAAAAATACATAGAAATTCTACAAAAATAGTTTTACCAATATACTTGAAAGAACAAACATGCTTGCACAAAATCAAGACATGTTATATATGTTTGGTCTATTTTTGTAACTTGAAAATATTAGCTCAATAACCAAAATGTATTTTTCCAAAACATGTTTTTCCAAACTTGTTTTTCTAAATCTTCATCAAATACAAAAACAAGATATTTGAGTTCATTTAAAGCATAGTGTGTATGGATATGATCCACTACACAATCAATAGAAATATCTGTTTTTGACATAAAGCACTAATCATGATTTTGGTTTAAAGATATGAACTATGAAATACCAAAATCCAAAGTTTTAATTTTGTCTCAAAGAAAATCTTTTACTAAATAAAAATTCTTTTCTAAAAAGAAATCTTTATGAAATCAATTAAATCAAGAGTTCTATCAAGAGTGTGTGTGTGTGATATAACTTGAGCAATCCACAACTATCTATCCTTTATATTTTTACTAAAAACAAAAATACAAATTCTATACCTAGACACAAGTCTTCAACTTCTTGAAGTCTTCCCTTGAAGGCTTCTCATCTTCTTGACTTGGTCCAAGCTTGATCCAAGAACTCCTTGGATCACCACATGCAAGCTCCAAATCTTGTTCTTTTATCCTTGTTGAGCTATGCACCTACTAAGATCTTGATCATGAATCTGTCACTAATTAAACACAAGATCATTAGTAACTATAACTACATGAGTTGATCATCATCAAAACTAGGGTGAAGGGCCTTTGGGCCAACAATCTCCCCTTTTTGATGATGACAAAACTCATGGAGTTATATATGCATGGATTAAAGTAAAGCTTCAAAGAAGCTCCCCCTTAACTCATGCATAATAAATAAGCAATAGATATTCAATGAAGCACTTAAAAATGTATGCAAATGAATGCATGTAAAACAAAACAAATCTTTTATTTCTTGTGATGCATGAGTAAAAGCACAAGTCAAAATCTTTCTCCCCTAAGTAAGGAACAAATACTTCTCCCCCTTAAGGAAATCATGCATATAACTCAAATACTTCTCCCCCTTTTTGTCAACCATCAACAAAGGGTTCAAAGTTCAAATCATCAAACAAATTTCTCCCCCTTTTTTGTAAAAATAAGGAAATCAAGGAGGGTAAAATCAAATCAATCAATAAGATTTATATGCGATATACATTCATGAAGAGGAAGACGTTAAGTTAGCTTCCGACACATATACATTACATGAAAGAGGGATGACAAGCCCTAATTCACATAACGTATAATATGTCATGCATAAGAGGAGATGTGAAGCTCCCCCTACACACGTATATCATAAAAGAAGAGTTGTCAAGCTCCTCAAATTATAATATACTCAACATGAATCTAATATGGAAGAGATGTTAAGCTCTCCTTGCATATAGACAATACAAATCAAAAATTTTGAATTTTTCTTTATCAAAACAAAATTTTAAACTTTTTCTTAGTAACAACAAATTTTGAGATATCAATTGTAAAATAATCAAATTTTGAATTTTGATACCAATTTCAAAACACAATGCATAAGCTTATTATGAAATACCATTTGAAATCTAATTAAGCTTAGCATCAACAATCTTTGTGCTTTAAAGGAAATACCACTTGTAAAATAAGCACAAATAGATAACATATATGTATGACAAGATAATACCAATAGAAATTTGGATATACACAATCAAAATATGGATATACACAACATGAAGTCATATTGATACCAATTGTAAATAACCAATGATACCAATTGAAAGTAAGCATAAGTGTATACATCATATAATCTACCATATGAAGAATTCGAACTAGTTAAATGAACTTGTTTTAAGAACTAGTACGAGATCCTTCCATCAAGGAATAAGTTAAAAAGTTTTTCATGAAAGATCAATGAAACACAAGGCACTAAAAAACACTCTAATCCATAAAGTCATATTTTCAAAAATGAGTGTACTAATGTTATGTGAAACATGGCATCATGAAAATTGCAATAAAACTCAATATTCCTTAAAATCATAAATTTTGAAAATACGAAAATCATCACAAATTTTAATATATGAAATCATCAAAATATATTCATAGCATATGTATGTTTTGACAAGACATTAAGTATACATACATATCCTAACACAATTGAGTCCATATATATAGATTTGCATGAAAGGCAAATGACTCAAGAGGTATCCATGTATATCTTAATGTTTTGGCAAAAAATAACATATACATGAAATGAAATCACATGATCATAACATAAATCCGATTGGGAATACCAGTTTAAGAATGTAATGATCATCAATATAAGGCTATACTAGTACAACTAATAGGCACAAATAAGCATTCAACCAATCATATATAGATTTATTTGTGGTCCATAAGGTGTACAAGTATAAATCCAAGTGTTGACAAATACTAACATCTAAACTAATATTCAATACAATGAAGCATCAAAATTTTGAAATCACAAAAGAATTTATCCATAAAAATAGATCATGTGCATCTATTGAAGAATAGATAACTAGTTTAAATGGATTTTGACAAACTAGTTAAAGATCCTTCATAAATATGAAATCATATGTATTTCATGAATAATACTAAATACATAAAAGTTCAAGCACTCATATATAAAGCTCAACATATATATTTTCTTAAAGATTGAGTGTTCAAAGGTTATGTAAATGATATTTTCATGAAAATAGAAAGTGAAGCATGAATCTCATGAAAATCTTATTTTTCAACAAATCAATATTTTCATAAAGCAATACTAAATGCATAAGGATTTAATCACTCATGGTCTATAAAGCTCAAAATATTTTGTATCATAAAGATGAGTGTTCAAAAGATCATGTAAATAGCATTCTTACGAAAATAGTCATTCAAGCTCAAAAAGATCATAAATCACATTTTGTTTTACACAAGTTTTAATACAAATCAAAAACATGAAAATCATTTTTTTTATTATTATTTAAAAATACTAATCTTCATGGTATATGTATGATTTATTCAATTCTACACATATGCATACATATCCCAAATATGAAACGAGTCCAATATATATTGCAGAAGGCAAGAGACTCACGGGTATACATGTATATTTATTAGATTTGAATTAAACATGCATATACATGAAGTAAATCACACAAAAATTGGCAAAAACATGTATAAAAGAGAATCATCAAACTAGATTATACACATGCATAGAGTGGATACAAGTGAGCATGAAGTTCAATCATATATAAGTCAATTGTAATTCACTATGTGTACATGTATAGATACAAGTTTGATATATTCTACATCTAAGCATGTAAATACCACATAAAGCACACAAAATCTTAAAACATGAACATGCTATGAATATGATATATGTAAAAGCATGTACATAAAAATAGGAGTTTAGAAGTTGTTCACCAACTACAAAGCTCCAAGTATGTGGTCTTTTCCACAAAATTTCCTTGATAGCAATGCATCTATAAGAGTGTCCATCATATCCATTGCATTCGCTACCAAGGCACCAATCCTCTCACGTTTTGTGAGAGCCCTCACCTACATCAAAATCAAAAGGTGGGGGTTTTGGTACCCATGTTTTCTTGGGTCCTTTGGGGTTAGCATTGTTATAAGGAACCCAAAATCTATTATATTAGCAAAATATAAATATGGTTTCTTATCAAAACAATATCTGCTAGATGGCCTTTGCGACCGCAATGTGTACAAATGTACACCTTAGCATGATGCTTATGAGTGTGATTGTGATCGTGATGTGCACCATAAGATGAGCATGATGAGTATGTGCATGAGCATGGGGAACTGTTTCTTTTGAAACAAAGATTCCAACTTAGAATGATTAAATGCCACAGAGTTCAAAGTTGAACTCAAAGTATTCATTTTGTTTTTCCTATTCTTAATCTCATTAGATGTGGCATGAAAAGCATGATGAGATGAAGAATCATTTTTCCTTTTCTTTTTAGAAAACAAAGTCTTTTCTTTTCAACAAATTTTCTTTTCAAAGTGATATTTTCTTGAAAAATATTTTCTTTTTGTTTTCTACCATAGCTATCTTATCCTTCAAAATAGTGTTCCCTTTACACAAATAATTTAATTTAGACATGAGGAAACATTTTCATTTTTCAAGTCTCATTTTCCTTTTCTAAACATGCAAGTTTATTTTTAAAAGAATCATTTTCTACATGCATGCAATCAATGTTCTTTTCAAATCTTATTATTCTTTCTAAGCATGCAATGTTATCTCTACATGAATCATGTTCATTATGCATGCAAGAAATGTCCTTTTTCAAAATTTTATTTTCTTTCTTAATTATGTCATATCTTTCAAGCAATAATTGGCAT